>CM045453.1:35126783-35535865 GCA_024666655.1 Dascyllus trimaculatus
CTATGAACACCAACATCTAGACCCTATGAACACCTACATCTAGACCACTATGAACTCGAACATCTAGACCCTATGAACACCAACATCTAGACCCCTATGAACACCTACATCTAGACCCCTATGAACACCAACATCTAGACCCCTATGAACACCAACATCTAGACCCTATGAACACCAACATCTAGACCTTATGAACACCAACATCTAGACCCCTATGAACACCAACATCTAGACCCCTATGAACACCAACATCTAGACCCTATAAACACCAACATGTAGACCCCTATGAACACCAACATCTAGACCCTATAAACACCAACATGTAGACCCCTATGAATGCTGACATCTTTCTACTTATATACAACCCTTGCAATAATAATACTCTATCAGTATTTTTTTGTGCATTACTACTGATATGTGCAGTAATGTTTTGTATATTTTGGTCTATTTTTATTTTATACTTCATTAATTATTTCACTGTCTTTGCTGCTGCAACACTGCATATTCCCCCAATGTGGGGCTAATAAAGGGGTTATCTTATCTGAACAAAGCTCGTCTGGGTGAATCCAGGACGTTTATTTAGATATAATCACACACAAAATGAAACGTCTGTGTTTTTATTGTTTATTGTTTTATTGTGTGTGGCCCTCTTCACTTCTGGTCCATCTAAAGGGTCACTTTAGATGGACCACCAGTAACACCATTCAGGCAGTTTAACTTGATTTATCCAGTCTCTGAAACTCAAGACTGTTAGTTCAGTTTGTTCTGAGCTGCCTTTTACAAACAGCAGGGATGCAGGAACCTTTTAACATTATTGTAACGCAGTTTAAATGTCTTCCCCTCATAGGTGCATTCTCTTATTATTATTATTATTATTATTATTGCCATACCGAGAGCTTGTTTGAGGCTATCATCTCGACACACATGAGTTCGCGGTACGCCTAAAACCTTCCATCCAGTGCATTTCCCACCACCCCCGTGGAGCTGACCCCGTGGCCTATCGGTGGCAGGGACACACAGCAGCATCCAGCAATCCAAAATAATCTGCCCGGCTCTGCTGTTTCACTCCGGGACCGGCGGAGCGCTGGGACTCGGTATTATGGCCAGTTCTAATCTGTTTTCCGCTCTCCCTGCCCTGCTCCCTCTCATCTCTGCCTCATACCCGCTGAACGTCTCGCGTGGATTAGTGGAACGCTCCCAGAAAACCGACTCCCGGCCTCCGTCCGCCCTCGCCACGCTTTCTTTTCTGGTTTTGGTTCGATTGAACACTCGCAGACCCCCGGGGCTTTAATGAAGTCGTTTAATGTCTCAGAAACATCGTGGCTCTCTAGCATGGTAGTGGTGAGACCGGTCAAACACAGGAGACAAGCAAAACATACAAAATAGCTCATGTCAGAAAAATAAGCAGAGAAGATTATAATGCAAAAGATAAAAGTACAGTAAATGATTAAGAAGCATAAATAGCATTGTGTCCTATTACTGCTACTTCTATTGGATAGACCCCTGAGTTTGAAAAAAAAAAGAAGCAGAAAAATATAAACAGAAAAAATAAAAAGTTGGCAGTTTTCTAGAAATTAAGAATATGAGAAAGAGAGAGTCTGCTGGGTGGACGACACACCGCCGATACCAGACATGATTGCATTTTTCAAGTTTTAATATTTACAAAACCACAACGAAAAAAAAGTATATCAGCAACGTCCGTGTCGGCTGGAGACATAATATTAATGATGATAGTAATAATACTGATAATAACTTCAAAACAAATTACCACATTTTTTTTTTTTACTTAAAACGAATTCACAATTTTTTTTAAAGTCTAATACAAAAAAAAAAACATCAAACACATAAAGTGGTGCCCATCAGGTCTCTACAGGTCGGAGCTGGGAGAGGCACCAAGCTCTCTGTGCTAAGGGGGGGCTGCATGGCGGCTCCGTCCCTTCCCTTTCTCTGGTGCAAGTCTTCTCTCCCATCCAACGCCCCACCGGAGCAGCTCAGAACTGCCTGGACGCCCTGCTTTGCTTGCCTCCTGCAACTACTGTGAGATGAAGTTGAGGGGGAGGGATGGGGGGGCGTCACTCGGCCACTAAAGTGACCACTGTTGCCCAGATAGTGTGGAAGTGATCCTGTTGAACTAACAACCAGTCCGCTAATCATTATGCTCAAAGGCAACGGGTTTGTACTGCAGTCAGTGGGGCGACCAACGCAGGCTGCAGAGGGTCACAATCAAACAAGGCTACTGGGAACCATCAGCTTGTCTCTGCTGGATCAGTGGCCGCCCTGCAGAGACGCCTTCGTCAGCCGAGTTGCCTGCTGATTTGAAAAAAAAAAAGCAGCTTCGCAAATAAAAGACATCACAGAAAATACAAGACAGAGAGTCTAAAAGGAGGAAACTACGTCGGCTTGGGCTCTCACCGGAACTGTGCTTTACTGTTTGAAGGCCGTCAGTCAAGCAGACAGCTGGCAGGCTGCTGAAGGTGTTGTTGTGCTCTGGCAATTTAAAGATCAGATCTACCAGTCGAACCAAATGTACAAATTTCTATCAACAACATGAGAGCACATGACCTCCTTTGCTTTGTTTCGACCTTCTGATCCACTGAGCAGGAGACTGAAAGCTTTTGTTCTTTCTCACTAATCTGATTTTACTGTACATACATCGGTCCTGCTTTCCATTCCTTGATTTCAAGGAGGACTTCTGCGCTGCTTCAAACACTACTGTCACGTCTCCGCTACAAGCCGAGCATCAACAGATCAGTTTACCTCATGTTTTTTTTCCAAAGACAACAAAAAAAAAACGAAGAGAACATTTCATCTGATTCGTTCTTCAGCTGATATGATTAAAGGATTTCTGTGTCCCAAGTTCTCCTCCTGTCTTCTAAAACACACCAAAAGCAATCGTGGGTTTTTCACCCTACTTTGATTACGTCCCCCCACCTCCCTCCCTCCCAGCATCCCCCCTCCTGTTATTTACAAGACCTGGAACTTCCAGGAGTTCTGGTCTTTGTAGTCCAGACAGTCAGCGGCATTGAAATTGAGCTTCCAGGCAGCTTGGTCTTTGTAGTCTAGACAGTCGACGGCCCCGAAGCCCAGTGAGGCGGCTGTGTAGCCCTGGGAGGACAGCGAGGCGGGGGACTGGCTGAGGGGCCCACCCATCGAGGAGGCTGTGATGGGGCTCAGGGCCCCTCCGGTGCCTGACAGCTGCGGGTGCATCGGGGACAGGTAGGAGCTACAGTCCAGGCCAGTGAAGTAGGAGGAGGAGCCTGCATAGCTCTGGCTGTAGGCTGGGGCCTGGGTGTAGGTCATGGGGTAGGTGGTGGTGCGCTGCATGCAGGGGGTGGTGGAGGCAGACAGGGGGTCTGGCAGCGGAGAGATGGAGGCCGGGCTCCAGATGGACACCGTGGCACTGGCAGAGCTGGAGCTGGGGGTGATGGCGGTGCCTGGAGGAGGGGGCGGAGGGCTGTAGGGTCCATTGGTGGGGTTGGCACTGGCCTCGGCGTTGGCCTCGCGAGCTGGAGAGGCCTTCTTCTTGGGGGGCCGCGGTTTGGACTGGCCTGTGCTCTGCTGCTGCTGCTGGCGGCACTTGGCTCGGCGGTTCTTGAACCAAACCTGTTGGGTCATCAGAGGGGGAGGGGGAGGGGGAGGGGGGTAAACATCAGCAAGGAATAAAACCTAAAGGTTGCTATAATAATCTATATAAAATCATCTTATACTGTGTGATGTGTCACCTGGACTCTCGACTCGGGCAGGTTGATCTTCAGGGCCACCTCCTCCCTCATGAAGATGTCTGGGTAGCGGGTTTTGGCAAACAGAGCCTCCAGGATGTCCAGCTGCGCACGCGTAAAGGTGGTGCGCTCCCGACGCTGTTTACGTGGAGTGCCTATAAAAAAAACATTATAATTATTATTAAACCCTTGTTTTAATTATGTGATATTTAAAAGGTGCTGCAGAACTGAAGGCCTAAAGCTGTGGAGGCCATTTAAACACATTAAAAAGACTGAATCCAACAATTTAACGCAGCGATTGAGTAGAAATAGTTCGAAGTTTAAGTCTTTATCAACACATTATTAAGGTACTTCGATAAAAATGCCACAAAAATTAATAAATGATCGTTTCTGAAAATGATTTTAGTGCTTTGTTTTGGATTTGCAGCTTAAACTACATTAAATGGACGACCAGAGAACGTCGGGTTTTCTAGATATTACTCTTCCACATTGAGTCTAATAATTTTAATCGATCGTTTTTATCGGTTCACCTCCTTATAATCCTGGAAAAAAGCGCTGCTGAGACGAACAATGTCTTTACGATCGATGCATTTTTTTTAATTCGATCGAATAAACTCACACAAACAGCTGTTCTGGTTTTTCTACTTCCGAAACGAAACTGTTCAAATCGAAATATTACAAGCGACGAAACGAAAGTGACTCCTGGGATCTGATTTATTATTTTTAAACCGTCCTCAAACTTCAAACTCTCAATCTGCCACCAGCAGGCCGAGCTCCGGAACACGCCTTCTGCGGTCGGTGCCAAACATCGGCATCGTTTCCATTCAAGGTGACAGATGCTGATCAGACAATATAGGAAGTGTTCGCTCGTGTAAATAAAACATCTTGGCACCGAGTAAAGCACAATGACTGTCCTCCTGTAAATAGGTTACACGATAAGAGCAACAGATTGGAGTTTTAATTCGGTGTGAGAACAGGCTGCGGCTCCATTCACACACATATTCATTGTTTTTTGACTCTGTAATCCGCTGGACTTATAGGTCAAGTGAACACATGTTCTGATAGCTGAAGAATCGGAGACGTACATTCAGACACATGAAGCCTAATCTGACAGATACAGCAGGAGAAACGAGAAACAAAGAGAAAGATTTTACGCACAAGATTTTACGCATCGCTTTCAGTGAATTCCTTCATTTTTAACCGTTTAGAAAGTGTTTTTTTCAGTTGAAACTATATTGAAAAGACAAGTTTAAATAGATTTAAATCACACAATCAGATGTCAAAGGCTTTTACTTACTGGGATATCCAACGGCGGCGGAGTGGAGCAGATCCATGCCCGGGCCGGACAGCGTTAACCCGTTCACGGCGTAATGGGGTTGCTTAATGTAGGACATCATGCCTCCTGCCGGCTTTAAAACACTCCCTCACTCCCTCACTCTCTCTCTCCTTCTCTCAGACCGGGGGCCGGGTCTCCTAACTAGTCTCCAGGGGGGTGTCTCTCTCTCTCTCTCTCTCTCTCTCTCTCTCCCTCCCTCTCTTTCTCTCTCTCTCTCTCTCGCTCCCTCCCGCTGTAATTTCTTTTTCCCTGCTTGTTTGTCACTTAGTTGTTGTTGTTGTTTTGCTCAGAGCCGGCCTTCTTTGTCCTCTGACTTAGTGCTGTGGAGCCAGGCACCCGGAGCTTCCCACCGCACGAGTTACACCTGTCGTCACCTGGTGCGTAAAACCACAGCAGATTCGGTGCGTCTTTTACGCTTCTTCTACTCAGACAAGAAGCGCGGCGGCAACTCAAATCAACCCCAAGGCTACAAATAAAGACGGCGCTTTAAAACTAACTCCGACACCCGCGCTATAAAAGCAGCTTCTCCAAAAAAAAAAAAAGTCGTGCGTAATTGCGCACCAACACGTCGCCGGGTTAGACGGTGCCAAATACGCAGCGGTTCCTCGCCTGCGCGGTGTTGATGGGAGGTGGAGGCCTCTGGTCCCTGAGGAGAGGATGCGGGTCTGCAGGGTGGACAAGTGAGGCGAGCGAGAAGAGACTGGCTAATTAGAAGTAACTTCTTACCCAAGTAGACACCCAGAGCCCTCCCCCTCTCTCCCTCCCTCCCTCCCTCCTCTCTGGGCCGCGCTTACGCAAACGCCTGCGCACACACACACATTTATCCATCATGTATAATTTTGCTCTCTTCTCTTAGAGCTGCCATGTTCATCTTACGCCTCTTTGCATTTTAAATCGCTTTAAAGTTTCCTCCAGGCTGAGTCTGGTTGCAGCAGCAGACACTTGTTGATATGATCCAACATTTAAAAAAAAAAAAAAAACCTGCAACAATTAAAACAAAAACGATCAAAAACAGAATCAACAAAGCCTCTGACAGGTTAGACCCGCACTGGATGGTGCTTTAAAACGACCCAGTCTTATAATATTTCATAGTTGCGAACACTTTTTTAAAAAATTGGCCTCCTTGGAATAATCGTGAGGAGGCAGAGGAGGAGGAGGAGGAGAAGGGGGTCCAGGCCGGATTAGAGGCAGCACAAAGACCGCGTTGTTCTGCTGCTAAATCCGCTTCTGATCCCCAACATGCTCCCTCCGGCCTATTCATCCATTCATCCACTACATGGTCAATAATAATAATAATAATAATAATAATAATAATAATAATAATAGTGTTATTCCATTTGCATCATTTACAGTATTATAATGTAGTGATGGAGGATGATGATATATTCTAAAGGGCCTGTACTGAGTGAGCTGCCTGTTTACATTGGAATTATTTACCTGTTTATTTATTTATTCTTCTATACTTCTATTAAATTCTATTTTCTGGCACCACTCAGTCCTGTTCGTGTCTGTTTGTAGCTGGTAGTCTGTATTTATTAGCCTCCTCTCCTACTTTGTGCCATCCTCAGAGACAGTTTCCCAGTGTCCGTCCAAAGCCGATTCTCCGCGCCTGTTAATTGAATCGGATTTCTTATAGTTTAAAATCCACACACGCGCACACGCACGCACACGCAGACCCGTGTAGCTGCGGCCCAAACTGTATAAGGGGTTTATCTGGCCGTGTAAAGCCAAAGCGGAGATATAAAGACACACACGGAGCGACGGGGAGACTCCACCGGCGTGTTTCCCAATAAAAAAGTGTCTTCACCTGCTCAGGTGTGTGGCTGCCTGGAGGGCTGGAGGCCTCCGAGTGTGTGTGTGTGTGTGTGTGTGTGTGGGTGTGTGTGTGTGCCGTGGACGTGGGGATACCTCCGTGTCTTCAGCGGACGGCTTCGCTCGCTCCCCATCCAGGTACGCCTTGCTTGTTTGTTTGTTTGTTTACCTGCTGTTTTGTGTGTGGCTCAGGGCAAACTTGTGCTAAGCTAACTAGCAGCTAGCCGACCGCTGGGACGACGGGAGTTTCTCGAGACCTCCGACTGAAAGAAAAAACACAAGAGCGCGAATAACGAGACCTCGGGGGGCGCGTGACACAAGGCCGTGCACGCGCATTCCTCACACACACACACACACACACACACACACACCTGCGTGTTTCAGACTCTTCTTCTTCTACTATGTATTTTATGTTACATTCTTATTATTTGTGTAGTTTAATAACAGGAAGCTACATTATAAAATACAGTAGAAGAAGAAGAAGAGTGCAGGTGGTTCAGGCTCTTCTTCTTCTGTTGTATTTTATAATGTAGTAAAATTATCTATTTAAACTACATTATAAAATACAGCAGAAGAAAACACGTCTGAAACTCTTCTTCTGCTCTATTTTATAATGTTTTTTATTATTTACGTGTAGTTTAATAATAGGAAGCTACATTATAAAACACAGGAGAAGAAGAGTTTCCAAACTCTTCTTCTTCTACTGTATTTTATAATGTATTTTATAATGTAGTTTATCTTTTTAAACGTAAATAATAAGAAGGAAGCTACATTATATAAACACAGTAGAAGAAGAGTGCAGGTGGTTCAGGGTCTTCTTCTTCTGCTGTATTTTATAATGTTTTTATTATTTACATGTAGTTTAATAACAGGAAGCTACATTAAATAAACACAGTAGAAGAAGAAGAGTCTGCAGGTGGTTCAGGCTCTTCTTCTTCTACTGTATTTTATAATGTAGTTTATCTAATTAAACGACATTATAAAATACAGTAGAAGAAGAATCTAAAAGTCTCCTTCTACTGTATTTTATAATGTAGTTTTTTATAATGTGGATAAATAATGTAGTTTATTTATCTATTTAAACTTTAGCATCCTCGTAATTATGTATGTGTAGTCTAATAAGAAGGATGCTACATTATAAAATACAGTAGAAGAGTCTGGAAACTCTTCTTCTATTGTATTTTATAATGTAGCTTCCTTATTATTATTATTTAGGTGTAGTTTAATAATAATAATAGGAAGCTACATTATAAAATACAGCAGAAGAAGAAGAGTCTGCAGGTGGTTCTGACTCTTCTTCTTCTGCTGTATTTTATAATGTAGTTTATCTATCTATTTAAACTACATTATAAAATACAGCAGACTCTTCTTCTTCTATTGTGTTTATATAATGTAGCCTCCTATTATTATTTATGTTTAAAAAGATAAATTGCATTATATAATAGTGTTGAAGAAGAAGAGTTTGAGACTCTTCTTCTTCTACTGTATTTTATAATGTAGCTTCCTTCTTATTATTATTATTTATGTGTAGTATAATAATAATAATAGGAAGCTACATTATAAAATACAGTAGAAGAAGAAGAGTCTGCAGGTTATCAGACAAGTTTCCAGACTCTTCTTCTTCTTCTGTATTTTTTAATGTAGCTTCCTTCTTATTAAACTACACATAAATAATAAGAAGGACGCTACATTATAAAATACAGTAGAAGAAGAAACGCAGGTTTTAGACTCTTCTTCTGCTGTATTGTATAATGTAGCGTCCTCCTTCTTATATTACACACACATAGCAACAGCTGATGATGTTTTAAATCAAAATGCTGCGAAAAGCCCACCAGATTTTGTTTTCTAACTTTAAGCGATGATAAAAGAAGCATTTTAAAATTTATATTAGCAGAACAGTCATTAGCTAATTAGCTTTATCCACATTAAAGCACATTAAAATAGCACGGTTTTATGGTGAGTACAGTAGGAGGAATTTGTGCTTGAATGAAAAAGAAAGATTTATCTGTGGCTCTTTAAATTGGTAAATATAGAACAACTAGGATATAAAAGCTCAAAATGCAATCCCATTAATATTTACTAACACATGTTCCCTCTCATTTCGTCTTTTTTAACTGCAAAAAATATTAAAAATAAATCAGGAGCTCACACAGCCACTGGATCTACTGTGGAAAATGCAATTCCACCCATATATATTCGATTATTGCTATTATTTTTGCATAAGTACGAACATTTACGCCATAATCTGGTGCAGAAAAAGCAGAAATTGGTGCTTAAAAATTCCCAGAATGCAGGAAAACAACCCGAGCTTAGCACGTCTCCCCCTAGATATTCAAACTGCCCAGTGCCCTACAATGAAAGCTAATAATTACAGATTATAAGCAGGCCATGGGAGCTGCACTCCACTAATCAGTCGCACTATACAATTAAACATTTGTTCATCAGGCTGTAAATATAAATTCACTCTTTATTCAGATTTATACACTCCAGTCGTGTTTCTTCTCCAAGTAATTCAGTCTGTGAAGTTTAATCTCGTGTTTTTAACCTGGTTTTGCGTTTATAATTACACGGGATGCATTTTAATGCTCTTGATGAAGACAGGAGTGTTTCTGATTTTTCTTTTTCTAGGTTGTGTTTGTGGTAGTTTGGAGGCACTAGGACCCAGAGCAGCAGCAAATTAAGGACAAGCATCACATAAGAGGCTTAGTGCATCTAATCTATACTCCTACACACACACACACACACACACACACACAACACACACAGCATTTCATAAACATCCCATTTCGAGACAGGCACGCATACGTGTCCCAGAGGCGAACGCTGCCATTGTATTTTCATTTAGTTTTCATTTTCTCCAAACTCTTTTATTCCCCTTGCTGACCTCCACTTCGCCCATATGCTCCTCTGTTTGTCTCGTCCCATTTCATTAGCAGACGTCCTTCGATGAACTAAGAAAGCAAACTCATTCGTTCCGGGACAATTATAGTGAAATAATAAAAAAAAGGAAAACTACTCAGGCATCATGCGAGCTTGTCTGAGTGTTTCGCCGCCCGACGGATCAGAAATGAAAAAGGATTTCAAACTGGAATTGAAATGAAGTCCGACAATCACTCTGATGAAACCTCCCCGAGAGAGGAAAAGCAATTTCTTTTGTTTCTCGAGGACGATAATTTTTCCCACAATCCTCCCCTGCAGACGTGAAACCAGTGTCTGTACCGACCCCGTGTTTGCTGGTGATGACAACACGAGGAGAGGGGAGGTCACGCGTGTTCAGGCCTCGGCGTGAAAACTCCA
The DNA here is from genome assembly GCA_024666655.1 of Dascyllus trimaculatus. Lineage (NCBI taxonomy): Eukaryota > Metazoa > Chordata > Actinopteri > Pomacentridae > Dascyllus > Dascyllus trimaculatus. The sequence continues at coordinate 35,136,948 of CM045453.1, forward strand.
AAACACATCCCAAAAGACCCAAAACACACCCGTGCATTATTTACACGCAAAAACCCTCCACACACACACTTTCCCAGCTGTTAAGCACCTCTGACATCATGTTGTTCGATACACAGCGTATTTTTGTATGTCTGTGTGCACACTGTGTGCTTATAGTGTGTGTGTGTGTGTGGGTGTGACAGTTACACACTCACACACACACACACACACACACACACGCACAGAGTTCAGCCGATTTATCATAATATGCTTTATCTGAAAAGTAAGTATCTTACCTCGGGATAAAGGGAGGAAAGAGGGGTTTGTGGCCAGATTGACAGAGGAAGGGTGGATGGAGAGAACCGAGCGCTCGCTGCTCTGGAGAGAACCGAGCAGGACCTCCAGTTCTGGGGCTGGATCAATCACTATTGATAAGGTAACCCGACGTTATGGGGCGGTGATGGACAGAGCCACAGTTAGAGGTGTGTGTGTGTGTGTGTGTGTGTGTGTGTGTGAGGCAGGCTGACAGACAGAACAGAAGAGAAGGAATGTGGGCCGACTGGTGGCGGCTGGAATCGTAACTGGAGGCACTGGGAGGAAAGGAAAGTCAGGGGTGGAAGGAAGGAAGGAAGAGCAGAGGAGTGCGATGATAAAACGAGGCAGAAATAAGTGAAGGAAGAGAGAGAGGGGGGGGGGGCGGATGGGGAAGGGGGGAGGATGGGAGGGGCTTTCTGAGGGTCTCGCTGTCTGTGTGGTGCTGCTTGTCGTGTTTTTAGATGTAGAAGTTTTCATAGAAAGTCATTTACAATCCATAATATTCAGCTTTAAATCACACTGCTGCTGTTCTCTGAGTTTGTATGTCTTTATAAATGCTGTGTGTGTGTGTGTGTGTGTGTGTGTGTGTGTGTGCGTATCGAGGTCAGTGTGTGTTCACTCCTCATTTAAGTGATGTGAGGATTACTCTGCGTGGGTCCAGGCCACGCCATGTGTCCCTCTCTTACATCTACAGCAACACAATGGGCCGAACGAGACGAAGGCTGTGGGTTAACCTGAATGGTCCTGCTGTTAGAGACATTACATGCCATTAGTGCATGTGTGTACATATGCAGAGGCTTGTGTGTGTGTGTGTGTGTGTGTGTGTGTGTGTGTGTGTGTGTGTGTGTGTGTGTGTACGTGTCCATTTACTAAGATTTGGGTTGTCAGCAGTCTGTCATGGGTCTGGGCTAAAGATAAACTCAGGCTGTGGTCGCTTATATAAGGATGTATGACATGCTAGTGTATAAATGCTATATACACACCATATATAAATATATATTTATATAACCAGCAGGATTATGCTGTAAATAGAACAGGAGTGTGTTTTTAAACCTACAGCACTTAACTGTCCAATAAGTGTATAGAGAATTAGCTGACGTTAGAGCTGATAGCAAGTAGCTACATTTAACATTAATAAACAACATGCAGCAGTAATTTCTATTTTTAATTAAAGTATATTAGCTGTTATTCTATAGCTTATATATGCGAAGGATAATTATTAGGAAGGATGCCTTATCAGATCATGTAATATAAGGGTTTATAACTACATACCGTTTTCTATTACAGACTATTACTACACTATTGTGTACATATATATATATATATATATATATATATATATGTACATATATATATATACATACATATAAAACAGCTAATGTACTTTAATTAAAAGGTAATTATAAGTTTATGTTGTTCAGTAATATTAAATGTAGCTACTTGCTATCAGCTCTCTCTCTCTTTACATATCTATCTATATCTGTATCTCTCTCTATACATATATATATATAGATATAGATATAGATATATATACATATATATATATCTATATCTATATCTATATATATATATATATATATATATATATGTTACATTAGCTATAGATATATATATAATATAATGTATAATAAATACACATTATACATTATATTATGTATAATATGTATTTATTATACATTAATATAATAATGTATATATTACATTAGCTATATATATAGATATAGATATATAGAGAGCGCTAATATAGCTAATGTAAGAGCTGATAGAAGTTACTTGCTGTATTTTGAACAGCATAACCCTATATATTTATATACATACATATATATATATATCACACTGCTGCCGTTTTCTGAGTTTATATATATATATATATATATATATATATATATATATATACAGAGAGAGAGAGAGACAGAGCTGATAGCAAGTAGCTACATTTAATATTACTGAACATAAACTTATAATTACCTTTTAATTAAGGTACATTAGCTGTTATTCTATAACTTATATATGTAGGGTTTCGTAGTAATAGTCAGTGTAATAACTGATGGTGTGAAGTAGTATATAAACCCTTAAATTACATTAATACTCTAATGCTCTATAGTTATCCCTTGCTTTTACAAATATATAAAGTGGTGGCCAAAATTATGAGAACACTTGGAATATTTAAGAGGTTTCATTAAAATACCCATAAAACAAATGAAGTAACTCCAGAATCATCATTAGGCTCCATAAACCATAGAATAGAACCATCATAAGGAGCTTTAGGTCATTTTACTGACAAAAACAAGCTATTTCACCGTCAGCGTCACACCATCATGTTCCTTCACAGAAGAAGCAGAATAACAAATTACCACTGTACACACACACACACACATATATATATCATAGAGTAGTAGATAATACTGTAAGTAACTGAAGCTTATCATTACCGAACAACATACACTTATAATTAACTTTTAATTAAGGTACATTAGCTGTTATTCTATAACTTATATATAAAGTAGTGTAGTCTTGGTCAGTGTAATAACTGATGGTAGCTAATGATTAACATTATTAAACATAACTTTGTAATTAACATGTAATTACTATATATAAATATGTTTATATATATATATGTCTAATATTATCTAGTGCTCTGTAGTTATCCATTGTTTTTATTTATAGGGTAATAGATAATACAGGCAGTGACTGAAGCTTAGCATTACTGGACAACGCAAACTTAGAATTATATAATTACCTGTTCAGGTTATATGTAGTCTAATGTAATGTAACAGCTCACATGCTTATTTATGGTTCTAAATATTAAAATAAGCATCAAAAATACAAACATTAAAAAGTCGTATTGATGTTTTATTAATGGCGTTTTTTTAAAAAGTCATGTCGTTGTTAAATGAAGGAGCTTTTTGAAACCATTTGCAGCTTTTATCAGCTCTGAGTGTCGACAACATTCAGGTTTCTGTGGTAAATTTACAGCAAACTGAAGTTCAGCTACTCCAGTGAGGATTAAATGATTTAGTCGTTTGAGCAGCCTGTAGCTCATCCTCACGCTGATAAATATAAATATAATAAATATACAGCTATAGAGCGTGCTGAGTCGTGGCTGCAGGCCCAAAGAGGGCGGCTCGGTCGGACCATGAGCTCATCTGTACATGTCTGGCCAGCATCTTGATCAGTTTCACAGACTGCAGACCCCCTGATGGGTACATGTGTGTGTCCTGCTGTCTCCTGGGGGCAGACAGACCTCTAATCTACCGCAGACAGCAGCAGGTGGGGTCTGTGTGTGTGTGTGTGTGTGTGTGTGTGTGTGTGTGTGTGTGTGGTAACTGTCATCATTTATCCCCTCCTTGGCTACTGTCTGGGGCTTTGCATGTTAACACCTGCTCACGGCCTCATACTCATACACTCGTAGCAATACAAGCTGAGAGAGTTGCACTTGCAGATCCAAACCAAGCTGCAGAACAACGCTTTGTTCAGTGCATTAAACACTTCTGCATCACAAAGCGGCTCCATGCGCTGCAAATCCTGGCAGCAAACGTTTTCAACAAGCTGCATTTAAAGTAATAATAATACTGCATTGGTTTTATACAGCGCTTTCTAGACACTCAAAGACGCTTTACATTGCATTATTCATTCACTGACGGAGGCCAGGCTGCACCATCAACCACCCACTCTCCCGCTGCATCCACCTGGTCTCCCATCCAGGTACTGACCAGGCCCAACCCTGCTTAGCTTCCCAGATCTGACGGGATCGGGCGTCCATGATTGATTCTTTCTAATTCACTGATAATTACATTTTCTAATCGGACTGCGAGACCATTAAGAACACCGCTGATTTAGAAGTATAAATACCGGCAGAGCTTCGAATCTACTGCAGCATCTGCGCCTCAAAACAATACAGAAAATAGGTTTAGCCACAAGGTGCATCACACACACACACGGCGGCATGCACTTCTTTAGAGGCCTGGATGTAAAGTCTCTCCTGATCTTAACATTTAAACGAAGATTACAGCCTGAAATGTATTGATCTGCACAGCAGGGGCCCACCTCAGCACCACAAGGTGAATCCTCCGTGTGGGTAGATTTATGCATGCATGTGTGTGTGTTTAAACCCCCTCTGGGCATGTTTAGTGAGCATGTGTGTGCTGGTGCGGTGGGGGTGAGTGTGGTACAGTAGCTTGCACTCCCCCCTACCTCCACCCACCCTGCAGCCCCACCACCCCATATGGCAGCAGACAGCAGTAGTAATCATGGAAGTGGAGCAACAGGCCCTGAGCCTCGCTAATCCTCGGCCACACTCCGACACGTGCCACGCTGGTGCGCACACACACATCGTTTATACACCGTCGATGCACGCACGGTAGCATGTAGTATGTGCAGACGTGCAGAATCCCACAAATGCATCTGCTGCTGATGGACGGAACAGAAAGACGACCGCATCGTTAAAATGTAAACGTGGCGGCGTCTGAACAGGCCCAGGTTTAACTTGCATTTCTGAGAACACGCCGTCCAACACGCAAGCATGTTGTAGTTTGCAGCACCTGCAGCACTCATCTCTCCTCCGTCCACTGCACTCATTTTACACACCTATTGTTTAATATCAGCCGCAGATTTCATGTTAAATTCATGCAACGTGGCAAAGAACACCAGCACAGAAACACAAAGAGTCCTTTTTGATCAGCAATAAAGCACCTTGCCTTCGTGCACACGCAAAAGCACATGCGCACGCAAACACGCACACACACAAAACCTTTTAACTGTGACGCAAAAGGAGACAGGCCCCACAATGGCTCTCTTATTGTTAATTGGCCGTTTAATCCCGAGGAATGCGTGTGATTAGTACCCGCCGGTGGGTCAGGATCTTGCTCAACACTCTTGCTCACAATGGACAGGCTGTAACAGAGATCTGGGAGTAAGCACACACACACACACACACACACACGGACAAAGGTGTGTGCACAAACATTTGCAGCGCACAAGTGTCGCAAAGAAACCGAGCGTCAGACCCACGGTGGCCTCGCATACCCTCACCCAAAGTGACCGCACGTACACAGCCGTACACCCAGCATGCACCTCTTCTGGGGAGAACCATCATCTCGTTAACTTCTTTTGTGTGGCGTTTTTGAAGCAAGGTGCACCGAGACGCACTCTGCGGGAAAAGCAAGCGACAGTCAGGAGCGGAAAATGCGTCCAAGCTCACATAAAACACATTTAACTGCGTGAGGTTTATTCATCACACCCTGGAGCCCAGCTAGCAGCGAACGGTTCTACAACAGCGGGTAACGTTACCTACGAGATCCGATGATGCTGTGAAATGCTTTAGGGATGTTTATCGTTTTAAATAACGCTCCTATGAGGTTAAACTGCAGCATTCAGACGACACAGTGATGCTTTCAAGATGATATCCAGGCTTCAAATGACAGAATGAGCTTCATAAAACGTTCCTGTGATGCGATGAATGAGCATTTTCATGTTTTGGGGATGTTGCTGAGGTAGCAGACATTAAAAGGTTCCTCTATCCACGATGGTACATTACTCTAAAGGAAAAACCTTCTTCATGCAACATTCAGGCACATCGTAAGAACATTAGGACATGACGACCCAACAGTGTCATCAACAAAAACCTTTACGGCGTCTTCAGAGGAACGTTCTTGTACCTTTGAAGAGAAGATTCTGGAGAAACTTCCCTCTGAAAACACTGCAGAACCCTCTCAGACCGTTTTTAGAAGAAGAAAATTAATTCTAGCGGCAAAAAGAGGCAGAGAAAACTAGAAAAGCCTTCAGAGAGCTCATACCTCCACCAAGGAGCTTCAGTCCACCCCCAACACAATCTCCCAGTTCACATATTTTCTATGGAACGTTACAGATATAAATGTAATTACAGACAGTTCAAATGTCCTACCAACAATGCGGCCTTCACCCCATCCGACCTAATGAACAGGCGCGGCCTCTAGCGCGGCAGCTCCTAACAGCCTCCCAGCTTCTTAGACAACCGGAGAGAAGAATGCCGGCCCAACCGTGCGTATGTCGCTCAGGAAGGAAAGAGAACTCCGTCACTGTCGCTGTCTGTCGCGCGGAGACCCAAAATGTCATGTGATCAAAGGGGATACCCCAAAAACAAGAGTGCCCTCTGGTGGCTTTTAGAGTAAACCGCATTTAATTGTCCAGCCGGTTACACTTACATTAAATAAAAATCCTGGATCCAGACGGTGATCCGGATCAGTCCCAAAATTTCATCATTTGTCCCATTTCACACATTTCCTGAACATTTCATCCAAATCCGTCCATGAGTTTTCGAGTTATTTTGAACACAAACAAACAAACAAACAAACCAACACCGGCCGTCACATAACCTCCTTGGCGCAGGTAACAAAGCAGAGTCATCATCGGAGCACTTGTAGCTGTCTAGCTCGCTAACTAAAAACAAAGAACAGACTGCACCCCACATCACATCACAGGGCCTTTTGCACCACAATCCTCAGCATTTCGTTGCACAGTATCGGCTAAAACGATCCCTCCATGTAGGACTTTTCTCTTCAAAGGGATAAAATGAAACAACAGCTCATTTGTGCATGTAGAAGTTCACCCACGTAACGTTACTTTGCATGGATTCGCCTGAAGAGAACCGAATTTCATGCTACAGTTCCTTTGTCACAGATGCGTGACTGAGTCCTACTGTTTGTTTTGGGGTTGAGGTGTAGGTAATGCTCAGTGTATGCTGCACCTGAAGAGTCCATTGTGTCTCAGTATATTAGTAATAGACGTCATACAAATGAGTGATGATGTGGCAGGAAGATATCTTAGCTGAAACCAGCATGAGAAGGAAAGAAAAGATGGACTGAGACAAACTGGATCTTGGGACAGTCAAGGCAGGTTACAGGTGGATGGTTGGGGTCTCTCAGTGTGTGTGTGTGTGTGTGTGTGTGTGTGTTCTGTAGGAGGTCCAGGCAGGCTGCATCACTGCTGACACACTGCTGCTGGTAAATCCAGCTTAGTGTGTCTAAAACAGGCCTACGAAATCTGCCACAGGGCACCTAATGCTAGGGCCGCTGTCACCCTCAATCACTCACACACACCTAATCCCCACGCTGTGACCCAACACACACACACACACACACACACACTCGCGGTCTGGCTACCCACTCGACTTGGCAGGCAGCCCCAGTACCAGGAGACACCAGCCACAGGGTCAGCGTTTCATACGGCGGGTGGGGGGAGAGGAAGGAGAATGTGGAGTGGAGGAGGTGGAGGAGCGCAGCATGGATGTGACCGACAGGTGGAGGTGGGAACAGAGGCGAGGCGAGGCGAGGCGAGGGGAACAGAACGTCTGCCGGTTAGGAAGGTTAAGGCAGGGGGAGGGGCCGGGAGAGGAGAGGAGGGGTGAGGCATGGGGGGAGATGGAAGTAAATGTTTTTAAAATGATAAAAACTGCATCTAAAGTGGTGAAAATGAGGTTCTGTCAGCGTCAGGACTCATTAAAGCCACGTCAGAGCACTCCGAAAGTCAGTTTGCAGCGAAAAACACGAACCTGACAGTTATAAAAGGCCTTAATTAAAAGGTCAATGCTGGTTGAATTCTCTTTAAAAAGGATAAATAACATTGCTTTCCTTTCAGTTCCTGCTGCTGCTGCATTATTCTCCTGCTCTGTTTCCACACATTTCACTTCTCTCTCCACTGTCGCGATCAAACAAAATCATAAAAAATACGAATACAACATAATAAAAGCTTATTTTGGCTTGAAAGATAGATTTCTGTTATATTAATACTGTTGCTGATGGTGTTAGCATGTTCTAATAGCGTCATAAATCCTCATATTCTCCATTCTCATTATTTACCGGCCCCCTTTAAGGCATGAACTAAGACAGTGGTTCTCAACTGGTGGGTCGGGACCCAAAAGTGGGTCGCGAAGCCCTTTTTAGAGGGTCACAGAAGCAAAAAGTAGTGGTATAATGTCTTTTATTTTAAAGGACGTGCTTCTTATAGCAGGATATTTAGTGGTGACACCAGTAGTTGTCCACTATTAACCTCTAGATTTGTCTCTACCAGCTTATTGGAGAAATTTATGCTAAAATGTTCCAAAAATGAACCAAAATGTGCTCAGAATCTGTCAAAATGCGACAAAATATGCCCAGAACGTGGCAAAAACATCCAAATATACCAAAATTAGCAAAAAATAAGCCAAAATTTTCCTAATTTGTATCAAAATGCATCGAGACTACATCTAAATACACCTTAATTTGTTAACAAGAACAGCAAACTTCAACAATTTGGGTCGCGACCGTTATTAATAGAGACATAGTGGGTCCTGAGGCTGGACCAGTTAAGAACCACTGGTCTAAGACATTTAAACTGTGCCTCTTTTTCAACAAAAAACCCTCAACTTTCATCATTTTTTTGGTCCTATTTAATGATGTAATCCATTTTAAAGCTGCACTTCTCTGTCAGGGAGATGTTAAAAACGTGAACTGGCCGTTTTCAGTGCAGGCATTTTGCTGTAAACGACGGCTGAATTCCTGAGACACTTCAACACACGGCTGCGGTGATCGATCGAATATTAAACTGCCAGTTAATGCTGATAATCAGTCTGAGATGTTTGGTTTTAAAGAAGCAAAGTCATAATTAAACACGTAGCTCTGAGAACCTTTGCTTTCTGGACAAGTTCGAAGACGTCATCTTGGGTTTTTTAACACTTCCTGACACTGTTTAAACCGAACAACTAATCGAGAAAATAAAAATAGTTGTCAGTAAAAATGACTGCAGCTCTAGTTGAACAGAGGAGACGGGGTTTCACTAGTAATCGGACAAAAAGACCAAGAGGAAAGTATGGACGGCTTGCACAGAGCTTAATGCCAGTTTAAGGCCTCCTGGGAAAACAATGCACTGATGTTGGTTGCCTGCATGACGGTCCGTGTACGTCGCGGCCATTCGTTTTCTTATTTTGAGACTTCAAAATAAAAGCGAAAAATAAACAGTTTCCCGTTTTTTTCAGTGATAATACAAAATGAAGAACGGAAAACGGGCCCTAATTCATTATCCGTTATCCGATTTAATTAGATGTGTTTGTAAATGGAAATTAAAATTAAAATACACCCGTGGAAAACTTATTTCTCTACTTCCTGTTGGTTTTGGCTCCGTGACCCGTCTGACTTCTGAAGAGGAAGGATCTGGTATCTAAAGCTCCAGTGTTAGCTCACTGTTAGCAGACCTTGCTGTGTGCCGTGGCCTGATGAAGACCCACTGTGGGGTCCAAACGTTGCTTGGCTCACATTGTTCACTATTTCACAGTGGACTTTTCACCAGCGTGGGGTTTATTTGTCCCTTTGGAGGGACCTTGTGGTGCCGCTAGCTCCGCCGCTAGCGCTAAATCGCTAGCGTTCGGCTGCTTTCGGGACGTTTTTGGGGAGGTTTGGAGGTTTTCTGTTACTTTAGCTGGTGAAAAGTCCACTGTGAAATAGTGAACAATGTGAGCCAAGCAACGTTTGGACCCCACAGTGGGTCTTCATCAGGCCACGGCACACAGCAAGGTCTGCTAACAGTGAGCTAACACTGGAGCTTTAGATACCAGATCCTTCCTCTTCAGAAGTCAGACGGGTCACGGAGCCAAAACCAACAGGAAGTAGAGAAATAAGTTTTCCACGGGTGTATTTTAATTTTAATTTCCATTTACAAACACATCTAATTAAATCGGATAACGGATAATGGATAATGAATTAGGGCCCGTTGTCAGTTTTTCAGTTTGTATTATCACTGAAAAAACAGGAAACGGTTTATTTTTCGCTTTTATTTTGAAATCTCAAAATAAGAAAACGAATGGCTGCGACGTACACAGACCCATGACTACAGTAAACTCTAATTCCTGCATCTATCTTCCTTTTCTCCTCTGACGAGTTTCTCCTCTTGTGCTTTTCCAGGTTCTGTCCATGCAGCACCAAACACAGGACGACTCACCGACTAAGACACCGACCTCCTCTTTTGCCGGCACCGCGACTAAATATACGTCTGGAATGACTGCCATGTAGCCCTTATTGGCTTTAATCTACGCCGCAACACTTTCCAAAGACGGACGCTGGCATCGCCGCAAAGTAGGCCGGGAGTCGTACATTTATACCTTCCTTTGTCTCAGAAGACGCTAAATGCTTAAACGAACTGGGACCTCGTCGGTGTGACTTTCTTGCTTTAGTAGTTTTAAGCAGACTAGCAGGGACTCACTCACACAAGCCTAATCCTAATTATGTCGGTAAACAAAATGAAGATCCTCCCTTTGAATATCCCTCTCCTCAGTCCCAGAAGGGAAGGATTGGGACTCGTCACTGGGACCTCTGTGTCTCCATCAAGTGTCTCCTACACATATAGTGGAAGTGTACAGGTTTTGTTTAAGGAGTTGAATCTTCAGGTAAGTAGATCTGAACATTACAGTAAAGCAGTGTTGCTAAACCTGTAATAAAGTCTATTTTTTAGAGGCTCACCTGTCTGAAAGCGCATATATCTTCTGTAAATTAACAACTCGTGTCTGTATTTTTGACTTTTTTAATAAAGTAAAATCACCTTCACCCTGCTGTCTCTGACATGCGTGCGTCCACATCACCCGGTAATCGAACAGGACAGTGATCCGCACCTTCGGACCGCAGCGTCACCGTGATGGAAACTCAGGCGTGTCGGGACGCACACGCACACATAACAAGACGACACAATTGGCCTACGCAGCGTCCAAAGACTAATTGTTTACCAGAGCCAAAATAGATTCCCCTAAATAGAAAAGTACAAACAGAAATAATAGAGTTCTGTTATAAAACACTCAGAGGAAGTCAGAGGCAGACATCGCCATCTAGTGGCCGCATGCAGTAGCTCAGTGCAGTGGACTCTACAGACGTTCAATCATCATCAGTTTTTAAGGATTAAAACTATTATTGTTGCTGCTGAATGGCTCAACATGCAGGTGTCTGTAATGCTGTAATGAAAGCAGCGTTCGTTCATCTGTCTGAACACCACCAACTAACTCATCTCATGCACACAAAGTTTCAACGCTGTGATGAGTCTCCACAAGTCCAGTCCCCCTTTCTGCCCTCTAAACACTGAACGACCTCTGAGAGCGCCGCCGCCTCACTGATGCCACCTGCTGGCCAACCAGGGGAATCGTATTGATCGGGATGTTTCTCCAAACTGCCCTGTTTCAGAGATAGAAGTGAAGAAATCCCAGGACGTCCTTTTAGTCTTCTGTCTGTTCTGGTTTATTATGGTTTGATGGGTTGACAGTGAGCCGCATGGACAGCGTTTAACTGCATTTTCAGGAGAGCTGTGTTGCAAACATACAGTATAAAATAATATTCTACACACATCCCAACCAGCGTCAGACAACTTTAAATCTGCTGTAAGTACAAATGTGTTGTTTAAACTACTGTAAAGATGGATTACAAACTGAAAGGCTGCTGCAAGTCAACTGGAAATGTGTTTTAAATCACTACAAATGCTTTCTTATCTGCTCGTCTCATCATACTGGACTTGCCGGTGACAGACCGTAAACCGAGATAAATCAGGGAAACTGAAAGACTACGACGGATCAGCGGCTGACGTCTGTGAGGGCACCTCTACTCCCGCTCCGCTATGGCGACCAGGTGGGTTTCGATCTCGGCCTCCGACAGCGTCCTGCAGCAGGGAGGGGACGGGGAAGGCAAAGTGAGAACGGGAAGAGTAAGCGAACACGAGCTGATGCATCAATCACAGAAACGCCCTGAGCTTTTTAAAAACACGAGTCCCACTGAGAGGAACAGAAAGTAGAAGCACCAAGCATGGAGACAGAAAGACAATTTTAAAACGACAATAACCACATAAAATATATATACGACACATTTCTGTCAGGCTAAAGGACAACAATCCGTACTGTACTCATTGGACTAAAGTGTGAGAGGAGTCACCTGAACTTGGGGTTGTCTTTGGTGACTACGCCGACCTCCAGCTCACTGGACTTGAAGTCCAAGGACAGCACAGAGGACAGGCAGGATATAGCCATCTGGAAGGACAAAAGGGGATGAGGTGAAGGTGCTTGAAGACATAAACAGTAAACGCTTCTGTCGGAACATCACACATGATCTCCAGTCAAGGTAAATCCAGCATGTTGTTCCAAGTACATGCCTTTAACATAACACGGGGTTAAATCTGTGCAGCTAAACAGGATATTTGGCAACAAGCTATGTCGCTATGCACGTGTTCACCAGCCAGAGTAACTCACAATGCAGAACCATTAAGATACACTGGCCAGGATATCGATAAATTAAAGACAGTGATTCTGCAATACTCATTCCATTGCAGGACAATCGTCTGCAAAACATCACAAAATCGAAGTCAGTGATGGACAAAAAAATACCCCCAGCGTCAGTATGATCTATATCAGTGGTTCTCAACTGGTGGGTCGGGACCCAAAAGTGGGTCATGAAGCCCTTTTTAGAGGGTCGCAGAAGCAACAAAAGTAGTGTTATAAGGTGTTTTATTTTAAAGGACGTGTTTCTTATGACACAGTTTGCTTTCAGTTGCAGGATATTTAGTGGTGGTGACACCAGTAGTTGCCCAATATTAACCTCTAGATCTGTCTCTGCCAGGTTATTGGAGAAATTTATGCTCCCGACCCACCAGTTGAGAACCACTGGTCTAGATGATGGGTGGATGGATACCTCAGATGTTACCCAACAACCCCTGTAAAAACAGAATCACTCCTCTGTGAACTTAAAATAGATGTTCTAAATCAATAATTCACAACAACACTTTCACATAGCCTGCTCCATTAGGTTTCGTTTTACCTGCACTGCCCTGTCGTGGGTCAGTTCGGGCTTTTTCTTCAGTTTCTTCTCCAAGTAGCTGTTGGCCTCCGTCTGTTTGGCTCCGACCGCCGTGGCTCTGAAGCCACAGTAGTAACCTGCCGGGTCGCATTTAAACAGAACAGGACCCTGCTGGGCGTCCATCGCTGCCAGGATCATACCTGAGAGCAGGAGAGAAACACGCCATGTAGAAACAGTCAGTAGAGCACAATACGTGAAGGCATTCTGTCATGACTCCCTGAAAGCTCTTTTATCACAGTGTCTTTAAATTTTGTACCCAAAACTGAACATGAGACAGCAAAGAAAGACCGATGAGGAAACACGTCTCTACATAATGAACTCACAGCAGCCTAGAGGTCTCATTTCAGCATTCTGCGTGTAGACCTGGGAGATATCAGCCAACCTGCGACACAACACGTCAGCCGTGATGTCGTAACCAAACTTATATTTCCACTCTCCAGCTTCCACTCGGGCCCGGTGGACCTGGGAGCGGCTGTCCGCTGCACGAGACAGAAGAGCCGTTAAATGCAGCAACACGTAGCTCTTCACAAAAATCTAATTCATGAGTAAGTAGCCAGGATTTCGACAAAGATACGTATGATTAATGCACAATCAGTACACACCATTGTGTCCGGTCATCACACAGCCGATGCGAGGAGTCAGTTTGAACATGTTGGTTAAAGTGGAAGAGTCCAGCAACTTGTCCTGCAGTCGGGAGAAGGAGACGTAAAATCTAAATTATTCTGCATCAGCATAAGTGAATATATCACTGAGCATGTAATATGTATGGTCCTCAATACCTAACTAACAAATAACAGCACTAGTGTTTTCTGCTAATGAAGTTTTTTTTAATGCAAGAACAGAACATTATCCTCCATGCTATCCCTGTCATATGTGTGCATTATCCATATGTAAATTTCACTATGTCATAATGTACACATCCATATGTAGGTTCATAATCCATCCATCTTCTACCACTTATCCGGGGTCAGGTCATGGAGGCAGCAGTCTAAGCAGGGAGGCCCAGACTTCCCTCCCCCCAGACTCCTCCTCCAGTTCTTCCAGTGGGACCCCGAGGCGTTCCCAGGCCAGCCCAGAGACATAGTCCCTCCAGAGTGTCCTAGGTCTACCCCGAGGCCTCCTCCTGGTGGGACATGCCAGGAACACCTCCCCAGGGAGGCGTCCAGGAGGCATCCAGAACAGATGTCCAAGATACCTCAACTGACTCCTCTCAATGTGGAGAAGTAGTGGCTCTACTCCGAGCTCCTCCCTGGTGACTGAGCTCATCACCTGATCTCTAAAGGTGCGCCGAGGCACCCTGCAGAGGAAACTCATTTCAGCCGCTTGTATCCAGGATCTTGTTCTTTCGGTCACGACCCAAAGTTCAGGACCATAAGTGAGAGTAGGAACGTAGATAGACCAGTAAATACAGAGCCTCACCTTTTGGCTTAGCTCCTTCTTCACTGATTCAGCGACCGCATGACTGCAGACGCTGCACCGATCCACCTGTCAGCCTCACGCTCCATCCTCCCCTCACTCGAGAACAAGACCCTGAGATACTTAAACTCCTCCACTTGATGCAGGTTCATCACGCCTGATATATTGTCTCTGTTAGACCTTTTTTATATTATATCTTTATTTTTTAGCCCTGTTGTTCTTTTTGTAATTCTTGTGCTTCTTTCTCCCTGATCCGTATCCAATAAGAGATGCCACTGTATTATTTGTTCAGTAGTTTAGCTTCTATAGCTCTAGTTTGTTCTGTGTGTTTAATTGGTAATAACATCTATAGATCTATAGGGTCAAATCTAGACTTACTCAGTCTGTCTAACATCCGTAATTAAGATGAGCACACACTGAAAGTAACATGAGTAAGATCACTGAAACATAAAGATTCATTCACCTCCTCTATGTGATAAAAGCTTGTAAGTAATTCAGCAGTCTGTGGCTTGGTAATGTGAGTAATGGCGTGTTTATGCCAATATTCTGCTGAGTGGTCTTGACTCATGTGGCGTCACTGTTTGGCTTCAGCTGCCGGCATCATCTCCACATTGACGTGTGTGTGTGTGTGTGTGTGTGTGTGTGTGTGTGTGTGTGACATCTCACCGGTACTTTCTTCTGTGTGACCACGACAACGCTGTCTGTCCCCCGGACCCCCACGGACGTCAGCCCGCTCTGAGAGATGGCTTTGAAGGCATACTCTGTACGACACGACACACAGAGTAAAACAGAAGAGGACAGAACACAACGTTGTTATTGAAGCACGTCAAGTCTTGTTAATCAGAAGAAAACATGTTTGGTGCCTCATCAACAGGACTTAAGTACAATATGATGTATTTCTGTTTAACTTGAGTGTTTCCATTTGATGCACCTTCACACTTCCACTCAACTACATTTCAAATATGATACTTTCTACTCGACCACATTTTTCTGACGGCTTTGGTCACTTTTAAGATGAAGATTTTACACGATAGATAACATATCAGGCTTTAAAATCAAACCAGTTTTCACAGTTTATAAGCAGCTTTAGAACAGCTCCATCAAACTATGATTTCTCCCTCTAAAACTCTCACACGGTTTCTCTTCAGTAAACGTCTGAATGGTCCAACACCCCCCACAAATCAAATATGAAAGAAAAAACCAAAACCTGAATAAAGATTTGTTTTTCTTCTATTCTTCTCATTAAACATGTTTGAAGCCCTCAGATTTATCCTCTGCCCCTGCATATAGAACTGTACAAAGCACTAACACGCTGCCGACACACTGATGACTCACTATTATAACTTAATGAGACCATATATAATAATATATCAGTCACAGGGATCATATCAGTACTTTCACTTGAACTACCTGTTGCTGCTAATGTACTTTCACTTAAGCAGGACTTTTATTTGTAATAGAGCATTTTTACATTGCTGTGATGATGATTTTACTGAAGCAAAGGATCAGAACACTTCTTTCATCGCCATGTTGAGATAACTTTGAGGAACTATTCACTGAAAGCTACTTTAAAAATAAGGTGTCCGGTGCACAACACACTAAAAAAATAACTTTGGAGTGTAAGTTCAATTAAAATACATTAATGGTTAAATATTAAAACAGTGTTTGTGATATTAAGATGACATCTGGATGCTAACTGTTGCTCTCTACCCACACACACCTTAGCAAGCTAACATGTTAGCTTCATGATGTGTTAAGGGGTTTTGCCGCTTAAATTAGCAGAACTTTGGAGTGTAACGTGAATATAAATTAAAATACATTTATGGTTAAATGTTAAAACAGTGTTTGTGATATTAAGATGATATTTTGACGCCAACTGCTGCACTCCAACCACAAACAAGCTAACACGTTAGCTTCATGATGTAAGTGGACTTGTCATGTAAATTAGCAGATTAGCTATATCGATGTTAACTATTGCCTGAAAGCTATTTTAAACACTAAAATGACGTGACTTTGGAGTGTAGAAATTACATTCTTTTCAAATACATTTATGGCTAAATATTAAAAAGCAGTGATAGTGATATTTGGATGTTAACTGCTGCACTCCATCCGTACACATCTCAGCAGGCTAACATGTTAGCTTCATGATATGTTAACTGGTTTAACAATTTAAATTAGCAGAACTTTTGAGAGTAACATTAAGTTAAAATAAAATAAATTTATGGTTAAATATTAAAACAGTGTTTGTGATATTAAGATGATATTTGGATGCCGACTGCTGCACTCAAACCACACACACCTGAGCAAGCTAACACGTTAGCTTCATGATGTAAGTGATTTTGTCATGTAAATTAGCAGATTAGCTATACTGAAGTTGAGACAACTTAGAGGAACTATTGCCTGAAAGCTATTTTAAACACTAAAATGAGGCAACTTTGGAGTATAACGTCAAGTTAAATTAAAATACATTCATGGTTAAATATTAAAAGGCAGTGTTTGTGATATTTGGATGCTAAACTGCTGCACTCCACCCACACACACCTGAGCAAGCTAACATGTTAGCTTCACGATGTGTTTAGTGTTTTGCCGTTTAAATTAGCAGTTAGCTGCGCTGTGTGGCGGCACCAGAATAATTAAGCTGCACATTAAACAAACTTAGGAGCTACTGTTAGCTAAAACCCCGCAGCTAGTGCGTGTCTTACCGACTTGGTAGAGGCGGCCCTCCGGGGAGAATATAGTGATGTGTCGGTCGAAACCTGCGTTGGAACCGCGGGACATTCTCCTTCCGGTTAACTTCACCAGCTCTTAATGTAGCTTTAAACTAACCGGATGGTGGTTTATTCTCTTCTTTTAGAGACTCAGTAGTTGGAAGACAGCATGTCGGTGCTGCTGCTGGACAAATCGCAGAGTAATGGAGGAACTCTCCCGACTGTTTTTACTTTCTCTTTCAGTTTTGGCTCCATGACCGGCTCCGCGCTGCGATTGGCTGCAGCGACCAGGAAGTAAAGACACACTGCCGGGCTGTCTGCTCAGTTTACATGACGGGTTACTGAGACTTCAGGGCTCAGGGGGGACGGTATAGGGGGAGGGATGAACGGGTGAGAGAGGCGTCTCACCCTCCCGTCCCTCTGTCCGTCCGTCACTCGGCTCCCGGTGACTCTGAGCCCGATGTCAGGCCGCAGGGTCGGATTCTGTCTGAGCGACAAGAAGCGCAGGAGGATGAACCTGGATGCTTTTGCAGAGTTCTGTGAGTAAGTTGACTTTAACTTACTTACTCAATTAAAAAAGATCATTATAATAAAAAAGTGGGGCTTAATACTGTAGATTGCAAAATGAATATAATGTTGATTTTAGTATTTTTAGTGTAATTATCCCAGTTAGGGAATAGTGTTGTGATAACAGGCAGTTTTCTATTATTATCAGCACCATCAGGGAGCTCTGAGCAACACTTCTTTACATATTCAAGATTTAAAATTCATTATTTGTCACATTCTCATAGTGTATGTGCAGTGAAATGCAAAATGACTGTTCCTCTAGACTGTGCAATAAAAGTAAGACATAATAAAAGGGCGAATCTTTAGAAAAACAATAGAAAAATATTATTATTGAGCCATTTTGATCACTCAATATTTAATACAAAGCAACTCAAGGGATCTATCAGCACCGCTTAATTAAATACTGAGATATAATTCAGACCTCCAGCGTGGTTTTGATGGGTTGGGTTGACGTAATAATATTGCATCACATCAATATAGTGTGTAGTTTAAACTGAAATAGCTGTTTTTTTAAAGATTTAAACATTGTGTGCTCAAATACCGCAGTTTAAAAAATGTTTTGTTGAATGAAATAAATTCTTAAAAGGTGCAACATGAACAACTACTTGAGAAAATCTAACCGGAGCAACCTAAAATAATAATAATAATAATAAAAATCCATTTAAATAACAAGGAAGTGCTGCATTTTATAGCATATAGCTTAGTCCTTTTTTAGTTTAAGATCTCTACCTCATTATTTATGACATGGTGACACTTGAATCTTGAATTTGTAACGCTTGTTTTAGCTCCTGTACATAACAACGGTCAATATGTGCATCGTGTCCTGTCTTATCTTGGTCTTTGGATGAAGCAGTTTCACTAGAAGAGATGCCAGAAAAGCCTCGACCACTGCCGACACTGTTTGAGACGACTCTTGTGTAATCACGATTAAAGAGCCTGTGTTTTCCTGCAGGGGCCATGGAGTGGAGGTGGTGGAGGTGAGTGTTTTCCACCCATTAAATGTGTTAAATCTTTTCCAACGACGTGTCTGGTGAAATAAGAGGAACAGGGCAGGGCGGTGGTTTTACAACTGTAATTACACAAAGGAGGGGCCCAAACTCTGCACCCAGACGTTCCTCAACATGCTTTAAATAAAGTTTTAAATGCTAGCGAAGGTCCCAAAGTGTTAATTAATTATTTAGGAAAAGGTGTAAATACATAAATCCGTCATCCAAGCACAAACAGGTGCGTTGGGGATTTCTCTCAGTGCGAATAACATCTGAAAGGTTGAACGAAAAGCTGGATGCTGATGATGATTTTACCAACCTTAAAGCTACATCAGGGGAAATTAAAAGTGTAAAAAAAAAAAAAGGGTTTAACCATGTTTGTGTGTATTAGGGAGCGTGCTTTTTTGCATCAATCAATCATATTTTAGTCATGTAGCTTTACAGATCATAAAAAATGCAATAAAACACTAAAAAACACAGGGAAAACGAGGAAATGCTATCTTATTTGACACGTGCAATGAGGATAAAATGAAATAAAATAAGGTAAAAAATAGGCGAGATAAATAAAATAAAATATCCATTATTAAAATAGAGATATGTAGAAGTAGAAAATAAATTATGTATATATAAACAGAATAAGAAATGATAAAAATGAAGTAATAAACTGCATTGAATAGATTAAAATATGTAAATAAACAAAGTAATCAATGAATAAAATTAGTTCTAAGAAGAGTGCTAAATAAAAGCTTTCACATCCATCAGAAGCCCGACGTCTTGACTTTGCTCGTCTTTGTACGTGCATGGAGGACAGCGCACGTCTTCATGTTTTGTTTCCTGACGGTAGCTGAGGTTCCCCGTGCGCTCGCAGGCACACGCATGTCACGTGCAGATGTCTACAACTGCAGCAATCAGTGTCACGGCCACCTGCAGCCACCAGCTTTAATCTGCCCGAGCAAAGAAGTAAACAACGACCGCCTCACTGTAGCTGCTCAGACGTTTAGCTGCATGGAAATGTCTGCACAGGAACACAAGAAGTAGCTCGTGTGCTGCATTTAGTGCAGCCTGACCCTTCTGATGGAGAACCTTGGACTGTAACATCCGTGTTGATCAGACTTAAACACCCAGATAAACATTGTCCCACAACAAACACACTCCCTCATGCACATGGAAATCCCAACAACACCAACCAATCAGGAACATGTGGAGGAACATGACAATGGTCCAACATGTTGATGTGACCTCCAGACTTCCTACAGCCCATTCTGATCAAGCATCAACAGGATGCAGTGGAACCAGTTGGATTGACAGAGGCCCCACTGCACAAGCCAGAGTAGCCAAAGGATCCAGTGGTTCCAGACCCCATAGAACCCCCTGAGAGGTCCTCTGGTCCAGTGGTTCAGACCACATAAGGGGGACCAACACAAGATTAGGCAGGTTCTCGTAATGTTTTGCCTGATCGGTGTAGGTTTTTCTAGACACTTGGAAGGTTAAGTCGAGCGCTATTCTATTGCTTGCAAACTCCAATTTCCCTGTTAGACATCACCAAGTCCCACAACCACAGGTCCTTTAAAACATGTTTTCCTAATAACACTTCTGCAGTTTTTAATGTTGTACTATTTGTTAAGTAATACCAAGAGCTGAATACTTCTTCCACCTCTACGATCCTGTTTGTTAATTAGTTTGTTTTACCGCTGTCCTCACTATATGTTAAATTTAGCTGTCAAGAAACGTAATTAAGAATAACACTATTATACTACCAGCTGGTTTAGTCAACAAATAAGAACTAAATGATAATAATAACAATGATGATGATCAGCCAGAGCACCCAAAGGATCCAGTGGCAAATGAAACAAGAGCGCATAAATTAGGTGAACAGCAATAAACGAAGCACTGTTTATGAAATTCTTTGGAGTTTTAGGGCAGTGGCTGATGACTGGACAGCACTTTGGCTTTTCCAGTGCGGTGTGGGAGATCCAGCAGTCTCAATGGGAGGAGCTCACATGCACACGCAGCCGAACTGGTTGCCAAGAAGTTAGAATTAAAACATCCGTACAACTCCATACCTGCTGATGAATTCCAAGTCTCTCATGAAGACACATGTTAGAAAAAACGATGATCTAACTCTTTAAAAAAATGTGTCACCGTTCTCTTACATTCCTACATGAGCTGTGTAAGAAGTGCAGCCATTTTTGTGTGTTTTTAAAAAAAATATATGGCAGATTGACCTCAGTCAGCCGCTGGTACCTCAGGGACCTTTTGACATCATCGTTCACAAGCTGTCTGATGTCATCGTGGAGGCCGAGCACGACAGCCAATCACAGCAGCTCCTCGCTAACTTCCAGGTAATGTCATCGCGCGCTAATTCCTCTTAGTCATGTGTTTAATTTATACCTGTAAGCCGATGTTTTTCTTCATGTGTGTGACTTTAAACTGTAGTATTGATCGGGCTCCTCTGCTGATTTAGGTTAATGCTAACGCTATACATAGCTATACATGGATTATGCATGGGGTCCTATGAGCGCCACCTTGACCGGACAGGTTTTTTCCTTAAATATAAATCGACACGCTGGTAATTAAAGGGCTTCAGGACTGACATGGTGCATAAAAACCATCCGTCTGCCCTCCAGACATGAGGCTGTTCTGGGTGTACAGTAGTTTCACAGCTATGGCTTATTGACCCAGTTGTTTAGAGCGTGGCGGGCTGTTTCCTCGACATTAATTAGAGCGATGTTTTGCCCTCTATTCCTGCCTCACTCAGTCCCTCTTTCACAGCATCAGACGTGCTGTTGTGTTCAAGGGTATAATCGCCCTGGATATTCAGACAGAGCTTTGTACCGGAGACGGCAAAGGTTTTTGCACAAGGCTCCAAAAAGCTAGAAACAACCCTTCTCTTTCCGTCTCCCACATTTAGAGCTATGTGTCAGCTCATCCCAGTACAATCCTGCTGGACCCGCTACCCGCCATGACCCAACTACTGGACCGCTTTGCCTCCTATCGGATAATGAGCAAGCTGCACAACTCACTCCGAGGTGACCTGCAGCTTCACAGACTGATATTTTGCAGCCTGCAGCTTAATTATCGATATCACTATTTGCCTGTTCTGCTCTGTTTCCGGCAGACTGGCTTATCTGCAGTCCTCCCTACCTGGAGATCCACAGTACCACGGACCTGTCATCCATTCAACAGACTGTGACAGCTCAGAACCTCAGCTTCCCTCTCAGTGAGTTCACCTTCTAAAAAAGAGATCATTTTTACTTTTTTCAACAGTGTCTTTATCGTTGTTTCTTCAACACGCACTGATCAGCCACAACATTAAAACCTCTGACAGGTGAAGTGAATACCATTGATCATATTGGTACTATGTGGTGTTCTGATGGAAAACCTTGATCAGACTTAGACACACAAATAAACATCGTCCCACAACAAAGGCAGGTGGTCATAACATCATGACCACCTGCCTAATACTGTGTTGGTCCCCCTTATGTGGTCCAGAATGCTCTGAACCACTGGACCAGAGGACCTCTCAGGGGGTCCTATGGGGTCTGGAACCACTGGATCCTTTGGCTACTCTGGCTTGTGCAGTGGGGCCTCTGTCAATCCAACTGGTTCCACTGCATCCTGTTGATGCTTGATCAGAATGGGCTGTAGGAAGTCTGGAGGTCACATCAACATGTTGGACCATTGTCATGTTCCTCCACATGTTCCTGATTGGTTGGTGTTGTTGGGATTTCCATGTGCATGAGGGAGTGTGTTTGTTGTGGGACCATGTTTATTTGGGTGTCTAAGTCTGATCAAGGTTTTCCATCAGAACACCACATAGAACCAATATGATCCATGTTAATCACTTCACCTGTCATTGGTCAGGATGTCGTGGCTGATTGATGTCTATTGTGAGCTCTTCATTTTACTTTTAATGAAGTGCAACAGGACCCAGAAACATTTCCTCTGCTTCTCTTCATCCTAGTTTGTAAAACCAGAGTGGCACACGGTTCACTTTCCCATGAAGTAAGTGTTTTGCTTTTCTTCTCTTGCCCATAATGCCTCATTTTAAACTATAAGTATGTTTGTGAACTCACCGTTCGTTCGATGTTTGTGTTGCAGATGTCTCTGATCTTCAGTGCAGGCAGCCTGGCTGACATCCGTCCTCCCTGTGTGCTCCAGAGCTTCGTGAACCACGGGGCTGTTCTGCACAAGGTGTTTGTGGTTGGAGACCGACACTACTGCGTAGAGAGACCCTCACTCAAGAACTTCCCCACCGGTCCCCGTGGTCAGTCTAAACCCCACTAACTCTCATAGAAGATATTTTCTATTTCCCGTTCTTCATTGAACTCTGCCTTGCTCTGTCCTTTCCTTTCCTGCGTCGCCTCATCTTCTCCTGTTCTGCCGTGGTTTCCCTTTCCTAACTGACGCCAACGTATTTCTCTTTACCGCCCAGTTTTGCTGCTGTGCTTCTGATTGTTCTTTGCCTCCAGACAGGGAGACCATCTTCTTCAACAGCCATCAGGTATCCAAACCAGAGTCGAGCTCTGATCTCACAGCTGTGAGTAGCCGCCGAGTGAAACGCCTTATAGCAGGAAGCCGAGGTGTCAGAGACGGACTGGAAGTTTGAACAGTGGTGGACAGATTGTGCAGCTTAAAAACTTGGGGTAGCTCACAAAAAATTCAGAAAGCCACAACTGAATTTCAGGACTTTTATTATGCTGTGGCTGTAGGGGGCTAATTGACAAAGGCAGATCATGCAATGGATTCTTATTTTACAGTGAATGTTATTAATTATCTGACAGACTAATCTGGCTACAGGTAACAGTTTGATTACTGAAGGGATCACAGGTTAGCTTATTTAAATTTTAAACGCTGATAGCTGTTTGTGTCCATGTGTGATAATATTTTGTCTAATTACAGCACAGAAATGTGTTTTTATTATTACCAGGCTGCCTCTTGCAGTTTTTTAGGTTAATGATCGCATCCACTGCTGCATGTATCCTGCTCTAAAAAATGATTGATTTACTGTTAGATCCTGATCGATCCTGTCTCCATGTCAGGGATAATTCATTAATGAAGTCACCATCTTGCTTTGGAGCAACTCAGTTGAAACCTGCTGCTGTCTGATGCTGCAGGTATTTAATAAACTCAGAGGAAAAACTCCTACAGACCAAACGTTCTGTGGTCTGGTTGCACGCCTCCCACGGAAGCCCTAAGCGGCCATGGTCCAACTTAATTTTTTCGCTCTGTTTTCTCGTTATAACGACTTAATTTTCCGGTGAGGTCCAAAGCGAAACCAACCCTCCAGACCAGAAGGAGCTCTGCCACCGCTGCACACTACCGACTGAGAGTTCGTTAAAGTTGGAAAGATGTTCACAGATTCAGACTTCCAGCATCAATAACTATTATTTATTGTCAAACATAACATGCTCATCGCTAATGTAGATACGCAAGCTCCAGCTTTATCAACAGTAGCTGTCTTTCAAGCTGCACTAATAACACTGGTGTCTATGAGCAGCCGGCTGGGCGACGAGTGTCCAGGGACCGTCTGCAAATTTCAAAACCGCTGCAACAGCAAAGAGAAACACGACACAAATATTCAATAACTTCACTCTACTGTACTGTAGTGTCACCAGAATCACTGCAGCATCAACTGCAACTACAGTTGTTTATGTTTGACAACATGTCACTAATGAGTTATTGATGCTGGAAGTCTGAATCTGTGAACATCTTTCCAACTTTAATGAACTCTCAGTCTGTAGTGTGCAGCGGTGGCAGAGCTCCTTCTGGTCTGTAGGGTTGGTTTGGCTTTGTACTTCACCGGAAAATTATGTCGTGAGAACGAGAAAACGAAGGAGAAAACGGAGCGAAAAAATTAAGTTGGACCATGGCTGCTTAGGGCTTCCGTACGCCTCCATCTATTAAAGGCACACTAACTTTGTCTGCTGCGACACAAACCTGATGCTGAAGTAACCACAGCTGCATTCACTGAAACTTGGACATCAGAGTTTCAGTGAAAGAACTTGACCTCAGTTCCCCCTTAGAGGCGCCGCTGGTCCAAGAAAAGCACATTCATTGTTTTGTATGAGTTCGTTTTTTATATCTGTGTCCTCATTCGGCTGAAACTCACTGAAAAACTCTCTTTTACCTTTTTCTTTTCTAAGCTGGACGAGGAGATGCCGTGCCTGCCTCCTCCCAGCTCTGAAGCCGTGGCCGCCCTGGTCCGGGAGCTCCGAGCTCAGCTGGGCATGGCCCTGTTCGGGGTGGACGTCATCATCAACATCCACACGCACACGCTCACCGTCATCGACATCAACATCTTCCCAGGTAGTCCGGCTGCACACAGCGACGCACAGACGAACAGAAAAGGCACGGTGATCATCTGATGCTTCTCTCCGCCAGGCTACGAGGGCGTACCCCAGTTTTTCTCTTCGCTGCTCGGCCACATCAAGTCGGTGCTGGAGAAGCGCTCATCAGCTGGACCTCAGGCCACCGGCTCTGCTTAGTCCACCCAGACAGCAGGTCCTTCTTCTGCTGCTGCAAATGGACTCCTCAAGAAAGAATCCCCAGTAGTTATTGTTAATCAGAGGACAAACAAAGCCCACTGTTTTTGTTGGACCAGACTTAGCTGCTTTACTTCAGTAACTGTAAGCGGTAACGTGACTGTTTGCAGACAGATCAGGCGACACGAAGCGGCTGGATACACCTTCCGTTTATTGATTGACAGGTAGCATAGAAGAAGATACAGCAGGCACAAAATACAGCACTCTGATCGGCCGGTAATATTACAAATGGTGTTTATTCTCTGATCATTTTCGATTCCCCCCCGCCACCTCAGACACTCCCCACAGCTTCTCTTTGCTGGTTTGTCGGATCGAGTTTTGTTTTGCACTTCTATAGAAAAAAAAAAAGAAAACTACAGTACATTCATTTCTCATTTATTTGAACAAACGTCTCCTCTTTGGACAGCGTTGACCTCTACGTGTTTACACAAGCGTCGGAGAACATACATGTGTTGCCGTGTAGAAAAAAGAGAGATTATATTTGCCATGTGAGTCCTATATGATGCGCTTTGATTACATGTTAAAATACACGAAGTAACTCGTTATTTGGCTAATTATTGCGTTCACATGTGCTGTAGTCTGTGTTGTGTTATTGCGGCAGGCGGGCCTCGTCTACCCAGTGTCCTCCGGGGGGCGCTGTTGCTTCACATTTCCTGTGACCTTGGCGTACAGACCTCGAATCTGATATTTACACGAATGACCGGACAGCCGTGGAAGCTGCGATGGAACGCGACCGAGCGTTTCGTCGGCGTTATCGTCGCTGTTGCTGTTACCAAAAGACAACAAATGGCTTTAGTGTCTCCCTCCTCCTCCTCCTCCTCACCTCCTCCTCACCTCCTCCTCACCTCCGCTCCTCCTTGGCTTGTTAAGATAAGAGTGCAAAGCTGGCTGAGAACCCCAGGTGACACTTTTAGACCTTGTAAGCTCTAAGTACGTCGCATCCTGTCGCCACGAACGACCAACCAGGTGCGCGGAATCACCATCCACCTCTGTCCTGTGTTGGTTGTTTTTTTTTTTTTTTTTGCTCGTGTCACCTCGGTTCGTCACAAACAGTCTGGTTTTAACAGTGCGTGAGCCAAATGAAACACAATCCCTGTTTCTACTTTGTCATCAAGGAAATGAAGAGGAAACAATGACCTACTCCTGTGTAGAAATACCAGCGATACATATTGTTAACAGTCGGACACGTAGTTATCAATTATTGCACAAAATACATATTAAAACACACACACTGTATTACTTATAGCGGGGAGCCGGTTTCTCCCCTTGAGAACGAGCCATCCAGAGAAAAAAGAAGCTCTGATTAGCAGGATCCGTGACTCTACAATCAAACTAACATCTGAATGAAAGTGCGGAATGCTTTGCATCCATTACAGCTAGAGTGAGATCACCTGTCTACCTTACGAACAGCATTTACAGGTACTCAGACAGGGATGATCACAGGCTTTCGGATTCTCTGGAAAACGAGCATTCAGGCGACAAACAGCGACGGCCTTTTCCAGGAAATCTGAAAGCAGGAATGAAACGACGGTATGTACAGTTCTCTACAGGCGTCCTCGCATCTGGAGACGTTTCTCTGAGCGCTGAAGGCTGTTGAATGGAGAACGTGTGGCCGTGAATGCAACAAAGGGTTTCGTCAGTCCGCTGTGAGTGTGTGTGTGTGAGTGTGTGTGAGCGTCTTATCCTCGGCGAAGCTCCCTCAGCTCTGCGGCAACTTTACGCAACTCTGCTTCGATCTCCAGCAGCTCCTGTGGACAGAATAAACGAGACGATGAGCCGATATTCTGTAAAGTCCAGTCATCAAATGCATCCGAAAGCAGGTTTTCTCCCCCAGTATTCGCTGTTTAACTTCTCCTAAACACACTGGATGGTCTTTAGGGGGAAGTGGTAGTGCAACGGTTAAGTCTCTGGGCTACTGATCAGAAGGTCAGAGGATCAAACCCATAGACATGTATACGTAGACGCCGCGTTGACTGCTGCTGCCGATTGGAGCCGACGTGCCTACGCGGCGGCCATCTTGGTACAGTGCCACTCGCCCCTACAGTGCATTACGTCTATAGAGGAATGACATGTCTGCACTATAAAAGTGATCATAAATCCATCAGTTGTCAACATATATTGTTTGTTACAAACGTCAGACATGGAGGACGGACAGGCAGACATAAATAGAACAAAAGCATCCAAGCATCCTGTGTCAAAGCTACATGTGTGACGTTTTTAACAAACCAAACCGTTTGGAAATCGGTCGAAAATTCAGTGAATAATTCTACTTTAAGATTGTGGAGTACCTCTTACCTCCATAGACTTACATTCACTCCCCCTCTGCTAGCCCTGTACCAAGATGGCGGAGCTTTAGGCACGTCCCTCCACAGTCAATGCGGCGTCTACGTATATATGTCTATGATCAAACCCCAGTGCGGCCATTGTTGAACCCTTAACCCTTCCTGCTCCCTACCATGGCTGACCCTGCTCTGACCCCAACTGGGATGTGAGGAAACAACAATTCACAATGCTGTAAACATGCATTTGTGACAATAAAGGCTTCTTCTTCTTCTTATGCTATTGGTGCAGCTTGCAGACGTGCACCAGAGTCGTCTGTATCCGACCACTTTCCATCCCTGAGTTACTGCGAATAAGAGGGTCTCCTCCAAGTTTACAGTTTCACCAGTGGATACCAGCCTAGCGGCCTTCATCAGAGCATCAAATTAAATAGAGGTGATCTGCTTAAAGGACGATGCAGCAGGGTGGATGAGGGAGGATGAGGGGGGACGCCATCCTCCTCCAAAATACATCACCCTCGTTAAGCTGTCACCCTCCCTGTGTGCTTCGGTAGCAGCCAGTGCTCCTATTGGCTCACCCTCCCCGTTAAGATGACAGATCACCTGCTGCTGCTCACCCGGTAATTACCTTCCTAAGATCCCGCACACATCCTCTAACATGACTAAGGTGAATAATTGCGACTGAGTTAATTAACATGTGACCCTTTGAGCCAATCAGCTGTCAGCTCCTGCTTACAAATGACATGATCTTCACCGTCTTTCACACTCTGATGACGGCAAAGATGTTAGCGTGGTTTGTCGACCTGGCTGGTAGACATGAGTCTGCTTTTGTACCGGTCGGATGTGTTCGTCCTTCTCCTACACACCTGTCTCATGGAATAGAGTTCCCTTGAGTGGTTATGAATTAGCGAAATTGAAATTAGTCGTATTTGTTGTGAAGATTTATGTGTGTGCACGGTTTTAACCTCCGCCAAAGAGGTTATATGATGACCAGCGTTGGTTTGTTTGTTTGTTTGTTTGTTTGTTTGTGTGCAAAATAACTCCAAAACTCATGGATGGATTTTGATGAAATGTTCAGGAAATATGTGAAATGGGACAAAGAACAAATGATGACATTTTAGGACTGATCCGGATCACCGTCTGGATCCAGGATTTATTTAATGTAAGTGTAACCCGGTGGACAATTAAATGCGGTTTACCCTAAAAGCCACCAGAGGGCACTCTTGTTTTTGGGGTAACCCCCTTTGACCACATGACATTTTGGGTCTCCACGCGACAGACAGCGACAGTGACGGAGTTCTCTTTCCTTCCTGAGCGACATATGCACGGTTGGGCCGGCATTCTGATCTCTGGTTGTCTAAGAAGCTGGGAGGCTGTTAGGAGCTGCCGCGCTAGAGGCCGCGCCTGTTCATTAGGTCGGATGGGGTGAAGGCCGCATTGTTGGTAGGACATTTGAACTGTATGTAATTACATTTGTATCTGTAACGTTCCATACAAAATATGTCAATTGGGAGATTGTGGTGGGGGTGGACTGGAGCTCCTTGGAGGAGGTATGAGCTCTCTGAGGGCTCTTCTAGTTTATTTAGTGTGTTGTGCCTAAAAGCTAACAGCCGTCAGCTCAGCTTCAATCATGCTTTTCAAAAACGTAGGAAAACAAACTTAAAAAGTGGCAACACGGTCCTTAATTTTACAAGTTGGACAATAAAATTTCGAGGAAGTGAAAGTTTATGATGGCACATTTTGCACTAAACTCCCCTTCAGACTGTTGAACACTCCTTTCTCTCTTGCCTTGCTTATATTTTATACACCCATCAGGTTTAACATCATGACCACCTGCCTAGTACTGTGTTGGTCCCCCTTATGTGGTCCAGAATGCTCTGAACCATTGGACCAGAGGACCTCTCAGGGGGGTCCTATGGGGTCTGGAACCAGTCCCAACATCCTGGTTTTATCTACACACAGACTTTCAACGTCTACATTTGCACTGACGTACCTCTCCTTCATCTTCCTCAGCATCCCCCTCCTCGTTGTCTTCCTCCTCCTGACCCTCCTCGTCCTCTCTGACGTACTCCTCGTCATCGTCCTCGTCCGCCCCGTCCTCCTCGTCGTCCTCCTCCTCTTCCTCCTTGTATCTCTCCCTCTCAAACTGCCTCGTGGCCTCATCGCTCGCTTTCTCCATCACCCTCTTCTGCAGCGGCTCCTTCACCTCCACCGCTGCCTCCTCCTCCTCCTTCTTCTCCTTCACTTCATTTCCTGCTTTCTCGTCGGGCTCCTTCTCTCCGTCGCCCTCCTTCTTCTCAGTCTCCTCCTCCTCCTCCGCCTTCTCGCCCTCGCTGTCCTCCTTCTTCCCGCCTTGCACCTCCTGGTCCTCCTCCTCCTTTACCCGTTTCATCTTCTTGACCAGCTCCTCCAGCTCCTCCTGCTTCTCCTTCCTCTCCCGCTCCTGCTCCGGCTTGCTCTTGCTGTCCTGCTCCTCCAGCAGCTCCTTCAGCTCCTTCTCCACCTTCTCCTTCTCCACCATCAGCTCCACCTCGTTCTTCCTCCTCTCCTCGATCCTCTGCTTCTCCAGGTCCTCCTCCTTTTCTCCCTCCTCCTTCTTTTTGTTCTGCTTCGTCGTCTTCTTCTCCTCCACCTCCTCCTTCTGCTCGCTCTCGGAGCCCTTCTGGGTCTCCCTCTCCTTCACCGCCTCGTATCGCTTCTTTTTCAGCTCCTTCAGCAGTTCTTTGAGCTCCTCGTCGTTCCTCTCCTCCTTTCCTTTCTTGGTGATCTCCTCGGCCAGCAGCTCCTCCAGCTCCTTGGCTCTCTCCTCCTCCTCATCCGCCCCTTTGTCTTCGATCCTCGGCTCCTCCGTCATCCTGTCCTTGGTGTCGTCGTCGTCATCGTCCTCCGTCTCCTCGTCTTTTCCTTCTGCCTCCTTTCCAGTGTTGCTCACGCCCTTCTCCTCCTTCTCCTCCTTCTCCTCCTCGTCCCTCTGCTCGAAGTCGCTCTCATCGTCGGCCAGGTTGTACTCGTATCGCTCCCTTTCGTCGTCGTGCTCCTGTTCCTTCTCTGCAGGAGTCAGATTGAAACAAATGACAAACCAGATCCGATGCGTTCAGAAAAACACCTCAGTGAGTTTGTGAGTTTGTTCTCACCATCGTCGGCCAGCTTCTGCAGCTCCCTGAGAAGACCCTGGTGTCTCTGCACTTCATCGAGCTCCTCTGCAAGAAGAACGAGACATCAAAACTACAGAACACCAGGAACAGAGCAGAGCGTCTTTCTGTTTATTTTATTAAAGAAAAGGAACGAGTCCAAACACTCACTGAAGGAAAAAAACATCTTCTACTGACAACACTAAGAGCTTCACCATCAGCTTTAAAGTTAAACAGAAAAACCCTCTAAAATGACATTTTATTTTAGAACCACTTCTCTTTGGTACTCAGATATTTTGGATTTCAATTTGTCGAACATGAACCTGATGCTGGGGAAGTTTGTGTTTGCATGATGTGTTTTGTCTAGTTTGTTTAGTCTAGAAGTGTGAATTATGAGCTGCCAGATGAAAATAAGCCTCAGGCATCAAATGGTAACCTTTATTTTTGAAAACTGAAAATGGACCTTTATGATAAAATAAAATAAAATAAAATAAAATATAGTAAAATATTTAAAAAAAAAAAAAAATTAAATTAAATTGAACTGAACTTAATTCAATTAAATTAAATTAAACAGTTTCTGGAAAAAAGGCCTCTACTTCAAATTTCCAAACTAAATCCCCTTTTTTAAAACTTACAGTAATAGTTTGTTTAGTTTCAATGTGCTGAAGTATTAATTGTGAGCTGCCAGATGAAAATAAGGCTCAGGCATCAAATGAGAACATTTATTTTTAATATTGAAAATGGACCATTATAATTAAATTAAATTAAATTAAATTAAATTAAATTAAATTAAATTAAATTAAATTAAAATTTAATTTAATTTAATTAAAATTTTGATAAATGAGAACATTTATTTTTAATATTGAAAATGGACCATTATAATTACATTAATTTAATTTTAATTTAATTTAATTTAATTTAATTAATTTTAAATTGTGTCTACTCTGGTAGGAAAAAGGTTTCTACTTCAAATTTCCAGACTAAATCACTTCTCTTATTTCTTTTTTTTTCAGTTTACCATGATAGTTTGTTTAGGGTCACTGTATTAATTGCGGACTGTCAGATGAATAAAATAAAATAAAATAAAATAAAATAAAATAAAATTCAATTCAATTCAATTCAATTAAATCAGTTTCTACTCTGGTAGAAAAACTTCAAATTTCCAAACTAAATCCCTTTTTTCTTTGTTTTTTTTCCTTCTTGGTGAACATTTGGCATTGTTGCTTAACAATAACCTAAAGTATTAAAACTAAACTGGTCATAATCAAGCTTCTCTCAGATCTAAACCCCGGGACGCTGTTTGAACGCTGATGTTCGGGGATGTTACCTGCTAGCTGTGGGCCACACTCATGCTGTGACCCATCTTCATTCAGTGTCTCCTGAATAATACATTCAACCTACAAGAGAAAAACACACAGCTGAGGGATAAAATATACATTTATACACATCTATAAACCATTTGGATTACAGAGGAAATAGAAGGGGCTTGTTTCTGACCTTTGCATCATTGAGGGGTGAGGATGCTGGCCGGCTTCCCACTGAGACAAACAGAGAGGGACAGTCAGTATGGATCTGTGCATTTAAAGCTGCTCTCTAGATGAGCTGCTGTGTTTACTGCTCAGGCGTGGGCGGAGCTGTTCCCTCATTAAGGTAAGCACAGCTACCTGGGTGAAGTGACACAGCAAAGGAGCTTAACCCCCGCCCCTCCCCTCCCCTCCCCTCCCTCCCTCCGTCGGATGCAGACGTTCCCGGAGGCTTGAGTAGTTTCTCACCGGAGCTAAATCAGCCACCGATCCCTGCCAGGACGTCGTTAAAGCAGCACTAAGCAGCTCCGTCGTCGGGCCTTTTCTCACGGAGATACGTGGAATCAAATGAGAGCCTGAATGTCAGGGTGGATTACAAAGCCGTGCAGCCTTTACCACCGTACCGAGGCCCAAGGCGGGCTCAGCTGCTGCTGCTTCATCTACTGGGGGATCTAAATGTCAGCCCACATGGCTGTCAGCTTGGAGAGGGTTTTCTGTTTCCTATCAGCATCAGAACGACAAAGGAAGTCCAAATATTTCACATCTGATCTGTTATCAGCTGTTTCTCATGATTTTATTTGCTGTTCATGTCTATCAGGTAAACAGAATCCACTTCCTGGATCATGACCTCAAACCGAGCACCCAGTTTTTCATCCAGACTCTGAGGTCAGAGCTGCTGGACGAATGCGACTAATTGATACCTTCGGCCGGTGATGACCCCCCCGCCCCACCTCCTCCTCCCACTGCATGGACACGTGAGCCGCCTCCAGCTAAAGCTCTGCGTGTCCATGTGAGGAGGCGTGAGCGTGCATGTGTGCGGGTCCTAAAGCCGGGACGCCCCGGCCCCATAATTAACACTTATTGGCTTGTCCTGCCGCCCACGGGGCCGACTAAAGCCGGAGCTGGAGAACCATGTGTCCGAGTGGAAGGGGGCGAGTTCAGCCCCGGAATGTAGAGGAAGTGGAGCTTCTAGTGAATATGATGGTGTTATTTAGAAGTAGATTACCTTGCTTCAGTCGGATCTACACTGTAAAAAGTAAAGTGAAAATCTGGCAGCAAGTGTGGCTGAAACAGTAAAAAACAGTGGGATGTTGTAGCTTTAAAAACTATGAAAACAATGGAAAACATCTAGAAACTAATGGTGTTCTAAGCTGATCTGAATCCAAGAAAAATACTCTTGCACATTATTTGCACTCAACATAGGGCATTTTTACTCAGACTGTATATTACACTACTATATGCATTGTGCATTTTATATTTTTCTTGCTATTTATTGCTACTTGCTGCATGTTTTTGCTTATTTACCTCTATTTAAAGTAGTGATAACTTTACTTTTTCTGCTGTGAACAACTGAATTCCCCCTCTGAAGCCTGCATATCCCATAAAAGAACATAAATACAGACTTTTGATGCAGCTTGAGGGTGTTTTATTAATAGCTAACAGTCTATTTTTTTACAGTGTAGTTGCAGACTGAGCTGTGTTCTGCTACAGTGGAGCTCCAGCACCATGGCTGTAGGTCATATCTCAAGTCTGGAGCATCAAACTCCACATCTCCTGCAATCTGGTGCGCTTTTACGCAGCAACCTGTGCCATGCTTCCGCATTTCATAGGTAAATGATGTGAACCCTGAGGGGCTCTGGTCCTCTCTGCTCTGGTATCGACTGCTCACCACTGCAGCCTGTGTTTTCATGTGTGTGGGGGAGGCAGACGTCCCCCCCTCCGTGCCTCTCTCTCCCCCCCTGCAGCCACATACACTTGTTCTAACCGATCCCAGCGGGCGCACATGTGCGTTGATCCGCTCACCTGTGCGGGGCTTTAAATGCGCCTTCCTGTGCTCTAAGCGGGCTGGATGGCGCAGAACAGATCCTACATGGTGGAATAATAAAGATCTGCTGGTGGATATAACGTGTGAGAAGCGGCCAGCAGCGGCATCGAGCGTCTGGCGCATAACAAATTATGTAACTGCGCTCTTCTTGAGCCTATTAGAGGCTTTAGGTTCAGTCGGTCCTCTGATGGACCGGTAATATAACGGGTTTGCTTTATTATGAGGCTCCATGTCGGTAGATGGAATAAAGATGAGGCTGCTCTCCGGTGCAGCTGACAGATTAAAGCTGACCCGCGTTTCGTACCGACAGTCCGCACCGAGCGACCACCGTGTATTTAAATATATATCTAACTACACCTCCACGGAGAGGCTGTAGCGGCGTGATGGATGCGGGGGACACTCACCTCCGACGGCAGCCCAGAGGAGGATCGCGGTTATCAGAACTCCCATAGGATCCGAGGCGGTGAGGCTCCTGCAGGAGATAACCTTGAAATAACGGGCTGGATCCTCTTCACACACCCGCCGAGCGAGGTGGAGCCGAGCCCTGTGTGTCCGTGCGTGTGTCCGTGCGCGCGCGCGCGTGCGGTGTCAGGTGACTGAGACCGGATCAAAGCCCACAGTCAGACCGTCTCCCTCTACTTACTGTATGTTAACAAGCCCGGAGCAGAATTAAACTCCCTGAAGCTTAAATTCAAAGCCTCTCTTAGACACCATGAGGTAACACTGAGTCTGCAGCTTCTCCTCCTCCTCCAGCTGCGGCTTCACTACTTTTGCACATCACTTATGGATATTTGTCAGCTGCAGGTGTAAGACTCATTATCAGGTCTGCATGTCACCTCTGGGAGCCATTAGATGTTAGTCCTCCATCTGGAGCCCCTCTTCAAGGTCACAGTGTCATCCAGTGTCTGTACATGGGTGTAAGTTCAGTTTGACAGCTGGTGGAGGCCAAAATATTAAATGTGGGGTCTGGGGGTTCTCCAAAATAATGCTTTTTTAAAGTGCATTTCAAGCATTCTACACAAATCATTAATTAATGGTGGAAATGTCTATTTAAAAATATCTAGCACCAGGTCATAATTCAAAATAAACTGGAATATAACTCAATAAGGCAAAATATTTAGTCTCCTTGCAGATCAGTTTTTCTCATTTTTCATTATCCCTACTGATTCAGTCACATACGGTGCCGATACAGTGTTCACCTCCCTTTGAAAGTTTTCCCCTGTAGTAGTTTTTCAACATTGAATACTGGTCAAATTAATCAGAGGAGATCTTTGGAGGACACCAAACACTGCACATCATCAGAAACCCACCATCTCCACTATGAAGCATGGTGGTGGCAGCATCATGACATCATGCATGGTGGTGGCAGCATCATGATGTGAAGCATGGTGGTGGCAGCATCATGACATCAAGCATGGTGGTGGCAGCATCATGATGTGAAGCATGGTGGTGGCATCATCATGATGTGAAGCATGGTGGTGGCAGCATCATGACATGAAGCATAGTGGTGGCAGCATCATGATGTGAAGCACGGTGGTGGCGGCATCATGATGTGAAGCACGGTGGTGGCAGCATCATGATGTGAAGCACGGCGGTGGCATCATCATGATGTGAAGCATGGTGGTGGCAGCATCATGACATGAAGCATGGCGGTGGCAGCATCAGGACGTGAAGCATGGTGGTGGCAGCATCATGACGTGAAGCATGGCGGTGGCAGCATCATGACGTGAAGCATGGCGGTGGCAGCATCATGACGTGAAGCACGGTGGTGGAAGCATCATGACATGAAGCACGGTGGTGGCAGCATCATGACGTGAAGCATGGCGGTGGCAGCATCATGACGTGAAGCATGGCGGTGGCAGCATCATGACATGAAGCACGGTGGTGGAAGCATCATGATGTGAAGCATGGTGGTGGCAGCATCATGACATGAAGCATGGCGGTGGCAGCATCATGACATGAAGCACGGTGGTGGAAGCATCATGACATGAAGCATGGTGGTGGCCCTATGTATATATGTAGTATCCATAACAGTATTCGCCCTATGAAAAATATAATTAGTAAAAAATACACGAGACAAAACTTAAAGACTTATTCTTCTTGTGGTTCCTCTAATAATTCATACACCAGACACTCAGACATCCATTCATTATCTCATGACCAAAGACAACACAGATATATTTACAGTAAACTGCTGCACTGGGATCTGATCCGTCTTTCACAGCACTGATGCCCTCAATTCATGCTGAACTCTAAAAGTCTGAATGCGTTGGTGCCACAAATCTGCATCCACTAGTTCAGCAGCCGTTTTCTTTCTGCTCGTGTCCACTTGTGTTATCTGGCTTTCGGAGCAGGCCTGGGTGGCCGACTGTGCTGGTTGGGTCCGATGTACTTCAGTGGAGCGTACTTTGGCTTCTCAATCACCTCCATACCCAGGTAAGGCTGCAGGGCTCTGGGGACACGGACCGATCCCTCCTGAGGACACGAAGAGAAGGAACAACACCATCAGTAACAACTGTGATGTAAAGCATTATGTCATCAGCAAACAGGTTGAGAAAAACCTTCCACTCGGCTGACTGCGATGTGAAAAACTCTCGAAAGCATCTCATTCCTTGGGGTTTTGGTGAATTACTGAGCGGTTATTGTTCTAAATAGTCTGACTGGTGATCTTTATGAAGGCAGATGAGATTATGAGAAGCTTGCCAGACTATTTCACACACACTTTGCACATTTCACACCATCACATACGGACTCCACACTCATGTATTTACACATCACAACAACACTACAAGAGTCTGTCTACTGCAGCCACTTCATATTTAAACATCCATCCATTATCTTCTGCTTATCTGGGGTCGGGTCGCGGAGGCAGCAGCCTAAGCAGACGCCCAGACTTCCCTCGCCCCAGACACCTCCTCCAGCTCTTCCAGTGGGACCGTGAGGTGTTCCCAGGCCAGCCGAGAGACATAGTCCCTCCAGCGTGTCCTAGGTCTACCCCGAGGCCTCCTCCCCGTGGGACAAAGTTAATGACCATAGGTGAGAGTCGGAACGTAGACTGACCGGTAAATACAGAGCCTCGCCTTCTGGCTTAGCTCCTTCTTCACCACGACGGACCGGTACAGTGACCGCATGACTGCAGACGCTGCACCGATCCGCCTGTTGACCTCACGCTCCATCCTCCCCTCACTCCTGAACAAGACCCCGAGATACTTAAACTCCTCCACTTGGGGCAGGGACTCTCCACCGACCCGGAGAGGACAAGCCACCTTTTTCTGGTCGAGAACCATGGCCTCGGATTTGGAGGTGCTGATCCTCATCCCAGTCGCTTCGCACTCGGCTGCAAACCGCCCCAGTGCACGCTGGAGGTCCAGGTTCGATGAAGCCAACAGGACCACATCATCCGCAAAAAGCAGAGACGAGATCCCGCGGTCCCCAAACCGGACCCCCTCCGGCCCCTGGCTGCACCTAGAAATTCTGTCCATAAAAGTTATCAACAGAACCGGTGACTAAGGGCAGCCCTGCCGGAGTCCAACGCGCACCGGGAACAGGTCCGACTTACTGCTGGAAATGCGAACCAAGATCCTGCTCCGGTCGTACAGGGACCGGACTGCCCTTACCAAAAGGCCCCGGACCCCGTACTCCCAGAGCACCCCCCACAGGGCACCACAAGGGACACGGTCGAATGTCTTCTCTAAATCCACAAAGCACATGTGGACTGGTTGGGCAAACTCCCATGAACCCTCGAGCACCCGATGGAGAGTCTAGAACTGGTCCAGTGTTCCACGACCGGGACGAAAACCGCATTGTTCCTCCTGGATCCGAGGTTCGACTATCGGCCAGATCCTCCTCTCCAGTACTCTGGAATAGACTTTATTTAAACATGTAAATCTTTACACCCAGGTTGTAAATACTGCTTCACGTGTTCTGTATATATATTGTCTATTACCTATGCAGGCTCTTTGTTTTGAGCCGGACCAGGAACACAACATTTTACCATGCAGCGTATAAATCTGACTTCTCCATGCCCAGCCATAGACTTTTACTATGTCGTCTGTGTGCACCTGAAATGGCTTCACCAAGTCTGGAAGTTCTACCAGGCGTCAAGAAACTGGTGAATTACAGGATGTGCTCTGAGAAAAGACCCTCACCCACCAACCTCATCAGACGTTTGAGGGTTAGTCGTGTAAAGGACCATGATAACACCGAGGTGGAGGGAGGACGGAACCATTCGACGACTTAATCGGCTCTCACTCTGCTGTCAGCAACAGAGACGCGGCAATATATCAAAAATAATAAGATAAAAATAATGGAATGTTGATTAGGCAGCCCTGAGAAGTGACATGAGGTTGTAGATATCTGGGTGCACGTTGTTTGTTTTGTTTGTTGCATTTTATTGATCAAGGTTTATTATCTCAGACAAAACTTACATTCTGACTGACTTGAAGCAGTTTTTTGCAGCTGGTGCAGCAAAACGATGAAGGTCCTGTTTGTTGGAACTGATTTTTGTTGCCTCAGTATTATTTATTACTATAACCTGGTGTGTCTGAGCTGCACGGTGGCTTGTTGCCTCACAGCTAGAAGATCCCCGGTTCACGTCCAGGTTAGGACGCCTGGGATCTTCCTGTGTGGAGTTTGCATGTTCTCACCAGGTTCTCCAGCTTCCTCCCACAGTCCAAAAACATGCTGAGGTTAACTGATGATTCTAAATTGTCTTTAGGTGTGAATGAGAGTGTTCTTGTTTGTCTGTCTCTATATGTGGCCCTGAGATAGACTGGAGACCTGTCCAGGATAGACTCCAGCCTCCCCTGCGACCCTACAGAGGATTAAGCGGCGTATAGATGATGGATGGATGGAACCTGGTGTGTTGTGCGCATGTAGCTTAGCATTTTACTACACACAAAATCTTTATTTCCAAAGCTCTAAGCTTAACCAAGCGTCACCAACCTCCACAATCCACCCATTATCTATACACCACTTAATCCTCTGTACGTTCAGACCCAGCGTCCGAACTACTCGAGCTTTTCAGAAGAGTTTTAGATTTAGAATTCAGAACGGCCGTTTAGAAAATGAGACACCCGTGTTTGCTTGGTGATCGTGTCTCAGTTGTTACCGCGTATTTCGTCACGCTCCTATCATGAGAAAAATAAACAAAATAGTTGGTTCTGTGCAAAAAAAGTTTCAGATCGACAAAGGAATCTTTAATTCGGCTACTCCGCTTCAAGAACATGTGAAATTGTTTGGTGTCGTTCTGTTGGAAACCACAGAGTATTTTTTATATAGTAACGTCACCAAGTACAGTCGTCTCTCGCCATATCTCGGATTTTTAAATTGCATATAAAACAGGCAGCGTCCAGCAGATGAGTAGACCAAGTATGGAAAACTCAGCTACGGCCGCTTCCTCTTGAGCTGGTCGGTCTCTGATTGATCGGCGGTGATGGAAGCCAGCCAGAACCTTTGGTCCCACACGGTGAGAGTTTACTGGAAACGACCGTCAGAGAACCGGTGACAGTCTGTAGGATTACCGTAACATCATCATCATCAGTTTCCAGGTAGGTAGGCAGCCGGACGTCCTCGGTGTCGGTGTGTTTAAAATAGTTTTTCCCAAGTGGATCGCTGCGTCGCTAGTTCCATTATCGGACACGGCTGTAGAAGCTCCTCTAGATGGAAGGTTTAAGAGTGTAGGAAGGGTTTATAAGAGTGTGGGGAGGGTTTATAAAGCCTTAAGATATATATAAATAGTAATATAAGGTCGCTACTTGGTGGATTCGTCTACTGTACACTATTATGAATTTGTATAAAGATAATCTGGAGGACAGCAGTCACAAGGGGGAGCCACGTCAACACCACAGATATCAGACAT
Organism: Dascyllus trimaculatus; assembly: GCA_024666655.1. Lineage (NCBI taxonomy): Eukaryota > Metazoa > Chordata > Actinopteri > Pomacentridae > Dascyllus > Dascyllus trimaculatus. The sequence continues at coordinate 35,176,912 of CM045453.1, forward strand.
TGAACACAGTGAAAGGCAACAAGGGTAATGTTTAAGAGCTGAAGAGAATGAAGGAATTAACTGCACATCTGTTTTCTAAATTCTAAAAAATTTACAGCATAAAATTTAGTCTGTGTTATAATTTTAGGTCTCTGTCTTTTAGGATTATATTATTATATGCTACTCCTGGAGCCTGGTGATGCTCCAGTCTCAGTCCTAACATGAATGAGGCCTGTGGGCGTCTTACTTTGGTCTGGTGGGTCTCCAGGATGGCGATGATGGTTCGGGGGATGGCGCACGCTGTAGCGTTCACCTGCAGCAAAGACAAATAAACAACAACAACATGCATTAAGGAGGTGTTTGCTGCTGCAGTGCACGGCAGCGTTGCCTCATCTGCAGTCTTACTGTGTGGGCGTACTGCAGGCTGCCGTCCTCTCGCTCATACAGGATGTTGAGGCGTCGGCTCTGGAAGTCCGTACAGTTGGAGCCGCTGGAAATCTGGTGTGTACACAGAGCAATGCCTCAGAATCTCAATTTATTTACATCCAGCTGCATAACAAGGGGAGTCTCTAGTGACTCTGCAGAATGAGGGCAAACTTTACCACCCACGTATCCAACATTTTAAGAGAGAATAAGGTAAGGAAGTAGATAAGTGGGTCATGTAACGGAGCCCACCTCTCCATAGCTGTTCCTTCCAGGCATCCAGGCTTCAATGTCGTACTTCCTGTGTGCTGGAAGACCCAGTTCCTGAGTCGGCATGTCCAGCACTCTGAAAACAACACACAGGAACACAAGCGGCAGCTCAAAATCAAGTCAGGGCTTTCAAATTTAGCCATAAAGCTAAATCCTAACCCTCTTAAACCAACCGCAATCATCAGAATAAAACCCAGCGATTAATATTTATGGATGATTTAGGTTGTTTAATTCTGTCTACATTAACTCAAGGCAACATCCAGCAAAAGAAAAAGCACCACTAACGAGGCTGTTACCTGTTTGTAGACGCTGTAAAGAAACAGCGAGGACCAGCTGTTCAACAACAACAGAACAGCAGCATTTTTAATGGTGTAATTGGGCGTTAACTGATAAACTAGCGCAGATGGTGAACAAAAGCCTGAAGAGAAATACTCACAATGATTAACAGGTTGGATTGTGCATTTAAGTTGGGAAACAGATATTCGACATGCTGTCTGACGCAACAATGTTGGACTACATTAGATTAGACCTTCTAATCAAGGACTAGATCATAGACATATATACGTAGACGCCGCATTGACTGTGGAGGGACGTGCCTAAAGCTCCGCCATCTTGGTACAGGGCTAGCAGAGGGGGGAGTGAATGTAAGTCTATGGAGGTAAGAGGTACTCCACAATCTTAAAGTAGAATTATTCACTGAATTTTCGACCGATTTCCACACATTTAGCTTTGACACAGGATGCTTGGATGCTTTTGTTCTATTTCTGTCTGCCTGTCCGTCCTCCATGTCTGACGTTTGTAACAAACAATATATGTTGACAACTGATGGATTTATGATCACTTTTATAGTGCAGACATGTCATTCCTCTATAGACGTAATGCACTGTAGGGGCGAGTGGCACTGTACCAAGATGGCCGCCGCGTAGGCACGTCGGCTCCAATCGGCAGCAGCAGTCAACGCGGCGTCTACGTATATATGTCTAAGGACTAGATGAGCAAAACCTGTGTTGCATTATGGGTAGCAGCCTTCACCTCCACCTCAGCACTGGCCCTTGAATACTCTACAGCGGAATATCGTGCCCCTGTCTGGTCCAGGTCGCCCCACACACACCAGCTGTGTCCCAATTCAGGGGCTGCATCCTTCTAGGCTGCATTATTCGGCCGCATTCGTCACAGCGGTGCGACTAGGTTGTCCCATTTCATTAAAACTTCAAGACTCCTTCAAATGCGGCCGACGAATGCGTCCTCCTTTTCCACGGATTTGAAGGATGCATCGGTGGATCCTCCGTAGCCCCAAATATCCCAAGATCCATTGCGCGTCATTGACAGTTCGATCAACAGCTGGAGTTTTAACTGCTGACGGAGAAGATGGATTCATCAGCGGCAAAGGATTCTAGTTTAAATATTAGTGTTGTGTTACAGCTCACTTTGATAGCTACGATACAAATGTTGACGTTAAAATTTGTTCTAAGAAAACAGATTAAGTGACGTTATTAATTCGAGCCGCTGCAGTTTAAAACGTTTACTTTCCAGTTGTTCAGCTTCAGTTTTAAGTTATATTTTACTGAGACTGTGGCGATTTTTTTCTGACTGCAGCCTCCAAAAAACGACTTATTAATTCATAAATATTCACTTATATAAATTACTATATGGAGATGAAGTAAAACGGTTACTAAATCCTGCTGGAGCTTCTATTGGTGGTGATTCTCTGTAGACCAGTGAAAACATGACTCTCCTCACTGTTCTTAGTTTAGCTCCACCAAGTTATCTGATCACATGTTTAACATACATTATATCTGGTTTCTGTTCAGACAGCAGGTATTTAGTGATCCTCATCAGAAACACTCAGCCCAGAGACTGTGGAGGTTTAGAATATCTGAAGTTCATATCAGTGGATGTCAACAGATTTAAACCAGCTTCTTGTTTCTCAGACAGTTTAGTCCCGAACCACCGGACAGAACAAGACCCTCAAGTCTTCAAGGATATAAAACATATTAACAACAAAAATCACAATTTCAGGATCAAATTCAGTCAAAAATGAGGCAAAATTACAACATAGTCATCTTATCCTGATCCTCCGGATGAAAAAGTTTGGCAGTCCGGGTTGCTAGGCAACAGGAGCGGCTCTACGGGACGTCATGACGCAAGCAGGAAGTTCGTCATCGGCTAGACCATCGCTATCACCAATCGATCACCAATCTCTAATGCAGCCTTCTCATGCAGCCTCCCCGTCCTTTGAAGGACCCAGCCTTCGAAGGATGCAGCCCCTGAACTGGGAAACAGCTACCATGTGGCCACCCAGCTCAACACAACCATGAGAACCATAACCGGGTCCATCCGCTCAGCACCGCTCCCCTGGCTTCCTGTCCAATCAAGCATGTCCGGCGAACAGCGGCCACTCAAAGGATACTTCAAAAGATCAAAGACTCTCCAGGTCCACCAACCCACGCGGACATCTACAACCCACCAGCTGATCGACTTCCATCTAGACGACCAGCTTGGAAGAACATCCCACCGGCTGACTTCACCGTCCAATTGGCTTGGAAAGGGGAGTCCAAGGAGGTCCCAAACAAACATCTGGTGTCAGACCCCTGGCACCAACCTCCCAAGGAGACGGTGGTCTACGCTCATTGGTTTCAAGGCTGGACATGACCCCTGCTTGACCAGCCTTCACAAACGGGACAGTATCCCAAGCCCACAGAGCAAACCATGGAGCTCATCATAGAAGTTTGTCCTCTCCAAAGACTGAAAGGAGGATTAGCCACCCTCCATGCAGCAGCTGCTTGGCTAAAGGACTTTGCATTCGCTAAATAAACAGCTCTAATGTTGCTCGAGTGTCTTTACAGTGAGTCATTCAGCCCTTAAAGAGTCGGTGTAACATACTGGAAGCAATGTTGAACCATATTTACAGTCATGTCGTGGACGTAGGCCTGGCTGATGTGAGGAAAACATGCGATGACAACATGAATGACTGAAGAACGTGTATTAGCTCTACAGTTCCAAGGTCTTTCTGCTTCAATAGGTGCATGATGACAATGGAAATACAGTTCACCAGTCGGCTCTGCACAGAAGTAATATCTGCCCTCTGTCTTTCTTTTCTTTCGTCAGCGTTCTCATAATTCGAGTGTGTTTGACGGGCAAAGCTCAACCGTCTCCAAGGAAACGTCAACAGCGCCTTCAACCGTCCAAATATTTCTCACTGCTGACGCTGGAGTTGTTTAAGAGACAACTGGGGGAAGCACATGTCTTGATTTCGCAATTTAAGCATTTCACCCCCATTGTGCAACAGAGACTGTGTGTGTGTGTGTGTGTGTGTGTGTGTGTGTGTGTGTGTGTGTGTGTGTGTGTGTGTGTGTGTGTGTGCTGACCTGTAGTGTAGCTCCAGTGCAGAAAACATCTCTTTCTGCAGAGACACAAACTCCTCCAGCAGCTCAGAGCTTTCTTCTCCCGTCTCGTCTGCCGTCACTCCAAACATCTCCACCTGAACACATGCAAACGTACGGTTGATGGCGAAGCTCATTAGTTGTTGATGAAAAATCATTTGTAGGACTAAATACTGAAAATTGAAAGCCCTGCACATCATTTACATCTAAAAACTTAATTTACATTAAGCAGACTGACTGTGTTTTCTGCTTACTGCCATTATATACACCGATCAGGCATAACATCATAACCGCCTGCCTAATATTGTGTTGGTCCCCCTTATGTCGAGGCTACGGCCAAGCTACGGTTAGCTTAGCTTCGTATAAAGACTAGAAAGAGGAAAACACTGGTCTAGAGCAGTGGTTCTCAACTGGTGGGTCGGGACCCAAAAGTGGGTCGCGAAGCCATTTTTAGAGGGTCGCAGAAGCATGTCCACCCCCAAAAAAAGTAGTGGTGTAAAGTATTTTATTTTGAAGGACGTGTTTCTCATGACACAGTTTGCTTTCAGTAGCCAGTAGTTGCCCACTATTAACCTCTAGGGTTGACTCTGCCAGCTTATTGGAGAAATTTGTGGAAAAACGTGTCAAAAATAAATCAAAATGTGCTCAGAATCTGTCAAAATGGGCCAAAATATGCCCCAAACATGGCAAAAGCGTCCAAATATACCAAAATTAGCACAAAAAAAGCCAAAATTGTATCAAAATGTGTTGAGACTCCACCCAAATGCACCTTAATTTGTTAACACGAACAGCAAACTTCAACAATTTGGGTCGCGACCGTTATTAATAGAGACATAGTGGGTCCTGAGGCTGGACCAGTTGAGAACCACTGGTCTAGAGATAACAGATCCCAACTATCAGCACCTCTAAAGTTCACTTTTTAACACTTTATATCTCTTTTTTTAAGTATTAAGTGGAGGAAAGTTATGTTATGCTACTGTGGTTACACACCAATCAGGCTTAACATCATGACCACTTGCCTAATAATGTGTTGGTCCCCCTTATGTGGTCCAGAATGCTCTGAACTAGGGCTGCACAATTAATCGAATTTTGATCACGATCACGATTTTTGCTGTCACGATTAAACTAACCTGATCGTCGGCGATATTTACATTTAAAATGCGGCTCTGCTGCAGATCTAATCAAGCACTTTCTTAATCAGTAGTCAGACAAACACCAGGGGGCGAACACATGCTTGAGGCTTTATGAAGCTGCCTAAATAACAAGGGAGGGCACCTGCAGCGGCAACCTGAAGTCACTCGGTGGACTGGGACTGATGAGAGTCATGTCAACAGAAGAAAGTAGGAGCATCATGGTGAGGAGCTACTGCCTCAAAACGGATCAACATCCATTGTCTGGACTTGTTCGGATTCAGGGCAAATGACGTTAAACAAGAACGAGTCATATGTAAAGAGTGCGGCAGAGTTGTGTCTGCCCTGCAGAGTAACACTACTAATCTGTTCAACCATCTGAAAAAACATCACAAACACAAATACGAGGAATGCATGAAGGCTAAAGCTAACGCTGATTCACAAAATTCCCGTCCGTGTCCAGCAGCAACCCAGACAACCATAACAGCGAGCAACACCGCATCCATCTACCTCCCAAAGACACGCAGAAATAACTGACGCAATATCGTTTTATTTGGCCATAGATACATGTGTCCACTAAATACAGTGAGCAACGAGGGCTTCAGAAAAATGGTCAAAACACTGGACAAGAAATATGTGATCCCCTGGCGCAATTATTTGTGGGGGGCATGGGGGGACCGCTTTGAGGTCGGGATCGCGTTGATGTCGGGACCGATTATCTCTCAAACCACGCTCAAAACGATCGCAATAAAAGTTAGCTAGCTAGCAAGTTAGCAAATCAAACCGATCTTTATTTATAAAGCAGGTTAGTTCTCACCTAACCTGCTTCATAAGGTCAGGTGAGAACCTTCTAAAGCAAGAGGTCGACATGAAGAATCTGGGAACGATGCTCTGCTGTTGCCGGTTGACCCAGACGGCTGCCGATCATCTGAAGAATCTGGATCAGGTTCTGAATTCATCCGATCCAGATTATTTAATTATGTTATCATTTATTTATTCTTATTTAAAATTTCATTTAGTGCTGAAAATTGTTCCTAAACTGTATTGTTTGCTTAGTGCAATAAAAATACAGGTGTTTTTCTAGCATAATGAATAATCGTGATTACAATATTGATCAAAATAATCGTGATTAGCATTTTGGCCATAATCGTGCAGCCCTACTCTGAACCACTGGACCAGAGGACCTCTCAGGGGGTCCTATGGGGTCTGGAACCACTGGATCCTTTGGCTACTCTGGCTTGTGCAGTGGGGCCTCTGTCAATCCAACTGGTTCCACTGCATCCTGTTGATGCTTGATCAGAATGGGCTGTAGGAAGTCTGGAGGTCACATCAACATGTTGGACCATTGTCATGTTCCTCCACATGTTCCTGATTGGTTGGTGTTGTTTCCATGTGGTGGGGGGCATTTTCATCCAGTGACATTTGGGGTTTCCATGTGCATGAGGGAGTGTGTTTGTTGTGGGACAATGTCTCTTTGAGTGTCTAAGTCTGATCAAGGTTTTCCATTAGAACACCACATAGTACCAATATGATCCATGTTATTCTCTTCACCTGTCAGTGGTCATGATGCTGTGGCTGATCGGTGCACATTCATCCATCTAAAACCTCCCTTGTACTGACCTTATTGAAGTGATGAACCCTGTAGAGCCCCCACGTCTCTCTGCCGGTGTCGGTCTCAGCTCTGTAGCAGGTGCTGCTGCACACCGTCCTGCAGTGACAGACGGCAGCTCGTGTCAGATGCAATCAATCCAACATCCAACAAACTCTCTATCTGCAGCAAACTAGGAGTGAGAGACGCTCCCAACCTGACGGGCATGTCCTTCCAGTTTACAGCGTGATCCATGAAGTAGCCTGGGGAAGAGAGACACGGATGGATGCTTCTGTTTTACACAAGTTTAATTAAAGAGTTGATCGGCTCATGGTGTGTAGATAAAAATATCACACTAAAGCACCTTTCAGACGTGCACTTCTTTCCATTCTGAGCATCCTTTTCCATAAAAGTCACAACCACGATCTTACTAGGTCGGACCTGCTAACATTTCCACAAGGCAAGGCAAGCCAAAGTATCATAGACAGACAGACTGCCATGACATATGTGGTCTTTGCAAGTATCTAAACCTTTGTTCACGAGTTTTACCTGCCACCCCGACCTCTCCAGTCCCAGCCAGGTTGAGGTCTGGGAACCGTGCCGGGTCCAGGGAGTAAACCTGAGAGCGGTGGGCGTTGGGCTGCATCCCACAACCCTCCTGGAAGTCCACAAAACATGGAGGTGAATACACAAAAACAAAACCCAACTAACGCTGTGTTTATGCTGCATAATATCACCACTGAAGTTTAATCTATTAACATTCAAATTGCACTTTTTCCATTGAGCACTTACGAACACTGCCCCCTTCAGGATGTCAGGCACAACCATGGGAATGAAGCCCTGCAGGAGTCAGATGGGGAAACTCAACACTGACTCATCTACATGTCAACAAATCATCGTGTCATCTATATTTTTTAAAAACACGCGTACTCGTCGCTGCACTGTGTCGAGGGCGAAGTTCTGGAGTGCGATCTGAAGTCTGGCCCCGGCCCCCCTCAGGTAGTAGGACCTGTGGCCCGAGACATGAGCCAGATGCCTGCAGCAGAGGACGGAGGGAACATGGAGATCAGGCCGATAAGGAGACACTGAACGGGACAAACGTGGACCAGAATCGTCCTCACCTCTGCCTGATGAGACCCAGCTCCTCCCCCAGCTCTACATGGCCTCTGGGCTTGAAGTCAAACTCTACAGCACATATTTTAATATCAGTATTGTTAATAATATAAGCTTAAACCACATTTCTCTCCACATCAGTTACCTGGTTTCTGTCCGACGAGCTCCACCACTCTCGCCTGGCTCTCGTCTCCAACTGGCTGAAACACAACAGAGAAACATAACCTTACAGACTGACGGTGAATCTCTCTCCGGAGATATCTGGGGCCGAGCGTGCGGTAAATCCTCACCACGTCGGGGTGTGAGGTGTTGGGCAGCCTGAGCGCTCGGCCGTAGTGCTCCTGGTCCAGCTCGGTCTCTCTGGGGTAGAGGTGACTGAGTCGGTTGCGGATCTCTCGTCCCTTCTGCAGAGCCTGGGTGTACTCTGGAATCTGAACGACCCAAAGTGTGATTTATTACAGGGCAGGGCGACGGCAGGCAAGTAAGAGTGCCGAGACTGATTGATTCAATAAGAGCAATAAAAGATACGAGGTTCTGAAGCTGAACTTACATTGGCGAGGGCTTTCTTGTCCTTCTTGCTCTGTGGGGGAAAGGCAATTTATGTCAAACTGAACAAACCTTAAGTGCATTAGTTGATTTAAACAGTTATACTCAAAAAGAAAGGATTCATCCTCCATGAAGGACCTAGGACCCCTAATCTGTCTCTATACCTACCAGTGAGCAGTGATTCCTAACACGTCTCTGGGGGTCATCAGGTGGAAACCTCCCTTCAACGCTGTTTCTCCTAATTAGTCCCACGACACCTCCAGGAGGCTAGGAGGTGAACTCTGGGGTCCCAGAGTCACCCCCCCTAGTGCCAGTTCACACTGCTCCTACACAATCCAACCAGCACTGCCACGTTCAACTGACCCAGGCCTGTTTAGGAGATGCTCCAGGTAGTGACCAGTGCCGATGCTACCATTTAGCTAACTGCTAATGCTAACTGCTAATTCAAACAGCACTGCAACGTTCAACTGACTCAGGCCCGTTTAGGAGATGCTCCAGGTAGTGACCAGTGCCGATGCTACCATTTAGCTAACTGCTAATGCTAACTGCTAATTCAAACAGCACTGCCACGTTTAACTGACCCAGGCCCGTTTAGGAGATGCTCCAGGTAGTGACCAGTGCTGATGCTACCTTTCAGCTAGCTTAGCTAAATGCTAATGCTAACTGCTAATTCAACCAGCACTGCCAAGTTCAGCTGACCCAGGCCTGTTTAGGAGATGCTCCAAGTAGTGACCAGTGCTGATGCTACCATTTAGCTCGCTGCTAAATGCTAATGCTAACTGCTAATTCAACTAGCATTGCCATGTTCAACTGACCCAGGCCCATTTAGGAGATGCTCCAGGTAGTGACCAGTGCTGATGCTACCATTTAGCTAGCTGCTAAATGCTAATGCTAACTGCTAATTCAACTAGCATTGCCATGTTCAACTGACCCAGGCCCATTTAGGAGATGCTCCAGGTAGTGACCAGTGCTGATGCTACCATTTCGCTAGCTGCTAAATGCTAATGCTAACTGCTAATTCAACTAGCATTGCCATGTTCAACTGACCCAGGCCCATTTAGGAGATGCTCCAGGTAGTGACCAGTGCTGATGCTACCATTTAGCTAGCTGCTAAATGCTAATGCTAACTGCTAATTCAACTAGCATTGCCATGTTCAACTGACCCAGGCCCATTTAGGAGATGCTCCAGGTAGTGACCAGTGCTGATGCTACCATTTAGCTAGTTTGCACTAGCTAGATTTTATACAAGCATGTCAATACTGAGAAACTGTTTCATGCACACTGAATCTCTAACAATGCTATAATAATCTCTACTCACCACTAACGCTTTGACTGTGTCGCTGATGCGTTGTTTCTCCTCCTCCAGCTCAGAGATTTCTGTCCTCACTGCCTGGAGCTCCTGCCACACACACACCTACAATACAAAGACCATTAAGACTGAATGAAGTACAGTCGCTAATAAACTGTAAAAGTCGTGTGAATGAAAGTAAATTTAAACTAGTGATCTACTCATTTCTCTTAGAAAGCATTCATCTTGTCCATTTGTTTCAATACACTGAGCAAATATAAACATACTCAGAGTCCAATTCCATGTACATGTCAGAATACTTGGTCCGCCTGATAGAAAACACTCAGTCAGTTTCACCATTATTTTTATTTACTTCATGATCTGGACTGAAGTTCTCTGTGCCTGAAAACCATTTAGTAGTTTGTTTTGCTGTACTATAGTGACCTGCTGGTAGAGCAGGTGTAGCGTGAGGGATTAAAGGCCCCCACCTCCACATCAATGTTTCATTTAATTGCTTCATGTGGACGTTTGAACATCACAATGATCCACAGTTTGATAGTAAGAGACTGTTTTAAGATTCAAAACAGCTCAACAGCGACCACACAGACATATAAACGCTTGAAATCAACATAATGCAAATATTTACCTGACAATTAAAGGCACTGAAAACTACCAAAAATGTGTCATTTCTTTTTAATTTTTTAATATGTTCTCAATGGATATGAAGACATTCCTTTCAAAGAGTTTCAGAGGAATCAAAACAATCCTTCCTGTCAATAAATCCTGTTAAAATGCCCTTAAAAAGTGGATTTTCCAGCTTCGAAGCTAGTTTCAGGAAGACCTGTGGCAGTCAGTTCTGATGTAAATGACATTTATATCTGACAGAACTCAGTCGTTTCTACCCACAACACAGGTTTGGTTGGAGAGATGAGCGAATATTAGTGGATATACGGATTTTAGAAGATTAAAATTTTTCGTTTTGATGGTAAATTATAGATTTTTATTAGTTTAATTACTGTAAAATATAAAATCAGCCTAATCTATCGACATGATCACAACTGTTTCTTGAGGTTTTTGGATATTCAGTAAAATAATCAACTGGTGAGGCTTTAAAGATGCTTTAAAAGAACCACTGAAGTCATCAGATTTAACACAAAGGGCTGATTTTCAGAAATTCATAAGTCTAGAAGTATCTGGAGTAGAGCTGTGAGGGTTTCCAAGGTTTCATGGTTCAGGTAGAAGCTTTTACCTGATTTATTTAAAGGAAATCCATGACCTCACCTGGGAGCCGCTGGGTGAACTGGCATGGAACGACCCATAAGGATGACAAACGCATCGCAAAGCGAGCAGGGGCATTAAACTTTAATTTCTTACAATGTCACGATTAAATGAATGTTCTGTTTACTGAATTAGATATTCAATTAAAGTCTGTTTAAAAGACTTTATTTCATCTCTTTATTCAGTGTTTCAGCTCTTCGCCAGAATATCTACATTGCAATATTATACAATGTTATCGTAGATTGCAGATTTACTCATATTGTGCTCACCTACTTGAGTTTTATGCACACATCAGGATTTAGTGACATCACAACTACGCTGGAGCCAATCATGAGCCAGCATGCATCTAATAGAAATCTATTAACTTAAAGTGGAAATAAGGTTTGTGCAGCAGTATTAATTATATTTGTACTTGCACAAATGTTCTGGATACTGGAGAAATAATAGATGAACCTCTAACAATGTTTTCTAATTTTTTAAACTGGGAAAAACACATCATGCCCATCCATTGACTCTGGTAGGCTATTTTAGCATAAAGGGTTAATGTTTTGATGCATTACAGAATGTCAGTGATGAGGGTAAACAGCATATTTTAGCAGAATAAAACACTGCCAGAGTCATATAATGCCACACAGAGGACTCATAGACACTCACAATCTTCCTGACATCGTCCCCCGTCAGGTCTCCCTTCCTGTTCTCCACATTAGCGATGACTTTGTCGGTCTCCTCACACACTCCTCTCATGTCCAGCTCCGGCTTGTCGCTGTAGCCTTCACGGACATGTTCGTACAAACTGCTCCGGGCTGCGTGTGAGAGCCGGAGCGGGACGAACACGGCTGTCCTGTGCCGTGAACACTGCCTGGTTACCGGCTTTAACGCGGCCAGGGCGATGCCTCCGACTCTTCCAACCATGCCGATGGAGGTCGCCATGTTTGTCTGGTAGTAGATGTTGCATTCATTCCTGTAGGAAATATCACAACTTCACTCGCTTTAGCTCTCCTTGCGTTTAACAGTATTTAAACTAATGTTTGAATATGACATGAATTCGATTATTTTATTTATGTTTCTCAGTATTTCTAGTTTTCTGTTTTAGCCGCTCGTGAACATAGAGAGCTCTTCCCCGGCTTCAAAACGTCTGTAGTTGCCCTGAATGCAACACGAATACGGAAGTTGTTATTTAACGGCTCGTGAAAGAAAACAAAACCGTTAAGAAATAACCGTTTTTAACGTTATTTTAATATATCGGGAGTTTAACGCAGCGGAGGTCACATAACGTCGAAGAAGTAGAAGTTAATATTTATTTTTTTAACGGCGGAAAACCAACAAACAGTCGTCACGAGTCAAAGGTCAGCCAATCAGAGGAGCGGAGGTTTACCGTTGCGGTAATCCGGTTCAGACATGACAAGTGCGGCCGACTGAAGCTCAACTCAGTCCTGCTTTTCAGCCCCGTGGGCTTTAAAAACTCCGCCGCACCGCCTCAGCACCGACCCGGACGTGAGAGCACAATGCCGCGGTGGGCTGATGTGTGTTACGACGAGGCGCGTTTGTCCGGGAGGAGAAGTGCTCCCTTGTTAAGCTAGTTTGGTCCGTCGGCGGCGGTGATGGTGAGCACCGGGCTGGATGAGCAGCGAGTAGCCTGACGCGGCTCCACCACAGGCCGGGACGAGCCTTTCAGCTGAGCCCGGAGCATCGAGACACCCAGATGCTTCGAAGTTCACTGATCATAAACGGGGTACTTGGACACAGCTAGCCCGCTCCAGACTGTCTCACCCATTCCTGCTGAGAGTGAGACCCGACCAGCCTTCACGGTGGAAACGAGACGAAGAGCAAAGGTACTGAAAGCTACATGAACGAGCTTCAGCAACAGCCTGCTGTGTCATTTACAGAAGGAAGCCTTTATAAACAGGGTGGAATAAAAACACACCTGAACATCAGAGTAGGCCACACATATATGAAGCTGTAATTACACTATAAACACTAATATAACAGTATATTAGAGTTTATAGTGTAATTAAGCTGCACAACACTAATGCACAGTTGTAATGTTTGACTAGAAAAGCAGATTTATTCACAGAGACACGTGTTAACTAGGTCAGATGTGTTTTAAGCCTCTATTTATAATACTAGGCCCTGCATGCATACAGATTAATGTGCAGAACCTGTTGTGTGTTTACGTCAACCTCAGATGAATGCTGTGCGGGGGGGCACAGTCACCTGGCGTCCCCAGCCGTGGCAGGACGGGGACGGGGGAGGAGGGGAGCCCCTGTCGGACAGCGACTCTGAAGAGGAGGACTTCCCCGATGACAGCACCACCCCGCTGGGGGACTACATTACCCATGGTGAGGCAGGACAGCCAGGAGGCCAGGCTTCCTCTGCCCCCCTCCCTCTGTTTCATTACCTCCTTCTCCTGTGTTTCAGGACTGAAGCAGCTCCTGGACGCTCAGCAGCTGTGTGACGTTACTCTGCTGGTTGAGGGAAAGAAGTTCATGTGTCACAGGTATGATTACAGACAGGAGCAGCTATTCAGCCATTTATGAAGCATTTAGTTTTGTGTTTACTCGTCTTTCCACTTATCAGAATTATCCCATTAAACATAACAAGCAGATATTACAGACTGTTATTACAGATCAGTTTAATTTCACCACCAAGTAAAACTAAGAATGCAAAGCAGATGTAACTTCAGATAACTCTGATGTGTCGTATTTAAAAAGCCTCCCCTAGTCTAAGCCCTGTAAAATGTAGAAGTGTCGTCTGCATGTGGTAAGAATAAACATCTTCTCCTGTCAGAGTCCTTCTAGCAGCTGTGAGTCCGTACTTCCGGGCCATGTTCACCAGCCCTCTGGTGGAGTCCCGCCTCACTGAGATCCGACTGGAGGAAGTGACGCCGTCCGTCATGGAGACTGTCATCCAGTTTGTGTACACCGGGGAAGCAGGGCTCTCTCTGGACACGGCAGAAGATCTGTTTGTGGCTGCCAACAGGCTTCAGGTCATGCCCCTTCAAGACTTGTGCTCCAGGTAAAGTTTACAGCTTCAGTATTTAGACTTTACACTTCGACGGGGAATTATTTTACTTCATCAGTAGCTTTTAGTTAACAGGCCAGCTTCTGCCTTCTGGATTTTAAACCCTCTTGTTTCATTTCCTCTTTCATCTCTTCTGCTTTCTCTCCTCTGTCATTTCTCTGCACTCGGATCTTTCCAGGTTTCTATTTGAGCACCTCTCAGTGGATAACTGTCTGGGGATGTATTCACTGGCTCGCTCTCACCATGACCAGCTTCTGCTGCGTGCCTCCCTGCGGCTCGTCGCCCAGCACTTTCCCCGGGTGGCCCGGCAGAAAGATTTCCTCCTGCTTGACCACGGCACCTTAGGCAGCCTCCTGAGCTCCGACCGCCTGGGGGTGGACTCCGAGGCGGAGGTCTATGATGCGGCACGCCGCTGGGCAGAGCACCAGCCTTTGGACCGCTACGCCCACATGCCGGCGCTGCTTCATCATCTGCGCCCAGGGCTGCTGTCCCAGGAGGAGAGCCGAAGGCTGAGCCAGGAGTTGGGACCTGCTGCAGCAGGAGAAGGTCTCGGTGGGCCTCTGAGGCCTCGTGAGGGAATGTTTGAGAAAAAGATTGTCTGCGTGGATCTGACACCTCGGGAAGATGAAAATTTAGCTGCAAGAGACTACACAGTGGACTGCTTTGATCCTCGGACAGGGAAGTGGGAGAAGTTAGCAGCACTGGGTTCACTTGTGAGTCCTGGCTGCACGGCTGTGGGGGACAGGCTGTTTGTAGCTGGGGGGATCCTGCGGACAGGTTCTGTGTCTGCAGCTGTGCATGAATATGATGCTGTGTTGGACCGTTGGATAGAGCGGCCTTCGATGGTCCAGCCCCGGGCTATGCTGGGTCTGCTGGGCTGTGGAGAGTCGCTCTATGCTTTGGGTGGCAGCAACCGCTCAGCTCTGCTGGACTCCAGCGAAGCCCTGGAGCTGACAACACTTCAGTGGGGTCCCGGGCCTCGGCTGCCGCTGCCTCTGCGTGCCTTCGCCTGTGCAGCGCTACGTGGGCGACTTTATCTTCTGGGTGGAACCACACTCGAACAGAACCGGGCCGTGGTCCACTCGGGTGTGCTTATTTATCACACCCTGACAGACTGCTGGACTCGTGTGGCGCTGGACTCTGGTGCTACCTGCCTCGCTGGAGGAGTAGCAGTGCGAGGGGGAGTCTGCGCCATCGGCGGATACATGAGGGATACTACAAAGTTCCTGGATGGAAACTACACCAACCTGGAGACTTTAGATGCTACTGGTCGGGTGCTGTTCTTCAGAGAGGGCAGGGGGTCGGGTGTAGAGAGGGAGGTGACTGGGGGAGGCGTGATGGTCAGCGCAGAGCAGCGAGGGGGTGCAGGGGGCGGGAGCGACCGAGCCCCCAGTCCCGTTGTTTTTCCCGGGTTGCCACGGCGGATTGCAGCGGGGGGCGTTGCCAGGTGGAAAAGGAGGATTTATGTGTTGGGTGGGGAAAACGGCTCCCGGTTCTATGACAGTGTGTACTGTTGGAAACCCGGCTGGCGCAGCTGGGTCCAGAGACGGGAAAAGCTCCCCGGAGACACTGGAGGGGTGAGCCAGTTCGGGTGTACCACTCTAAAATTCCCTAAGAAACACATCCTGTCCAGACTGAGACTAGCCAAAGAAAACTGCAAGAAGCCCTCTGACTAGCCTGGCAGGGACCAGATTGACCAGAGAGGCAGCTGATCGTGTGACACAGAGACGAGCTGCAGGCCGAATGAGCTCCTTGTTGACCTCTTGAAATTTTGGAGTGTGAAACTGAGTCGCAAGGGAAATACTATTTTACACAGTGTGAGTGGAGCCGCAGAGCAGGCCTGTGATGGACTGGATGGTATGAGATGTGCCATCATTGACAGTCAGGCAGACGGAGATCAAGTGGAGCCAGAAGCTGGTTAAAAGTCAGGAAACATGCACCTGAATGTAACCTAACTCACCATGTGTCAGAGCAGTGAAGTCCTCGAGGGAGAAAAGGGCCTTTGGGTAGTTTTCTTAAAGTCATGCTCAGCTTGATGTAATATTTTGGAAATCACTTCAATGCTGTGAATTTCTCGTCGGCGCCCGGTTTAGACACAAGGATACTGGCACATTTCTGACCCCGCTTTGTTCCACTCTTTGTTCGTTGTCTTCTGTCTGACGTGGGCCTGTGAAGCCCTTTGACGCTGCCATAAAGGGCTACACAACTAACCTTGAGGAAACATATCATAAACCCGTAGGCGGTTTTTGCTCGTACAGTAAGTTAATATTTTTTATTTAGCACCTTTCAAAAAGCAAAGCGGTGACTAACACTTAACGGACCTCAGACTGCATTCAGGTGCAGTTGGGGAGTTTGCCTTAACGGTGATCTTTACGAATTTAAAGTCATTTCTACAACAAGGGATGCTAAATAGCTAAATAGGCGTCATGTGGATGCTTTCCTTAGATTTAGTGAGTCGTCCTGCTGCAGGGTTCTGGACCAGTGGAAGTTCTGATGAGCGGTGTTGCATCAGTCGGTCCCAGTAACCGAACCAGGATGCATTGACTGCATGGCTCAAAGAGAACTGTGGATAGAGATGATCTAATGTGTGAAACGGTAGGCTCGACCTGGAGGTTGAGATGGAGTTTGTTGTCGAAGATGACGCCTAAACTCCCGCACTGGGCTTTAAAACAGGAGGACAGGGAGCCTAGATAGGGGGAGATGTGCTCCATGGAGTCCAGACTTCTGATATGTGTTAGTTTCAGAGAAGGTTTATAGCGTCCGTGAGATAGTTTTGTGTTTTGTCTGAGTCAGATGAGAACTAAATCTGGGTGTCATCTGCATAAAGGTGGAAAGTACTGACCGTGATAGTTTTGCATCTGCGGATCTGGTCCGGCTGCACCAAATAAATGTCCCAGCTTGTTGGTATTTCTTTAAACCAGGTGACGGTGCTGCTGCAAAACAGGGAAACAAGAACTGTCATTAAAATGTCAAATTCACCACACATCTGGCAGACCTGGCTTCTTGCACGATCCAAATACAAATGCTAAACGTTTTTAGCATGACGGCTGCTGCTCGAAAGTTCGTCTCGTCCTGATTCAGCTTGCTGGTAGTAGAAGTGCATAGAGGAAAAGGTAGACTTACACCTGAAGTCTACATCCCATAGAGAACAGACTGAGCCACGCAGTTTCCTGTTAGAAATATAGGAGCAAACCCACTGCAGAGTTGTACCTGACGTTTAAGATGCTTAATAAAAATCACACGGTGGTTGTAGATGTCAAACAGCTGGCGGGAGAACATAGTTTGAACCAGTGCAGGGTTTTTCCTGGCTCCCAGTGGGCCTTTGGGTGGTGACTGTGCTCAGCAATAAGCGCGATTCGTTGGCAGACGCTACAGGCAGCGAGTCTCTGACAGAACTCCTGTCATTTCTGAACATTTGATTAACTAAAATGTAGAATATGCTCGAGCAAATGGGAAGCCAGTCGACAAAATTGGTTCAAAAAAAATCTCAGTTCTCATATTTTGGTGATTTTAATTTGTTTAAATGCTGATATAAGCAGAGAAAACCCTTCATACTTTATAGATTCCAAGACCCTTGCCAAGAAGAGGAGTTGAGATGTTGGTCGGAAGTTATTAAAAACGATCGGGCTCATTCGGAGGTGCTCGAACTGTAACCGGATTTAAGCACTTCTCCGGAGCAGTGCCTCGTGAGCAGACGGACGATTTCGGCTAATTTCTTTTCGAGAATGCGCTAAAGCAAAGGTAGACGCTCACTTCTGTCACCGGCTCGTGATTTAAAGCTGGGGAAGACCTGGCCGAGCGCTGCGTACGTTATATTTCGTCTTATCAGGACGGTGTGGAGACGCTGCCTGGTGTCAAACATGGACCAGGTCTTTTTACGTGTTCAGTGTTTAAAAGAAGTGGACAAAAGCTGAAGACGATATTCAGTATTAACACGTACAGTGAGACCACGTATAGGGAAAAAAATCCATCATCAAAGGGACGCCTGCTTTATATTTTTAGCTAGATCTCACTGCATAATTCCAGCAATAAACGTACAAAGGTGTCGCGCAGCCATCTGGGAATACGACCGACGGTATCCTTGTGTCTAGACTCTCACTCTACCCAGCATCCTTCCCGAACCTCCAGGCCAGGTGGGCAGCCGTCTCAGCAGCCCGTAGGAACCTGAATGTGCCTGGCCCGGAGGTCACTGACGTTGCACATAATTTATTGAAATGTGTTTTAAAAAGGGGTTTCGTGATGTTCTGTAAACTAGACCTCTGCTGCAGTGGGCCGGCGGTGACTCGGAGAGGTTGCGCCTTCCCCCCCGAAAAGACTTCGGTTCGACCGTCTCTGCTTTTCACTGAATTAAAAGTGCATTTCCTGTTCTCTCTCTCTCAGTCGAACCATCCTCCCGTCCTTCCACGTCATCATGTCACCGCGACTGTCTCCTTTAAGAGCAGAACAGTGGAATTTAACACCGCAGGCAGCGAGCATAGAAACCCCCCCCCCAGACGCCCAGCTACTTAACATTAACATTAAAAACACTGTGGTCTTTGTTTTTCTTTACGCTATGAAATACAGGATAGATGGTACTTTAATTTATTCTGCTCTCTGTGATTAACGTGTAAACAGAATTCCAGGATCCCTTTGCTTCCCAACCCAGCTTCTGTTAATCCGTTTAGCTTTCACGGTAAAGGTGTAAGTGATGTTGATACGTTGCTCCTCCACCAGCAGACACACCGACAGGACAGACTTAGCATCACAGTAGACCGAGAGGCTCTCTGCCCTCGTTAATTATGGAGTAAAATCCAGGTGTAGGAGTTTCCGTGGCGGTGCCGTCGTACAGCCACTGTAGTCGCCTCTGTTCATGGTTTCACAGTTTCAAACTTTCAGGGTCGGTTTCACAAACACAAGTTAGACTTCTGTATAGCGCAAGGCCGGTCTACGTTTCCTCTGAGCGTAGTGCAAGTTACAGGCCAGTTTCAGAAAAATAACGACTTATTTTAAGCTTGGAAAGTCAACCCCTCCGACCTCCAGGCTGACCGTGTTTCCTTGGTAACGCTCAGAGGCACAAACTGGCAAGACGTGGCTCACAGTTCAGGGTTTGCTGGTGATATTTGGCAACAAGACAGATGAGTCTTTTGAGAGTGCAGTAGTCCACTTTTTTTGCAGAATTATCTCAGTAAAACATTCTTGTTGCCGTTGAATTCGTCGAGGAGGCTTTAGTTTTCTGAGACCGAAGTGGTTTGAGGCAGTTGATCGGCAACTTAAAGCTACTTAAAGCTGAGGTAGGCAGTGCTTTGTCGGGCTAAGATACCAGACTAACCTTTGAGGTGATCGAGCAAACTAGACGTCCACACCTCCTTTGCGAAATCTAACCCGTGACAGGTGACTTTCAGATGGTATAAAGACCAACAAAGTCATCGCTGGGTGCAGGATGTGGGCTAACCTGAGGACTTTGAGTCCTATGTGAGACTGAAAGTGTTGACTACTGCGGCACACATTTCCTCTGAGCGTAATGCAAGTTACAAGACCGTTTCAGAAAAATAACGACTTATTTTAGGCTTGGAGAGTCAACCCTTCGACTCCAAGGCTTACTGAGAACTTGAGGAAAACGTGTCTCAGAGTTCAGAGTTAACTGGTGATACTTGGCAACAAGACAGATGAGAGTCTTTTGAGAGTGCAGTAGTCCACTTTTTTTGCAGAATTATCTCAGTAAAACATTATTGTTGCTGTTGAATTTGTCAAGGAGGCTTTAGTTTTCTGAGAACGAAGTGGTTTGAGGCAGTTGATCGGCAAAGTTGACCACTTAAAGCTGAGGTAGGCAGTACCTTGTTGGCGTCATTGGGTTGAAACTCTAGACTAACCTTTGAGGTGATCGAGGAAACTAGACGTCCACTCCTCCTTTGCAAAATCTAACCCGTGACAGGAGACTTTCAGGTAGCATAAAGATCAGCAAAGTCATCGCTGAATGTAGGATGTTGGCTAAACAGAGGACTTTGAGTCCCATGTGAGGCTGAAAGTGTTGACTCTTGGCTACTGCATCACACATTTCCTCTGAGCGTAGTGCAAGTTACAAGACAATTTCAGAAAAATAACTACTTATTTTAAGCGTAGACAGTCAACCCAACGACCGCCAAGCTGACCATGTTTCCTTGGTAACGTTCAGAGGCGCAAACTGGCAAAACTTGTCTCAGAGTTCAGGGTTTGCTGTCGATATTTTGCAACAAGCCTTAAGAGTCTTTTGAGAGTGCAGTCGTCCTCTTTTGCAGTATTATCTCAGTTTTGAACGTACTGGTAAATTCATCAAGGAGGTTTTAGTTTTTTTGTTGGACCGGAGTGGTTTGACACAGTCGTTCAGCAAAATTGTCCAACTTAAAGCTGAGGTAGGCAGTACTTTGTTGGCGTCAGTGGACTAAAAGTCCAGACTAACCTTCGTGCTGATGGAGGAAACTAAACGTCCACACCTCGTTTACTAAGTCTAACCTAGGAGAGGAGACTTTCAGATGGTATAAAGACGAGCAAAGTCATCGGTGGGTGCAGGATGTTGTGGCTAAATTGGTTAAGACTGAGGCTGAAAATGACTCCTCGCTATTGCAGAACACATTTTCTCTGAGCGCAATGCAAGTCACAAGACCGTTTCAGAAAAATAACAACTTAGAAAGTCAACCCTCCAACCTCCGGGCTGACTATGTTTCCTTGGTAACACTCAGAGGCACAAACTGGTGAAAACTCGAAGAAAACGTGGCTCAGAGTTCAGGGTTTGCTGGCGATATTTGGCAACAAGACAGATGAGAGTCTTTTGAGAGTGCAGTAGTGCACTTTTTATCTCAGTATATCATTCTTGTTACTGTTAGATTTGTCAAGAAGGCTTTAGTTTTCTGGAACTGGAGTGGTTTGACGCAGTCGTTCAGCAAACTTGTCCTACTTAAAGCTGAGGTAGGCAGTACTTTGTTGGCATCATTGGGCTTAAATTCTAGGCTAACCGTTGAGCTAATGGAGGAAACTAGACGTCCACACCTCCTTTTGGATCCATATTCAGGCTTTACGAAATCTAACCCAAGAAAAACCCTGGAAAAGGTCAGAATTCACTCATAATTCATAGCAACGTTGTCCAACTTAAAGCTGAGGTAGGCAGTACTTTGTTGACGTCATTGGGCTAAAATTTTAGGCTAACCTTTGAGCTGATGGCGGCAACTAGACGTCCACACCTCGTTTATGAAGTCTAACCCATGACAGGAGACTTTCAGATGGTATAAGGACCAACAAAGTCATCGCTGGGTGCAGGATGTGGTGGATGAATGGGTTTGAACTGAGGACTGAGGCTGAAAATGTTGACTCCTGGCTATTGTAAACCCATAAATCAGACCTACGTCTTTGTGAAACCGACCCCACGCTGTGAGAAACCCAAGCGTGGCTGACCAAATGAAACGAATAGGATAAGTAGCAAACACGCTTCAGTGAGGTTCGTTAACTCTAGGCGGTTTTTATTTTGTTGTTGTTGTGAGCTTCAGTTTGTGTTTCCAGGTAAACCTAACGCCACACCGTCCGTTCTAAGGCCCACGACATGCTCTGAATTTTCACCCAGAAAGGTCGAATGGATCGCCTCCCCTCCTCCTTGGTGTTGCTTACAGCTCGTGCGGCACGTGAAAAGTGTGTGATTGTGTGCGCATGCATGTTTTCTATGCCGAGGCGTGAACCTGCTCAACACAAGGCCTTTGCTCACGTCCACACCGACACGCCGGCGACCTTTCAGAGAAGTGAAGCTGCCCTCATTTGTACAACCTAATGACTTTTGTGAACCGAAAGGCAAATGGATGGAAGCAGTGCTATGAAATGATTAAAGGACTATTTGCTTACATGTTTTTGACTGAGTTCTTTTTTTGTTTCATACAGCGATAACCTTTACGAGACATAGAAGTCAACATTTCTGCCTGTAAAATGTTGAAAATCCACCCGAGCTGCACGACTTAAAGGTTGTTTTTCATGGTTTTGGTGTTAATAATTACTCTAATAAACAAACTGCTGATGCTGCCCATTGTCACAGCGGGACAAAGTTCTCACTTCACCTCTGCTGCCCAGTGCTGCTCTTCTCCTCGCATCGATAGTTGGGGTTTCTTTTCTGCAGATGAACTGAGAATTAAAGCTGCAGATTAACTTAACCTCACATATGCAGCTAATTAAAACAAGCTTTAGGTCAAACTGAGTGATCAGGTTTAAGCGGAGCCATGGAGAGTCTCTCATCGGAGAAGGTGACCATCAACAACCCGGCAGACATCGTCATCATTATTGGATATTTCGTCGTGGTTATTGCCGTCGGCATTTGGGTGAGCACACCTGAGATACCCACACACGTACATTATACCACCGTCAATGCCGTATTGTATTGGAGACCAACAGAATTCCTGTGTTCCAGTCCATGTTTCGGATCAATCGCGGGACGGTTGGAGGATATTTCCTGGCAGGACGCACCATGACCTGGTGGCCGGTGAGTTCACAGTAGAACCAATAAATACATGACGTTAGCTCGTTGGTATGAGATAATTTATCGGCTGAGAATCACAAGAAGCTACAGAAATGCTGAGTATATCAGAAGGAACCGCGTCGCCATGTACCTGCACTCATTGTCCACTAGAGGTGGAGCTGACGAGTTCGCTTTTCAACTCGATCCACAGATTAGCTATAAACCTGAAGAGCAGGGGTCTCAAACTCCGGGCCACTATCCTGCATGTTTCTGATGTTTCCCTCTTCCATCACACCTGATTCAAATGATCAGGATCGTTATCAGGCTTCTGCAGAGCTTGATGATGAGCTGATCATTTGAATCAGGTGTGTTGGAAGAGGGAAACATCAGAAACATGCAGGATTGCGGCCCTCGAGGACCGGAGTTTGAGACCCCTGTTGTAGAGGGTTGGAGTCTGGGAGGGCTGCACAGTGGCTCGGTGGTTAGCAGCGTCGCCTCACAGCTAGAAGATCCCCGGTTCACGTCCCGGTTAGGACGCCTGGGATCTTTCTGTGTGCAGTTTGCATGTTCTCCCTGTGCAGCGTGGGTTTTCACCGGGTTCTCCAGCTTCCTCCCACAGTCCAAAAACATGCTGAGGTTAACTGATTATTCTAAATTGTCCGTAGGTGTGAATGAGAGTGTGCTTGGTTGTCTGTCTCTATGTGTAGCTCTGTGATAGACTGGAGACCTGTCCAGGGTGTCCCCTTCCTTCGCCTGAGTCCACTGGGATAGACTCAAGCCCCCCGCTACCCTACAGAGGATTAATCGGTGTATAGATGGTGGATGGATGGGTTGAAGTCTATCCCAGCTGACTGTCCATCACAAGGCTCAACTGTAGTATGCCCTGCTTTTAAAAAAAACTATTCTTTAAAATGCTAATGTGAAAAAAGTTTTTTTGAACATTAAAACATTTGAACATATACTGTTAGACCCAAAATACATTTATAAACCTGTAAGTGTGTATAGTGTGGGCTCTTTAGGTCCAAGTGACTGGGACCAAACAACAGACTTCCCTTGCGTTCGAGATCTCTAAATTTTACCTGGAACTAATTTGAAGCTCCGACAAACCTTCACCGCAGTTCAGTAAAGAAACATCGTCCATGGATACACAAAGAGTCCGTAAATCTACCTGCAAACCAGCCAGGCTGTACCTTTACTACACTATAGCGCCATCCAATGCGTCGCTCGTTTCTTAGTGTCTTTGTCTTTTTTGGTTTTCTGCTGTTTGGGTCTG
Source organism: Dascyllus trimaculatus (assembly GCA_024666655.1). Classification (NCBI taxonomy): domain Eukaryota; kingdom Metazoa; phylum Chordata; class Actinopteri; family Pomacentridae; genus Dascyllus; species Dascyllus trimaculatus. Next base: position 35,200,650 of record CM045453.1, read on the forward strand.
GGAGAAATTTCAATCCCATCTATGTCCTGTACATGTGGCAGAACTGGCAATAAAGTTGACTTTGAACTTGGGATCCATCAGCAGTAATGGAATATATAATTTATAAATCTGTTTTCATAAGTCTATTGCATGACTTGTTGTGTTTAATGAACCGAACCCTGGCTGCAGGGAGGAGATTTCGTGCTGTAGGTTCTGGATGTGCAAAGAAAAGAGTTGGGGAGCTGGCTTCAATCTGCAACCCCGCCACTAGATGTCACTAAACCCCACACACTGCACCTTTAATAGCCGGCATGAACAGGAAGCATCATCACTACAAGAATGGATGTAGCTGTTGATGTGATTCATTCAGTGGTGTCAGATTTGGTCACTTTTATTTATGTAGACACTTAAAACAGCAGATGTTGACCCAAAGTGTGAGATTTAAGGTTTAAATGTGGAGGTTAATATTACACTGAAACTTTAATTGTTGCTCAAGTCATTCAGATCTCTCTCTGGCCTGGTGATGGTGACATGGAGATCTTCTAGGACCTGATGTTGCTTCACTGCATTCCTGTTTTCTTCCTGCAGGTCGGCGCGTCTCTGTTTGCCAGCAACATCGGCAGCGGTCACTTTGTGGGTTTGGCCGGCACCGGGGCAGCCAGTGGCATCGCTGTAGGGGGGTTCGAGTGGAACGTAGGTAGCACTCTTAACGGATGCTTTGATGCTCCAGTGGTCTTTCACCGACCGGGACGATGTCTAAATGAGTCGTATGTTATGTCTCGTTGATGTAATGCCAGGCTCTGTTCATCGTGCTGCTGCTGGGCTGGCTGTTCGTACCCGTCTACCTCACAGCAGGGGTAAGAACCTCACCATCCTCTCAGTCTGCCGTAAGCTTGGGGAACCACTAACGTGATGAGACGATGCGTTGTGTTAGGTGATCACGATGCCGCAGTACCTGAAGAAGAGGTTCGGAGGGACCAGGATCAGCCTCTACCTGTCCGTCATCTCCCTGTTCCTGTACATTTTCACCAAGATCTCGGTGAGTCGCCCTGTCAGAGCGCAAACCTTCACACGTCGTCTGTGTTTCTGTCTTCACCCCCTCTGATTCTCTCCAGGTGGACATGTTTTCCGGAGCGGTGTTCATCCAGCAGGCCTTGGGGTGGAACATCTACGTGGCCGTCATCGCGCTCCTCTTAATAACGGCTTTGTACACCGTCACAGGTGAGTCTGCAGATGTGTGTTTATGTGTACACGCACAGTAAATCTACGACGGGATGTGGAAACTACAGAGAAGGTGTGAAGAAAAGCATTTTGGGAAATGTAGGAGGAAGTAGTGTTTTAGTAGATGGCAACTGGACGTCTGTCATGGTTTAAGATGTTTAACATCGAATCCAAGAGGCTTTCATGGAGGATGGATGGATGGATGGATGATGGATGGATGATGGATAGGTAGATAGGTGGATGGATGATGGATGGATGGATGGATGGATGGATGATGGATGGATGATGGATAGGTAGATAGGTGGATGGATGATGGATGGATGGATGGATGGATGGATGATGGATGGATGGAAGGAAGATGGATGGATGGATGGATGGATGGATGGATGATGGATAGGTAGATAGGTAGATGGATGATGGATGGATGGATGGATGGATGGATGGATAGGTAGATAGGTAGATGGATGATGGATGGATGGATGGATGGATGGATAGGTAGATAGGTAGATGGATGATGGATGGATGGATGGATGGATGGATAGGTAGATAGGTAGATGGATGGATGGATGGATGGATGGATGGATGGATAGGTAGATAGGTGGATGGATGATGGATGGATGGATGATGGATAGGTAGATAGGTGGATGGATGGATGGATGGATGGATGGATGATGGATAGGTAGATAGGTAGATAGGTGGATGGATGGATGGATGGATGGATGGGTGGATGGATGGATGGATGGATGATGGATGATGGATGGATGGATGGGTGGATGGATGGATGGATGGATGATGGATAGATAGATGGATGGATAGATGGATGGATGGATGGATGGATGATGGATGGGTAGATAGGTAGATGGATGGATGGATGGATGGATGGATGGATGGGTAGATAGGTGGATGGATTGATAGATTGATGGATGGAGGGATGGATGGATGGATGATGGATGGATGGATGGATGGATGGGTAGATAGGTAGATGGATGGATGGATGATGGATGGATGGATGATGGATGGATGGATGGATGGATGGATGGATAGATTGATGGATAGATGGATGGATGGATCTTGAGTTCTTGAAGATGTTTGACCTCCCATCAAAGAGGCTTCCACGTTCGTTATGACAGACCATGAATCATGTGATCTGGGGTGAGAATAAACACCTTGAACTCTCTACCTGTCTGTTGGAACTGAGGAAGCCTCTTTGATGGGAGGTCAAACATCTTCAAAAACTAAAAAGAAGTCCGTTGCTTTTCTCCTGGAGCACTTAGGACTCATAACTTGGATGACTGATTAAGTGATTATTGTTCATAATAATGGAAACTTAAAATCGAATATCTGGGCTTCTACTGCCTCGATTCTGGATGTGTATTTACTCTCTTAACATTCTATTTCTTGTAAATAAAGGCATTTTTTCTATCTGTGTCTATCCATCCATCCATCCATCAGGTGGTCTGGCAGCTCTGATGTACACCGACACAGTTCAGACGTTTGTCATCATCGCTGGAGCCTTCGTCCTCACCGGTTTCTGTGAGTACAACCTGAGCGACGCTGCATTCAATTGTAGTTGTGTTTTTGTCTCCAGTCCCTCCAGGTTTGTGTCTCACCCAGCAGTTTCACAACAGGAAGCAGGTTAACCAGGTTCTGTAACCATTAATTCCACTGCAAAGGAGCAGAAGGAGAACCCCCAACAACCTCATTGATTTTGTAGACAGAGGTCAGTGTGCGGTGTATCAGAGTGTAATCCAGTGCAGCAGATAAAAGTGGGAGAGAAACCAGCCTTCTGAACCTCCTCCTTTTGTGAACCGGTGATGCGTTGAACAGTGGGCGCTGACTCAGCAGCTGACTCATATCTTCAGTCAGGATGATACGAGACAACGAGAGAGCTCTGGACTGCTGAGCTGGGTTCAGTCCAAATACAAAACATGTATTTGTCCACAAAAGAGAGTCCCGTTTCACACTGAGGGAACATGGGTATTAATTTAGTGTCAGAATCAGATTCCTGGGGGGTAGATAGCATTAAGGTCTGTGTTGATTCTGCCTTTAAATGATGAGGATCTCCGTCTGTCTCCTCTTCACCTCCAGCCTTTGCAGAAGTAGGAGGCTACAGCGCTCTGCTCGCCAAATACAGCTCTGCGATGCCACGAAACTTCACCTCCCTGGACCCCCAGCGCTACAACATCTCCCCCCAGTGCTACTCCCCCCGACAGGACGCCTTCAGCCTGCTCAGGGACCCGAGCACGGGGGACCTGCCCTGGCCCGGGGTGCTGTTTGGGATCGCAATAGTGGGAGGCTGGTACTGGTGCACGGACCAGGTGAATGTCCTGCTCGGTCTGACCGCGTCACTTGAAGCTTTACTACTAGAGTGTTGCAGGGAGCTGGTGTTGGTGCTTCCAGCAGACAGTTCTAGGTAACCTTTGGAAATGTTGCTGCAAACTTCCATCAGTCATGCAGATTAAGTTTGTGGATAACTTTATAGAGATGTGTGATAAACAGTCCCGTCCACTGGCTGTGCTCTCTTTATCCTTCACAGGGTCACATGGCGGCTGCAGCCAATCACAGCTGACACTGAGCAACAACCGATGATGGTTCACTGTAAAAACTAGTTTCACAGTTTGGCTTAGACACGTCAGACTTCATCCTTTTCCTCTCAGCTTCTCTGTTTATATAGTTCCTGCAGCCTGCCTTCATAAGACAGTATCTATAGTCGACTCAGCGCAGCTACAGCAGGTCACATGACTGTCATTTCCTTTACATTAATCCCCTTAAATCCAGGAAGTGAACCTGATAACCTGGTGCAGCTTGGCCTGTCCAGAATTATCAGAACCCACTGCTCCTCAGTCAGAAACCGCTGGAACCACTGAGGAACTGAATCCCAGCCTCCTGTTAGCTCAGTCTGTTTTGCTCTCCATCCCCGTCCTGTGTATTTCTGCAGGTGATCGTCCAGCGGTGCCTCGCGGCTCGTAGCCTCACCCACGTGAAGGCCGGCTGCATCATGTGTGGCTACCTCAAACTGCTGCCGATGTTCCTCATGGTGTTCCCCGGCATGATCAGCAGGGTGCTCTACCCAGGTCTGTCCCTAAAGCTCGTCAAACCCCAGATATCTGAGGGAATCACTCAAACCTGTGCGGGTACATTCTGCCGAGGCTGCTTAAAGCCCAGTTATGATTTTGTAATGCAGATCTCTTAGTTAGAGTCTGTTTTGTAAGTGAGAGAAGTTGGTTGCATCTGGATTAAAGCCTTTTTAGAGAAGGAGGGGAGGATTTGAAAGCATCACCTACTGTAGATGTGTCAGAGGTTTGTCTGTACAGTCTTTGTGTGCTTCCATCCACGTTCAGATGAGGTCGGCTGTGTGGTCCCTGAGGACTGTAAGAGGGTCTGTGGGACGGAGGTGGGCTGCTCCAACATCGCTTATCCCAAGCTGGTGGTGTCAATCATGCCCAACGGTAGGGACACCTTTATGAAACAAAGAGGAAGGAGAGGCTTGACCTCACGTGGGTGATCTTTCCTTCCTCTCTCTGTGCAGGTTTGCGAGGCCTGATGTTGGCTGTGATGCTCGCTGCTCTCATGTCCTCCCTGGCCTCCATCTTTAACAGCAGCAGCACTCTGTTCACCATGGACATCTGGACTCGCATCCGACCGCAGGCCTCCGAACGCGAGCTCATCATTGTAGGCAGGTAGATGAAAGATCCATCCGTCCTATTGTCCACACACTGATTAAGGGGGCTGGAGTCTATCCCAGTTGATGCAGGACGACAGGACAGGTCACCAGTCTATCACAGGGCTACACATAGAGACAAACAACCAAGCACACTCTCATTCACACCTACAGACAATTTAGAATCATCAGTTAACCTCAGCATGTTTTTGGATTGTTGGAGGAAGCCGGAGAACCCGGTGAGAACATGCAAACTCCACACAGAAAGACCCCAGGCGTCCTAACCGGGACGCGAACCGGGGATCTACTAGCTGTGAAGCGACGCCGCTAACAACCGAGCCGCCTTGCAGCCCCGTAAATAAAAGATGTTAGAGGAAATAAGTGCACAGTGCAGTGTTTATATACATGAGGAGAAGCAAATCTGTATGTAGCCTGAGTTTCTGGTGCTTACTCGTGAGGCTCCATGCACACCGTTTGCACCGCTAAGGCTCAGCTAACATGGCAATCCAGTGAAAATCAAGTGTTTTACCTCGCTGGCAGGTCAAAGTTGTGTCTTTTATAAGCTGGAAGACACATCATGAGCACAACAAGCTGAACTTTTCCACCTTTAAACTGCAGCGTAGCGACGACAGTTTCAAAAACACGGATTACGACTTCTGGAGTTTCTTACGTGACAAACCGAAGGAACCAATCCCGTCAAGCTGCAGGGCTGGGACCTTATGCATCATTACTATCCTTCAGTAATGGTTTGAACACTGAGTGACTCCAGTATTACAGCTTGACATTGTGCACGAGGACTTCATAGATCTGCACATTCTAGAGGAGGCGACGGTGTTCTGTCTCATTTCAAAGCATGGCACCAAACTAAGCATTCATGATACTGAGAACTGATAATCTTCTCCTTAGAGTCTGGGTTCTGTGCATTGTGGCCGTCAGTATCTGCTGGATCCCCGTAGTCCAGGCTGCCCAGAGCGGTCAGCTGTTTGACTACATCCAGTCCGTCTCCAGCTATCTGGCGCCCCCCATCGCCTCCGTCTTCCTCCTGGCCGTGTTTGTGAAGAGGGTCAACGAAAAGGTGAGACGGCCTCTGCCTGCCTGCATGGATGTTACGGTATGAAACACCAGGTTGTGATGTTGGATCTTCACCCCCAGGGAGCTTTCTGGGGCCTGATAGGCGGCCTGGTGATGGGCCTGTGTCGGATGCTGCCCGAGTTCTGGTTCGGCACCGGCAGCTGCATCTTCCCCTCTCACTGCCCCTTCTTGGTGTGTGGGATCCATTACCTCCACTTCGCCATCATACTCTTCTTCTGTACGTCGGTGCTGGTGCTGCTGGTCAGCTGCTGCACCGAGCCCATCGCGGATCAGCATGTAAGTGATTTGGTTTTCCATCAGAACACCACATAGTACCAATATGACCAATGTTATTTACTTCACCTGTCAGGATGCTGAGGCTACATCAAACCTACTTCTATACCTCTTTAGAAACTCCAGAACACGTTTTATTTTCCACGTTATCATATTTTTCAATCAACTTCTTCACCTTCCAGCTCCATCGTCTGGTGTTCAGCCTCCGTCACTCCACAGAGGAGAGGAAAGACCTGGACTGGGAGCAAGAGGAAGCCGGGAGGAGGGCCAGGAGAGAGGCCGAGGAGAGGATGAGGGAGAACCACAGCGGGGATGCAGGTGAGCAAGAAGAAAGGAGGTCACAAAGACAGACCGAGCTCTCAGACTGAACGTCTCCTCCCCTGCAGATCCTGAGCAGGAGGAAGAGTCCGGTATCTGCCACCTGATTGGCCGCTTCTGTGGTCGGGACGGCGACAAGCCCGAGGCCCGCGAGGAGGAAGAAGCTCCTGAGGCTCCACAGCAGGCGCCTGACATCAGCGAGGACCCCGTGTGGAAGTACGCTGTGGATTCTAACGCCATCGTCATGATGGCTGTCGCAGTGTTTATGTGGGGATACTTCGCCTAAAAGAGCCGCCTTGTTCCTTTATCATGATGTGATGAAGGTGATGATGATGATGCAGCACTTGAAAGGAGGTAGAAGTTTAAGTAACATCCCTGTAGCAACCGATAACGTAGAAAGTTATCACGTTAACGGCCAGCATTAAAAAAAACCCTTTGATAATGTAATAACTGCAGCCGATAATGTACTAATGCATCAACAGGACTGCATTTATTGGAAATAAAGGACTGTTTTGCAGTTTTGCTCATCAACAATAAGTCTAGAGCAGTGGTTCTCAACTGGTGGGTCGGGAAGCCATTTTTAGAGGGTCGCAGAAGCATGAACCCCTAAAGGACATGTTTCTTATGACAGTTTGCTTCCAGTAGGATATTTAGTGGTGTTGACACCAGTAGTTTCCCACTATTAACCTCTAGAGTTGACTCTGCCAGCTTATTGGAGAAATTTATGCTAAAATGTGCCCAAAATAAACAAAAATTTGCTCAGAATCTGTCAAAATGGGCCAAAATATGCCCAAAAACTTGGCAAAAACGTCCAAATATATCAAAATGAGCAAAAAATAAGCCAAAATTTTCTTAAGTTGTATCAAAATGTGTTGAGACTCCACCCAAATAAACCTTAATTTGTTAACAGGAGCAGCAAACTTCACTAATTTGGGTCGCGACCGTTACTAATAGAGACATAGTGGGTCCTGAGGCTGGACCAGTTGAGAACCACTGGTCTAGAGGATGTCATAGTGGTCATATTCACTCATGTAGCTCTCAGTCTCCTTAATCATGGCTGTAAGAGTCAATCTGAGAATCACCTGTTGTCCAGAATCTTTAATTAGAATATTGTTTATATTCATCCCATGTCAGTGTCTCTGCTGGATGTTGCGTCATCAAATGGATTTACCACATTTTATTCTTGGAAAACTCTTCATTCAAAACATTTATCAAGGAGAAACGATTCAGTCGTCACTTCAGACTGGATTTTAAGAACCGGACTGGCTCTATGATGGACCTTAACTCCAAAATACAACACAGAACATGAACACTGAAGAGCATAATGGACGTTATTGGCTTTATTACATTTAAAATGGCCCAAACTATGACGTCATTGGTTGCTACAGAACCTAATATCAAACTTTTATTAACTTTTCTCTGTGATTATGCAAATAAAGTATTATCTCTGAAAATATATTCACTCATTTGCATCCATTTCCGGAACAGCAATCTGGACATCAAACGAAGCCAGTTTCAAAATCCTCATTTCAGTTTGTGGAGATATTAGAACCAAAGTTTTTACCAGAGGAGATTCTGGATGCGTCTTTTTATCACTCCATCTATTGTCGCCATGTTTTTAGGAATAAAATGGTCCATAAATCCAGCTCTGACCAACAAACAAACAAACTCCTTCAGACAAGAACACAGCTGGGAGGTTTGGTGTATAAGTGCTACTGGCAAAACCTCATTTTAAGAAATAGGCCTTTCAAGATATTCATTGTTCTTAAATGTAAAATTAACATGTTTATTGGAAACCAGTATTTTGTAGTGGGAAGAAACATAAAGAGGGGAACACCTAGCAACCGCTTCAGACACGTAGAGGGATTCAAATGGAAGGTAGTTGTTAGAAATGGTGGTTGAAATCGTCCCGACGCCGTCAAATGAACGTTGGGGAAACAGTGGTAACCATGGAGACGTATTTAAAAGCATTCTGGTGAGAGGGACCCTAACGGTTCACTCCTGGGTTTAACACCCGACGGCGTCGACGAAAGAGCTCAAAAAGACAAATGATGGTAACAGCAGAATTCCAGAGCGTCATAATTAAGTGGTGAAAACTTGAAACCCTCCAACATCTGGACTGAGAGGTTACAGGAAACATACTGGATGGTAAAAATAACGTGAGATTTATTCAAAGGTAGAGCCCTGAACCTTAATATAGAGTAATAATCTGAATTACGACACATTAACACCACGATTTCTCAATTAAATTTAAATTTGCAGCTTGTTTTTGTGCAACGATCAGGCATAAAATTATGACCTAATACTGTGTTGGTCCCCCTTATGTGGTCCAGAATGCTCTGAACCATTGGACCAGAGGACCTCTCAGGGGGTCCTATGGGGTCTGGAACCACTGGATCCTTTGGCTACTCTGGCTTGTGCAGTGGGGCCTCTGTCAATCCAACTGGTTCCACTGCATCCTGTTGATGCTTGATCAGAATGGGCTGTAGGAAGTCTGGAGGTCACATCAACATGTTGGACCATTGTCATGTTCCTCCACATGTTCCTGATTGGTTGGTGTTGTTGGGATTTCTATTAGCATGAGGGAGTGTGTTTGTTGTGGGACCATGTTTATTTGGGTGTCTAAGTCTGATCAAGGGGCTGCATGGTGGCTCGGTGGTTAGCAGCGTCGCCTCACAGCTAGAAGATCCCCGGTTCGCGTCCCGGTTAGGACGCCTGGGATCTTTCTGTGTGGAGTTTGCACGTTCTCACCGGGTTCTCCAGCTTCCTCCCACAGTCCAAAAACATGCTGAGGTTAATTGATGATTCTAAATTGTCCGTAGGTGTGAATGAGAGTGTCTTGGTTGTCTGTCTCTATGTGTAGCCCTGTGATAGACTGGTGACCTGTCCAGGGTCGGCTGGGATAGACTCCAGTCCCCCCGTGACCCTACAGAGGATTAAGCGGTGTACAGATAATGGATGGATGGATGGAAGGAAGTCTGATCAAGGTTTTCCATCAGAACACCACATAGTACCAACATGATCCATCCATCCATCATCTGTAGGGTCGCGGGGGGCCGGAGTCTATCCCAGCCGACCCTGGACAGGTCACCAGTCTATCCCAGGGCTACATATAGAGAAGCACACTCTCATTCACACCTACAGACAGTTTAGAATCATCAATTAACCTCATGTTTTTGGACTGTGGAGAAAACCCACACTGCACAGGGAGAACATGCAAACTCCACACAGGAAGATCCCAGGCGTCCTAACCGGGACGCGAACCGGGGATCTTCTATCTGTGAGGCGATGCTGCTGACCACATGTACCACCATGATCAATGTTATCCATTCACCTGTCCGTGGTCAGGATGTTGTGGCTGATCGGTGCATGACTCTTAACAGCAGCAGTGTTACTTTCTTAAATCACCCATATAGATGCACAAAGCAGCAGGCGTGACTGAATATGACTGCATAAGTTGTTCGAGTTGAAGTAAAAACTAAGCTTAAATGTACGTTTACGCAAATACAGCATCATCTCATTAAATGTGCACTAAATTGCACATTTGCACGAGTGTCCTAGTGACATAGCGTAGTAAAATAAAACACCCAAATGTTTTTTTTGACATTTTATAGAAGCAAAACATCCCTAAACCTTGTGTTTGCCTGCAGTGACTCAGTTAAATGCAGGTGTTGCCATCTGCTGGCAGTGATGTGTCACTGCACTAATAACAGATTAATCTCCGTAATTTAAAGTAGTTCAAATGTACTGGCAACAGCCTCACGGGAGGTCGTTCTCCTCCCTTCTAGAGGGTAATGCAGAGTCCAATAAGACTTTCACCTGCTTAAAATGCCATTACTGTCTACGGTTACATGTTGATTCAATCTCACGTCCGTCCTAAAAGGTGCGAGAAGACAGAGTTCTCCTTCGCGTTGCGAATGTTTAACTCAATAAAACTTTTAAGCAGCCCTGAAATTTGTTTTCAAAGCTCTTCCTGACTTCCTTTGAAAAGTTTGGCTCGCAGGAAATCAATGAAGAGTTGGGTGGAGTCACTTTAGGAGTATGTCAGACGCCTATCAACACTATTAACCCTTCCTGAGTCAGATGGTTTAGATCACTACACATTACCATAGTTGTAATCTGCAATTATTTAGACACGACTCTAAAGCCAGCATTAGTCGCCGGTCCTGTACGCTCTGACCACACACCACACGAGCCACGTAGGGATTCAGATTTCCAGTTTTAATCATCACTTGTTTTTATTTAAGCAGATATTTACCATTAGCATTTTACACGTCTGGAACCTACAGAGGTCTCCCACGACTACCCAACCGCCTTCCCCATCTCCATGCAGAGTTTCAGCATCATTCATCACATCAGTTCGTCAACGTCCAGTCTGTCAGCATTGCAGGGGTCTGGGAGTGTAAAAGCCAGGGAGAAGGGGGGGAGGAGGAGGAGAGGGAGAAAGAGGAGTTTTTGTTTTATTTCTTCCAAGAATGAAGAGTCAGAGCCGCCACCAGGCACTGTTCATCTTACACTCCCACAATCAGAGTCTTGGGTGGATCCAGTAGAGAAACCGAGCCGCTTACAGGGTCCTGTGCAACTCCCAATACTCCTGATCATCTGTGAGGTATCTGACGCCTCAGTCTCCTGCAGGGTGGGTAAGAGGTAGGGGGCTTTTAAGGCTGGAAGCTGGTGTAGAGAGTTTCTGCGGTCTGTGGTCGTTGGTTTCACCCGCTTCGAAGCATGAATGACGGCTTTGGCGGACACTGCCCTCTGCCGAACCGGAGGACGGAGGGGTGGAGGAGAGGAGGAGAGCTGGGGGGGGGCTAAAACAAAGATGGAGCGTTTAAAAAATACATCTCTGCAGGTTGAGTAGGGTGACAGACCGATACGGGGAGAACACAGTCCTCAAGAATAAAAGCAAAAACAACAGCAAACACTCTCTGACACACACCCCAAGAAAACAGCCAAACAAAAACAAAAAAAAAAACAAAATGGCAAACAAGCAAGTCAATCAAACCATACAAAGTGACATCAGGCCTTTCCAAAGTGACATCAAGTTTCTCTTTTTAATCCCATTCAATCCCCCTGATCTTAATCGAGTCCATCTCCCATCATTCTCTGTAAACCAGTGGCTCCTCTTTATGGCTGGTCAGCAAGGTTAGGGTCCACTCTGAAACGACGACAGGGGTCTCCTATCGAGACTGGCTAGTATGCAGAGACTGTGCCTGTCTTTAACCAAGGGTATGGCTATTTCAGAATTAACATCAGTGACACAGGCAATGATTTCAGCAGCATTATCAGGGGACTGATCAACATAGTACAACATTACAGCACATTCAGAAAATAGAAAGTCATGGTGCAGGACAGGTACAAATGGCAATCTTGTACAACGGAAAATCAAGTTTGCTTAATACAATCACATTTCTATAGCAACGCTGAACATTCCACCACTGAAAAGTTTTACATTTGTTGGACTCAGTACAGCTCATTCCTTGAAGCACCATTGTACAGCTAACATGGAAGTTTGTGATACAACACAGAACATAGAACAAGTATTGGGGATAGTAAGCAGGCTCTAGGGCTTTACATTTCTATGCGTCACTGTATGAATGCTAATCTCAATAAAATACACTGCAAAGTTCTCACATGAATTACCTAACAACGATGTGCAGAGTTAGACGGAAACCCAAATGATTAAGAGGCAGAAAAGGGCTGACTGACAGCAGCAGGAGGGGACCCCAACCCTGGTATGCAAACTTTAAAAGTAGCCACTCTGGAGCACAGCGGGGGAGACGGGATTCTGGAGGGCTTGGAAAGAAAAAGGCAAGGAGAGTGACACACCTCTCTTCCTTCTTTACCTCTCAACCTCCCTCCACTGAGGGCAAATATGAGACAGGAGTGCCGGAGCAAATAAAAAACAGAACAGTCCTGGAGTGCTGATTCCTCCGCGTACTACTCTCTGCTCCCGTTTGTCCTCTGATCAGAGATGAGAGGGAGAAAGGAGGAGGTACACAATGAGATGAGAGTTGCTTTGTGAGGTGTGCTCTGCCTCTCTACCTGGCCTCCTCCCTCCTGTCCTCCCTCTTGGTGCGGATCGGTTGAGAGCCATCAGCAGGCTGCTGGACCCAGTTGTTATCATGGAGCCCAACACGGCATCCTGGTGTGTCCTTGTCTGTACGCCGACAGCACATCCAGTAGGAACGTCCATAAGGCAGGTCATGGTGGTAAGGTTTGGGGTGCCAGCGGCACAAAGAAACGTCCCCGCGCTCATACTGTCGCTTACACTGCTTGCAGGGGTCATCCCTGTACAGAGGGTCTTGGTTCCAGCGTGAATCCACAGCCCGCACCCCGTATGTCTCGATCAACACCTTGAAGTAGTGGCAGGTGCACTTGAGAGCTGCCAGAGAGCGCGTGGGCAGGTAGCTGAAGATGTTGACCATGATGTGGTCGGGGAGCAGTAGCATGTACTGTCGTGGTTCGAGGAGTCGCTGAATCTGAAAGCGGATCTCCAGGAAGTCATGGGACACGTGGCGGTAGAGGCGACACAGTGAAGGGTCTGAACAGTCTTCGCCAACGCTAGGAGAGTCTGGTCGTGTTACCCGCTCCCCTGAGCCCACTGCCACCCCTGACCCAGGACTGTTATTGTTGGCACAGTCCAAAGAGCACATTCCTGACCCGCTGCCAGTGCTCGCTCCTTTTACATCTTCCTCTGGGCCCCGAGGGGGCTGAAGGAAAAAGAGCTGTCCAGGAGGGGGGTCATCTGATGAAGGATCAGTAGAGCTTCCTACCCCTCCACCACCCCCTCCCCCACTAGGCATAGCAAAACACACCGTCTCCTCCTGCACATTCTCCGTACTGTCCTTGCCATAAAACACACATTGGTCCACAGCACCTGTCACCACCACCTCCACATGGAACCCAGTCACTCTCTCCCTTCCAACACCCACAGCTTTCTTCTCCCCAGCGGAGAGCTCCTGGGTTGGGTCTGGGCTGCCACAGGCCGGCCTGTCTGGGTGGTGAAGGTCTCCATCTGGTTTGGGGGCAGCAGTTGTGGCAGCAAGCAGCAGACTACTAGGGTCTCTGGATGAAGGACTGACGAGCTGGTAGAGGTCACAGGTGATTTTCTCTTTGGCCCTGGCTGCAGCCTGGTTACTTCCACCACCACAGCTCATAAACATACAGCGGGACCTGCCGGCTGGCTCCAACTGAGACCGCGGATCCAGATTTGACACTCGGAAAGCTATCCTAACCTCACCGTGACTGTGACTGGGGGGTGGAGGGGGTGTTACAGTGCCAGACTCGCCTCCTCTTCTACACTCCGTTTCTCTGTCTCGATTAGAACAGTCTACTCCAGAACCAGCGCCCAGATGGAGCCGGTTCTCCAGGTTCTGGGACTCAAAGTGTGCGATGGCCTGGGCTACCCTGCAAGACTCCTGCTGCTCCTCCAGCTCCTGGTCTGTCTGGATGGGAGACGACGATTCCTCTGCCTCTTTGGAGGGCTGACCGTTTGAACTGTCTGACACAAACACCATAGGAGAGGGGTCTGACACTGTGCCCCGGAGTAGGGTGTGCTGGTGGGGGGTAAGGCCCTGACTGTGAGTGGTGGTGGTGGTGGTGGTGGTAGTGGGCTGGTGGTGGTGCTGGCTCCCGTGAACAGCCACAATCCCCTGGAGGGCCATGGCGGTCCTCTGCTCCACCAAGGCAACCATCTCTGCCACAGAAAGCAGGTCCGTTTCATTCACTCCTCCCAGCTGTGGCTCATCAGGACTCGGAGGTGCAACGGAGGAGTCGTGGCTGAGGGGCGACTCCGAGGCTTGGGAGCGAGCTGGAGGGTCGTAGGATGAGCATCGTCTCCGTCTTTTGGCTTTACTACAGTCAGTCGCCCAGTTACCTTTAACCTGCGGAGAAGAAAACACTCATGTTTAATTTATTTAAACAGTTAAATCCAACTAAAACCCTGCGGCCCTGTTTGTTTCAGCTCCTTACCTTCATGGCGCTGGGTCTGGGCTGGCCTGCTCCACTGAACTGGTGAGCAACAAAGAAGGCAATCTTTTCCTTGGTGTTTCCTGGTTTAATAACATACCAGGTGTCTAACAGCACGCGGCCATCTTCCATCTGGGACCCGGAGGACGGCGGTGAAGGAGGGGCCGAAGGGGGCTGAGGGGCCTGGCTCTGCGTCAGAGAGCTGGAGTCGAGCTCAGGTTCAGGTGGAGTGTTCTCCGAGCCCACATCCTCCTCATCTCCATTCTCTTCCTGCACCCCCACTATCATTCCTACATCTTCGCTTCCATCCGCCGTCCTCCTGGCACCCGGAGACGGCTCGGCCTTGCAGAGGGAGGGGGACCCTGCCCCACCTCCGCCGCCGCCGCCCCCACCTCCACCGCTGCCCCCCGAGCCTGGGCTCCTAGCTTTGTTCTGGGAGTAGGTGCCGAAGGGGCGTGGGCACCACAGCCGGATGTGGGAGAAGGTGTCTCGGTCCATCAGGATGCGGACCACCGTGGCATATCGGCACCTATACTGGCCAGCAAACACTGACAGCTCTCATCGTCGGCTCCTTGTCCCAGCGCCGACCTGATGGGCACGATCAGCAAGCTGACTGAGGACTCTGGGCATTCAACCTGCATCAGCAGAAAGGAGATGAGAGGAAGGGGTGGAGGACAGGCAGGGAGGAGGGAATGGGAGAGAAGAGAAAGGACACTGTGATATGACAGCTTAATAAATGAAAACAGAGCTCATATCTGTAGAGCAACAATGCTCGCAAGCGCTGGGATTAATTTAGATAATCAATGGCCAATTGGGGCTGTATTGAACAGTCGCCTCGAGGTATTCAGACGGGCTGCTGCACCAGCCGCCCAGCCAGCAGACTGGAGAGAACAGAACTATCATCACGCTACTATCGAAACTAATCACAAGTGGCCTGCCTCCTACTTTGGCCCAACTCAATTAGCACACTCGATTACATTTTCTGCTGTGTACTAAGATCATCCGCCCCGCTCTGGAGCCTCTGAATCAAATTAAAGGGATTCCATTTCAGGTTTGGGATCTGCGGCCTGCAGATGAAAGGGATGAAAGATGGAACACAAAAGCGCCAAATGGACTCTCCTCTCTCTGCATCTCAGCGCTTCAAAGAGGACTTGCTTAATAGGAGGCAACACAGGGAGGAGCACGCAGGCATATGCTGGACCTATTTTTAGCAAACAGCAGGAGGGGGTGGGGTAGTAGTGAAACTGCTGTAGCTGTCCTCGCTGTCCTCACCCCTTTCTCCCTGCCAAAGAGCCTATGCTACCGGCTAAAGGGGGGGGGAAGCCTTTAGTTCACCCAGCATGCTTTGCTTCTGCGGCTCTGCCAGCTGTAGGGACTGCCAGGAACGTGCCGGCACGCTTAAGAAGAGGAACAAGTGGCAATCGAGCAGAACGTTTGGCTCACCGCTGCTCTGAAAGTCTCCTCTGCATCTGAGAGCAGCTTGAACCCACCGCTGCAGCTCATCCATCAGCCCCCAGCTGATATTTTCGAGGTTAAACTGTTTCACGGGATTCAAGTAGAGAGGACTTTTCCAATTCATATCAATCTGTGACTCAACAGTACAAGGTGCAACGGTTTAAGACCATCGCACATCTGTATTATACCTAAAAAAAATCTCCCACCACCTCCACCAGTCTGCTCCCAGGGCTGACAGACTTGAAGCTGGGGTGCACATTAAGGCTGGTGGGGGTCCCGGTCCAGTGACACCTGGTCCTGACCTCCTCAACCTCAATACTAAGCAGCACCTTCTTCTTAAACGCTCTCGAGGTAAACACAGGCTGCAGAACACCTGATAGTCGGTCACTCAGTTCATCCTTAACTGTTTTTATTTACATGTGTGTCGGTTTCATTGTTGACATTAAAAATTACCTGCGTGCCTTGATGAAGTGGCTACATACAAAGTACGGTGGTCAAACCTTTTCTTTATAATTCATTATTAAAACCAGGTCATTAAAAGTGATCAATAATTACTGCTAGACTGAAATGAAGCACGTCCCCCAGCCCTGACACCTAGAATGGAAGAGCGACTGCAGCCTTCAAGTAGTTTAATATAAATTATGTTTTAGTTGCCATATCGCGGTTCACTTTTCGTGGTCTCACTGTTTCGTGGGTTTTTAGATTGTATATAAAAACGCAGCGCACAGCAGATGAGTCGACGCACGTATGGAAAACCCAGCTACGGCCGCTTCCTCTTGAGCTAGTCGGTCTGATTGATCGGCGGTGATGGAAGCCAGCCAGAACCTTTGGTCCCACACGGTGAGAGTTTACTGGAAACGACCGTCAGAGAACCGGTGACAGTCTGTAGGATTACTGTAACATCATCATCAGTTTCCTGGTAGGTAGGCAGCCGGACGTCCTCGATGTCGGTGTGTTTAAGTTTTTCCCAAGTGGATCGCTGCGTCGCTAGTTCCATTATCGGACACGGCTGTAGAAGCTCCTCTAGATGGAAGGTTTAAGAGTGTAGGAAGGGTTTATAAGAGTGTGGGGAGGGTTTATAAAGCCTTAAAATGTACACAAATAAAATAAATATAAGGTTGTTACTTCGTGGATTTCGTCGATCGATTTTGGGGTTCTGGAACCTAACCCCCGCGATAGACGAGGGATCACTGTACATCTTCTTTCTGCTTTATTAGATGTTAGTTAACTGTTAGACGTCTACATGTTTACTGAGCTCAGAGCAAAATGTACCGACAAGAACTGGTCTCCGTGTCAAACATCTAGTTCCTTTTCCACATCCTGTAAATGACAACAACAATTCAGACTCATCGTTTCATGTGTGTGATGTCTGTCTTCGTATCTCTGGGTTCAGATATTCAGTAAGCTAAAGTGAGACTCACAAATAGCAGCTTCATGTATTTCCAATTAACTTGCCGAGACGAGCATTTGGTCGGTAAGTCTAGTTTGTTTGCGCTTGGATTCGTGGCGTACACTATCCAGGTGAAGCGCTGTGCTCCTGCAGTGGAGTTCAGCCTTTTGTCGTCTCTGCTGTGATTCATGATTCTTACGTGGATTGATCGGAGGCTCACAGCAGCACAGCCTACAGTGAAACAGACCAAAATAAAACCGGGTTCAACAGCAACGCTACTGCTACACACATTCCCAGGTGTCATAACAAGTCAGCACAAAGAAAATTGGTAGCCATATAAGGAGCGTTATCCAGCTCGCCACGGAGTAATGCCAACATAAGTTCACACAGGCTCCGTTTTAGCTGACAATACAAGCTAGTAATGCAGCACTTGAAGATCCCACAGCGCTTCACATGACAAATTTAGAGCTCTTCAAACAAGCTTGTTGCATAACACATCAAACATCTTATGATTGATATATGTTGCACAGTAGCCTGCTTTCCACTTCAACCACCGGACTCCTTCAGTCCACACGCTTCAAACCGGGTCATTTGTTGTGCTTCTCGGTCCAACGCGCCGAATGGGTGGTGCTTCGTGCATTCGGACTAATGGGACGGCTGAGAGAGGTGCAAAAAGCAAACACCGCCCACACAGTGTGGTGAACCAATTCAAATGCTTCCTCTATAATCACACAGCAACAACTCGGCTAAGAGCAGGCAGATTATACCGTTGTGAGGAGAAAAAAAAGAGCTTGTGAACCCTTTTTACTGGCCTTTCTCTCTATGACCCCTCATGACTCGCTCGCTCTCCTTTTAACCACTTTTATTCTCTCCCTCCTTTCTTCTTCTTCTTCTTCTCACTGCATCATGTAATCTACCTCTCATACCAGATTGGATGATATTATAAGAAGAGCCAGAAGAGAGACAGCCGGCCCACTGCAGCACTCCATGTATGACACATAATCAGCCACCTTAAACTCCACACCAGCATCGTTCGCTCAACCGTCCTGTGATTTAGAACAGTTTGAGAAAGAGATGCCCTGTCCACACCGGGGCAGATTAACCTGAAAAACCGAGGCTCGTATTCACGTTTGTTGGACTGTCCTCCATCTATACTGAAACTGGAAAATAAATGTCTTCTTCCTCCTCCTCTTCTGTGTGTTGGCACTGGCTTACAACAAAATTGTGCAGTGCAGCCAAAAAGCTGGCAGGCAGTGGGACACTCAGAGCCAGGGTGCTCCTGTCGGTTTCAGCAGGTTAAAAACTCCATTCTGTCGCTTACTGATCTCTGCGTTGACTTACAGCATTTTGTGGTTCATTAAAACTTAACAGACAACTCCACTGATACTACAAAGCCTGTCGTCTCTGTTGCCGGATGACAGAACAAGTGTACAACGGGGCGCAAAAGCCACAAGTAAACAGCAATTTCTGGGCTGCCTTCGGTGAGATTGTCGAGATCAATTCACCGCTTCAATCTGGAGATGTCATCTTAGAGCGTAAACATGAATAAAAATCAATGGCACTGTTGTTGTGCCCTCGGGTTAGCTGCCCTTCAAAGTGAGCGATCGCAGAAATTCTTCTTAAAGTTGCTGCGAGCTCATCTGTGCAGGGGTAGATCCTCTTTTCGGGAAGAGCTTTGACTTGTCTGTCCACATTTCTGATCCAATCCACTGCAGAGGACGTCTTCCAAAAGCCCCGTCTTTAAATGTGAAGAAGGCAGGATAATGTGGCCTTAGACGCCAGCTAACTCAGTTTGTTGTTTGTTAAGAGCTAACTCTTCTGATGCTGCACTGTTCTTCAAAATAAACTACAAGCCATTACAAACAATGCCACCAGCTGACAGCTGCTGTAAATGTTCCTCTCTTGAGTTCCTATGAAAATAAAGCCAAAAAACACTGAACAGAATCTAAGAAGTTCAGTTGCCTATGAAAGATGTCTGTCTGAGAGGCTCCGCATGCTCTGCTCTATCCAGCATCTCACATCCAGACACACTTGGACAGTCATCTCTCACTCCGCATCACTCCCACCAGTCATCCTAACTTAGTACGGAGGTACATTTACATTTTTTCCTCTTCATCTGAAACAGTCCTTGCAAATAAAGGCTTGGGTTTGGTTTTAAGCTTTCTGCAACAACCTAATCCTTCAAATCCTGTCCCAAGCACAGTGGCAGCCAGTGACACCACAGCAACACTGCAGTGCCCTAGACTGTATCATTAAGTTCCCAAGATGTGAAAAGAGAACGATTAAATCCTGCATATATTAATTAACATTTAACCATTTCCACACACAGAACTATGGAGCTCTAGGTGTCGGCCACAGGTGAGACATGCTAACCAGTGTGACATCAGCTACTGAACCATGTTATGAGGTGAAGATGCTATTGAAGCTCTACCAACACAGGTCATACTACAGATTAGTCTGTATGAAATCAAAGAAGAGAAGTGTAATATGAACCAGAACAAGCACGACAGCTCAGATATTTAATCTACATCTATGTACATTATGTCAGTAACACAGAGTACATCATTTCCTCTCTGTCTGGCAGGTTCTGGTTTACTTTTTTAGCGTGTTGCGAAACCCGTCTAAAGACACAAATGCCTTACTCACTCACTGTTCTGTCAGAGTCAAATGCCTGTGGATTACTGCTGCAGTCAAAATGTGATAATCCACACGATACTCACCACACAGCTGCAAACAGCACATATACAGAAATATTAACAGGGCACTGACAGGTTCACAAACTGCTCTCCTGCTGTTTGCATAGTGAGAGATTGACAGGTTTGTGTCATTACTTTAAAACTGAATTTCTGGTAGACAGGATAATTTCCCTAAACAAATCAAGAGCAGTTTGGCGAGCACTCTCACCAGCGTAATAGTTTCACTATGGTAGGTGCATGCAGTTAAGAGCAGTGTGTGCTGAATCCCTACTAAATGCTAATTTAAGGTTTAACAAGTTGGTTTAGGAAATGGTGCAGCAATTTCAAAGATCTGGACTTTAAAGTCTGTGCTGTTTTCTCTTAAGACTATCAGCTCATATGGCTGAGGCTACCCTTGCAGAAGAAAAGGTCAGTCTGATAAACACGACACAGCGCATCTCTAAATCGGCCCCTCATACAATCCTCCAGCTCTCTTGCACCCTATTTCACAGCAGTTCAGCCAGACGGCCAAAAGCTGACGAATGACAGTGCTGAAGCATGCCAGAAAGTCTTAGCTCAATCTCCCTCTCTGCATGAGCGCCTGTCAAGACAATGCAACAGACGTGCAGTCAGCAGGCCAGCTTTGCTGCAAACTGTCAACAGAACAATGGAGCTGAGTGCATTACTCCAGCAGTCTGCCCAGGAACATCACATGAGGGCGGCCTTTCTGTCAGGACACCTGGGAAGAGAGTCTGACTGGCCTGCAGGGCTCGCTCTGTCTGTGAGCGTGTGAGCGTCTGCATGTTTGTGCTGTAACAACATCTCAAGTTAGACTCTGATGCAAGCTTTGATACTACGATCACAAAGGCCAGTGTGTCAACACGCTGCATTATCCTACTGGACATCTGAAAGGAGGCCAAAATAATTCACTATCAGCAATATCACATCAAACAGCGCTCCATGTAGGTGGGCACCACAAAACCTGACAAGTCCAATATTTTTATAGCAGTGATAAGGTGGGATTTTGTTTTGCTACTGTCAGAGAAACTGTTTCACTGTGAACTCACTCATATGAGAGGATTTATTTGTACATGTGTCTTTACACCAGCAGAGTTGTACCATACAATACATCAGCTGAGTTTGTTTATTCTATATGCAAAAGCCTCCAATAATACGATCACAGTCCCTCGGTGTGTGTTCCTTACTGTGATTTAAATTTATTGGTTGAAAACAAAAGCCGAGAGGTCATTTAACCATTACTTTACTGTTCGTGTCTCAGATAACCTTATAACCTAAGAAACTAGCTGAAATAACGTCAACCTCCCAAGTGACAGCCAACAAGTGGGATGTCACTAAATCGCCATAAACAACAGCAAAAAGCCAGCTGTTATATTTTTAATGCCGCTATCACATTAAAACGTCTCTGACCAGCCACTAGCTGGTTACCCAACTAGCAAACAGTTAGCTCACGTAGCATCGTAGTAAAATGTCCAGCGCCTTACGGGTCAAGTGGTGTGTTTCTAATCCATTAATACTTAACATCAAGTAGCCCAAACCAACTGTGCTTGTAGAAACTTTAACACTTGATCTAGTTTATAAATGAGTAGTTACGCAGAGTAAACAGATCCGTCATCAGCTAACTAGCGTGCTAACCGAATAGCACAACTTACCTGCATAATAACATCACAGCGCTTGCTAGCGAGCTAAGATATAAAAACCCCTCAACCTTGAATAATAGCAGCCCACATACCTTAACGGTGTGAATCTCCACAGGCAACCTTCTTGACTTTCGATGACAAGAGTTTCCTCGCTGTATTTCGCTCTAACCAAACCAGTCTGTCTGGTGAAATGCAGGTGACACGAGTTAACTATCCGTGTCCACGTAGCTAAGCTAGCTCACGTCGACATTAGCCAGCAGCTACTTTCTATTATCAACCTTGTCTTAGTGGCGGCTGCTGTCGAGGCTTGTGTGCCTGTCACTTCTCTGAACACAGCCGGGCTGACTGTACGCCTTGTTGGGACTATCAGCAGTCGCTCTCCCACTATCTATTTAGAAGTGACACAAGCTTTTACGGTATGTTCTCGGGGATACCAAAATAATCAGTGTCAGAACGGCAGGAGGAGGAAGGCCATCTTGTTGACAAGCAGCTGCATAAGGCCCGCAGCCAATCGCAGCGCAGAGTCGGTGGTGTGCCCATATATGGCGTCCGCTCAGCTCCCTCCCCCTGCTGCTCCCCGCACGGGCCGCACCGGAGCGACCGTCCAGCACGCAGCCGGAGGTCACTGTGTCACGGACAGGTGAGGAGACCCGCAGGAGACCCGCAGGAGACCCCCCTCAGCCGGACCGCAGCACGGTGGTCCGCCCGGTCCCCGTTAGTTATAATGCACATTTAAACTGACGCTCTCCAGTGGAAACAGTGCTCAGCTTAAAAGTTGAAATACTGAGGCTGAAACCCTGCAGTGTTATTTATGGAGTGAATTTACCTGAGTAATGGAAACATTATGAACTAAAACACCACCAAATAATATATCAAATGCACTTTTACCTGACTGGAAAACTAAAAAAAAGGCTAAGACCCTTCTATTCCACATTATTACTAGTTATGTAGATTAACCTAACTAATAAAAACATTAAGGCTAAGACCCTGCAGTGTTACTAGTTATGAAGATTAACCTAACTAATAATAATAATATATATGGCTAAGACCTTATATTATTATTAGTTTTGGAGATTATTCTAATTAATATCAATTTTAAGGCCAAGACCCTGCAGTATTATTGTAGATTACCCTAACTAATAAAATAATCAGGCTAAGACTCTACAGTGTAATTAACTATGGCAATTAACCTAACTAATAAAAACATTAAGGCAAAGGCCCTGCAGTGTTATTAGTTATGTAGATTAACCTAACTAATATAAATATTAAGGCCTATACCCTATATTATTATTAGTTTGGGATATTTATGTAATTAATATCAATTTTAAGGCTAAGGCCCTGCTGTGTTTTTAGTTACGGAGATTATTCTAATATAAATATTAAGGCTAAGGCCCTACAGAATTATTAGTTATGGAGATTAACCTAACTAATATAAACATTAAGGCTAAACACCTACAGTTTTATTAGTTGTGTAGATTAACCTAACTACTATAATTATAAAGACCTGGACCTTACATTTTTATTAGTTTTGGAGATTATTCTGATATGAATAATAAGGCTAAGGCTCTGCAGTGTTATCAGTTATGGAGATTAACCTAACTAATGTAAATATGAAGGCCTTGAACCTACAGTATTGTTATTAGTTATGGAGATTATTCTAATTAACTTAAATATTAAGGCTAAGGCCCTACAGAATTATTAATTATGGAGATTAACCTAACTAATATAATTATTAAGGCTAAGGCCCTGCAGTGTTATTAGTTATGGATATTATTCTAACTAATATAAATAATAAGACTAAGGTACTGGACTCCATGACACTTGTTTTTAATATACTGACCTGCTTGTGTTTGTTAATGTAGTGGACAAAATATTAGGAACACCTTTAGATAAAATACAGTACAAGTCACACTCACCACACACTGTGACCTTGATAGTAAATATAAAGTAATTACCACCGTTATGACTGCATCATAAAAGCAGAATTCATGGCAGAGCTGTTGCACTGGATTGCATCAGGCGTACCTAATAAAGTGGACAGTGTGTGTTTGTGATTTAAGTTTTGGATACATAATGTTTCATGCTTTATTTTATCTTCCTAGTATTACATGACTCATTGTTATGTCCCTAATTCTGCTAAAGTCAAGCATTGAACCAAGTTTTTCCACTTCATAATCAGTTTTCAGCCCCTTCGTGCTGCTGTGACCCAGTTTGCCAACAGGGATCATTAAAGTTTGATTTTATCTTCTTAAAAGCTGCAGGTGCTTTCGAGTAAACTAAACACACCGGGATCTTCTAACGTCAGCTGTTATTGACTCATATCTTCATGCTGGATTTGTCTTCCCACATGTTAATTCTAGTCTTCAGGTAGATGCTGGTGGGTAAATACAAGGTGTGAGTAACAGCCTGGAGAAGAGCTAAAGCAGCCCCATGTCAGTCCAGCAGAGGGCCGGATACAGCTGCATTGTTTGTCTGTTTGTCGTGCAAGCAGTCTGAAGTCATCTCAGGTGTTTCCACACTCCTGTACAGGTGGACAGTCGGCCAATCAAGGTGAGACACCTCAGAGGAGCATCCAGCTCAGGTGAGTCACAGCGTCCCGGCTCTTTCACCACCACTCCTGTGTGGACGATCCTTTGGGTCAAAAGTCCGGCAGCAGCAGGAAGCCGAAGCACCGGTCGCTGTGTTCTTTTATTATTTCTCGTATATTGCCTTGTTTTAACTACCTGTCGGGTCAGTCGACAACCTGTCAGGTGATTCTTTACTGCTGCAGGCTGGTCTCAGTCTCGGTAACAGGAGAGGCTGAAGTGGGAGTTCACCTGTTGAGCTGATGGGATTTAAGTTTCTGGGTGGGGCACTGGTGGTAGTTTGTGTGTTTTCTGGTAAATGACTTCATTTTGTGTGTAATTTTGATTACTCACTTTTACCTCACACCATCAGTGGCCTGCTGACTGGACTGGTGTGTCACACCACTACAGCAAAACCCTTTAATGTTTGTAACCCTTATTTTAATGGAATGTTGACCCACCCATGCTGTTGGCTTCTTTATTCAAGTTCACCTGTGTTTTTACAGTGGGCATTCTCAAATCCCACCTTTGGCTTGTCAGCATGATTCTGAAACAGCCACAGTGGTTATTATTAGTATTGTTGTTTTTTTTAATCTATTTCTGCATATTATTTTGATCTCAAGAGCCAGAATGAAGCCGACCCACCTGTGCTGAATGCTCCTCTTAACAGATGAGGCGCTCTCACCTTGACTGTCAAAATTGAACCTGGGTTCCCCTATGGTGGTCTAGTGGTTTGTGGAGCGAGCTTGTAACCGGTGGGTCGCTGGTTCGAGCCCCCGGACTGGCAAGAGGTTGAGATGGGAAAGTGAGAGCGACCCCTTGTCCCAGTCACCACCACTGTGGGCCCTTAAACCCTGACTGCTCCTAGTATGTACAGTTAACGATGAATAGGATGGGTCAATGCAGAGAAGGAATTTCCCCAAAGGGATCAATAAAGGTTAGATTATTGTTTATTATTTTTACCTATTTTTACCAAGGAGGTTATGTGATGGCCGGCGTTGGTTTGTTTGTTTGTTTGTGTGCAAAATAACTGGAAAACTCATGGACGGATTTGGATGAAGTTTTCAGGAAATTTGTGAAATGGGACAAGGAACAAAGGTTGTGGGACTGATCCGGATCACCGTCTGGATCCAGGATTTTTTTAATGTAAGTGTAACCAGGTGGACGATTAAATGCGGTTTACTCTAAAAGCCACCAGAGGGCGCTCTTGTTTTTGGGGTAACCCCCTCTGACCACATGACATTCTGGGTCTCCACGCAACAGACAGCGACAGTGACGGAGTTCTCTTTCCTCCCTGAGCGACATATGCACGGTTGGGCCGGCATTCTTATCTCTGGTTGTCTAAGAAGCTGGGAGGCTGTTAGGAGCTGCCGCGCTAGAGGCCGCGCCTGTTCATTAGGTCGGCTGGGGTGAAGGCCGCATTGTTGGTAGGACATTTGAACTGTCTGTAATTACATTAGTATCTGTAACGTTCCATAGAAAATATGTGAATTGGGAGATTGTGTTGGGGGTGGACTGAAGCTCCTTGGTGGAGGTATGAGCTCTCTGAGGGCTTTTCTAGATATTATATAGTGATATTGGTCGTAGCGTTTAGGGGTCAGAGACGTAGATGTAAAGATCATCATGGGACAAAGGACAAATATATGACTGATCTATTTTCAGTTTGAATGCTACTTTCCTTTAAATCTATAGTTATATTTTTAAAACTATGACATATGGACTCAAATTGAGCGACTATTCTTGCAACATGATGGAGGACATACTGGAAGTTGACCATAAATAATCCTCCATTGTTCACAGTTCATCACCAACAACAGCTTTGTTACGTTACTGTGCAGTGATCAGGTTTTGCTTAACAATAAAGTAATTTTACCACTTAATCATGCACATTCTGGTGAGTGAGTCTCACAGCTTGGGAACAATCGTAGTTAATTACTGTGGAATCAGTCTTTGCTACAGTCATAGCACTTCTTAGCATTTCACTAGTGTATTGTGAGGTGTATTTATAAGTGTATTATGAGGCAAACTAATCTGACTTAGATAAAATGTCTGTCATTAGATGCCTTTTCGGCTCTTGAAGTCTTTTCCCTCCCATCCTGGTGACTGACTGACTGACTGGTGGGGGTTTGCAGGTGCTTATCTAAGGCCACCTGTGGGCCCTTTGAGGATGCAATGTTCACATCACAGACAAAGAAGAAAGATGGTTTGAGAGGGGAGTGATGGAACGACCACAGCAACCATCTCTAGACTTAGGAGGAGACCTACCTATCAACCTCATACTGTGCAGTTCTGACATCCCTCCCCAGGCAGGTTCGCCACCATTCACACCTTGATTCATGAGCGTCTTGAGTCGGCAATGATCCTTCTTTTATGTGAGTCCTGTGTGAGTAAAAATCCGCAGATGGCCTTAAATAAACTCTTAGAGCTCCCTGCTAGTCAGTTAAAACTGGAGAGGTGAAACGTCTTCAAGAGGTAAAATGAAGTCCAGTTTACTTCTACTGGAGCACTCGATTAGCTTATACCAAGCATTTTAACTTGCTTGTAGAGGGGTGGCCAGGCTTTTGTGGCTCTGTAGACCAAAAGATCACTTTTAGATCACTTACTTATATCTTTTTTTAAGGTAATCTTCAATGAGTACATCCCAAAACCTTTGCTTAAGCTATGATTTTTTAATTGTTGATGAAGCTCATAAGCTAATCACAAACTAAATTAAATTAGATAAGTACATGGAAGACTCTCAAGTCAACAGGACCCTTGTTCTGATTAGTATACTCTCGATACACCTAGTTTGAGACATCACACTGTGTCCATCCAGCCCTGTTCTTTCTTTTTGTTGGCTACAGGTTCTGCATTGTTCAGCAGTTTGTTTCCAAGTAGGTTTCATCCCTGCAGTCTTTAGGAGTCTGTACAAAGGCTTCAGCTAATAAAATGCATGTACAGATGCTTTCTTTATATGTTAAAAGATGCATCTTTTAATAATACACTTTTTAATAATATACCATAATACAAAATTGGTGCAAACATTGTCTGGTTGGTCAGAACTACTCGGTTCCATATGGATGAATGGACGGTGGTCGTACTGTTAGAATGCATCCATATGGGAACAACGACCGAACAGAAATGGTTCTGCGTGTTTCTACCAGACTAGATATTCTATGAGTACGTGCACAGGCCTCTAGTGGGCTGCACTATTGACTGTGTAGGCTGGCAAGACTGTAATCAGACGTGGCTTTGACCCTAAGGAGCTCTCAATGTCATCTTAATAAATGAGCTGTCAGGGCAGCTCCACTTGCTCAATACACCATCATTCATTACAGCTGGCACTTTGTTAAATTACTGATTCATACGTTTTCCTGTGCATTTCTTTCTCTCTGTTATGCATATGGTTCTGCTGATATGACAAAAGTACACATTATGCAGGTAATGGACAGACAGAAACATAAAATATGACAAAGCTTTATTTATTAAGGATATTCATTCATGTAGACAACAGACATTTTGAATAAAGTCTCTTAACTGTATCTGAGTTGTGACATTGAAAATAATAAACAAACCCATTCAGCACCTCCCACCTCCAGTTTGGTAACTGTACCTCGCTACACGTGCTTGCAGGCATCCTTCACAACGACGACACCCCTTTAAAATCCCATTGGACGCCGTTCCATCATAACCCCGCCTTCTGCTGACTGTGATTGGACAGCTCGCCCTGTTTCAGCCGCCTGTCATCTGGCGTTCTGCACTGCCATTGGCTTAACGAACACACCCCTCCTTCCTTGGCGTCTGGGCTCTACCTACCTATCACTGTGATTGGTTCCTGCTCATGTCAGTCAAGTTCAAACTTCCGGGTGTTGCAAAACAGACCACCTAGCTGCCTGGACGGTGTTGGAAGAGGAGGAGAGTCACCGAGAAAAGCCTGGATAACGAAGCTTTAGCAAAAGTGAGTTAATTCATTTGTTAACGGCAGAGTGACTCATTCATAAGGCGTGTTTTTGTGTAGAAGTTTTATATCCTGAGTTTAAATATCTGGATGTAGCTAGCTTGCAATTAGAAGCGTCGTTCGGCAGCTACTGTCGTTAAAGTACAGCACAGGGAGCTAACTAATTAGCTAGTAGAAGCAGCTGAGAGAATGTAATTGTTGTTGTCTTTAACTCCGTACATTCCCTGTAAATTTGTGTTTGCTAGGGGCTGTAGCTAACCGCTGCAGGGCTACACGTGCTAATGACACATGTCCTGGAACATGGGAAGCCACATACATTCAAGGTTAAACTATGTAACAGGGGGAAGACCATCACCCCGAGGGACTTTTCATTGATCTGGGACGTTACTAATACCTTAACAGATGTATTATACAGCAGACATGGGTCATTTTGGTTCGAGAGTGTGGTGTACTTCTCCCTTTTTCATTTATTGCCACTCACACCTTTCTCAGGCTGCAAGATACTGAGGGAAAACTGTCATAGCCATGTTTGTTTTCCTGTGATTATGTCTTGCAAAATGGAAAAATGCAGTAATTTTCACAAGTTGGCTTTTGCAACTGTATTTTAAAAGAATTAGGACCGCATAGATTTGACTCCAGTGAATCTGAACTCTCTGTGTACAGTAAATGGTGAATGGTCTGCACTTATATAGCGCTTTTTTCTACCTTAGTGGTATCCAAAGCGCTTTACAATGTGTTTCGCCTTCACCCATTCACACACACACATTCACACTCCAGTGGCGACGGAGCTGTCATGCAAGGTGCTAATCTACCATTGGGAGCAACTTACAGTAATCAGAAAAACAAACTAAGTACTATAAATAAGGTAAAAGTTGAAGAATAATCAAACATATCTTGTAAAAAGTCGTTTTTTATTAGCTGTTTGGGACCTTTCTCATATGGTGTAATACTGACAAAGGCATCAGATATATTTTTTGCTTTGGATGATGTTCAGATTTGTTTTGAATTTGTCTTACAGAGCTTATGGTGCTGTATTAAAAAGCCAAACAAGTCGTGTTTCTTCCTGCAGTGATAATAAAACTGCTGACAGAGTCGACATGGACATTGTGTTTCCCTTTGTTTGTTTGCAAACTTCACATCTTGTGTGTGATGTCTGAGTTAATTTGCTTCACGTTGCAGTGTTGACGCTGAAACCATATATTGTGCAGCCATAACGCCTTCTTACGCCTGACACTTGACTCCCTCTCCCCTCTGTGTGTGTAGTGATGCTGTCAGAGGTCCTGCAGGTCCTGCGGGGGGCTGGTAAAGTGGGCTCGGCCCTGGTCGTCACCCAGGGAGAACAGCTCCGATTGATGGCCTGCAACTCCACCCTGGGGGCAGGAGTGAAAGCTGCTCAAGATGTGGTGGAAGGACTGGTGGGCACGTTCATGGGCGGCACCAGTCAGGTGAGTTCAAACATATATAAGACATACCAAGTTATGCACACAAAGAGCAACCACTCCATCCAACTCTGCTGTGTGTGTTTGTGGAACAGCAGTCGATAAAGGAGGACGTGTTTCCGGATGCGGAGGGCTGGGAGAATATGGACCCCGATGAAGCAGCCAAATGGAGTGTGGCGTCCGAGTTTCCCTCTGATGGTGTGGAGCAAAGCCAGGGAGGAGCTGGAGCTTCAGCAGAGATGCACACAGGTACTGTCCAGGCAAGCTTGTGAACATCAGTGTGGATTAAACTATCTAAATGTGCTTGCAGATAGTTTCTACATGATAGTTTAGTGCTCTTGTTAATTTTTTGTAATTATTTTTCTAAGCCCTCCGCTATGGGATACATTTTGTGCCAGCAGGAAGTGAATTTGAATTCTTTATATCTGAATGTGAATCATTCATTTTGAACCTGAATTGATCAGTTTGAATAATTGCTTTTAAAATCTGAATCTGAATGGTCTAATTTGAAATTGAATCTATTGGTTTGAATGTGTATCAATGTAAAATTGAAACTGGATTTCATTCAGTTGAAAAATTCAGCTCCTTAATTCAGTTTTACTTTTCAGTTTCACTTCTCTCCATTTCAATTTCAAATTCCAAATTCAGTTTTTTGTGCCACACATCCGGGGCCTGGCGTCAGGCAGAACTAGTCGAACGCAGATGGGAAGAAGTCGGTTTTACGACAGCAACGCTCTTTATGTCGTCTTTGCCAAATGAATGAACGAACGAATGCAGTCTGTGGACTTTAGCAGCAGCAGCTAACCATAGCTCAGTGTTTCATCCGATACAAATAATTATTGGAAATACGACGTGCCCAGTGGTGTACTGGCCAGCTGGCATACCGGGACATGTCCGGGTGGCCCGGCGCGATCACTCCCGGCCCCCGGCGGCTGGTCTCCGGTGCCAAAACGCTACAATCCTGCGAAGTTCTCCTCCTCACCATCCACGCGGCATCACATCAGTTTGATCTGATCAGTTTCTGATGCTGCGTGTTGTTATGGGGAAGGCTGCTGGTCCTGCTGTGTGTGTTTCAGTGAATAAACCCAAGTTAATCCTGAAGTTGTGCTGTGGATCTGTTTCAGTGAAACCGGTGTATTGTGCCAGTCGGTAGTACAACAGGTTAAACACACGCCTTGCATTTTATTCCTCTGGATCACATCGGTTCGAGTCCCTTCAATGTACTGAAAAATATGTCTTTTATTTTGACCAGCACGTTTGGTTTTGTTGTTTTTCGGCGACGTCGTCTTTATCTAGTATCTTTATCTTCACACATGCAGGCAGGTCTGGTCGGGACAAATCTGCGAACGGAACATCTGGAGCCTAAATAGACGGCAAATATCACCAGTTAAACTGAACATCGGCCGCCTGGGGCCGGGAGTGATCGCGTCGGCCCACTTAGATATAGAAGACCTCGCCGAAAAACGTCAACATCACTTGTTAATAAAGTCTATATCATGTCAGTATCATCTACAGACAGCAAGACCAAACGAGCTGGTCAAAATAAAAGATATTTTTCAGTACATTGAAGGGACTCGAACCGATGTGATCCAGAGGAATAAAATGGAAGGCGTGTGTTTAACCTGTTGTACTACCGACTGGCACAATACACCGGTTTCACTGAAACAGATCCACAGCACAACTTCAGGATTAACTTGGGTTTATTCACTGAAACACACACAGCAGGACCAGCAGCCTTCCCCATAACAACACGCAGCATAAGAAACTGATCAGATCAAACTGATGTGATGCTGCGTGGATGGTGAGGAGGAGAACTTCGCAGGATTGTAGCGTTTTGGCACCGGCCGCCGGGGGCCGGGAGTGATCGCGCCGGGCCACCCGGACATGTCCCGGTATGCCAGCTGGCCAGTACACCACTGGGAATGTCGTATTTCCAATAATTATTTGTATCGGATGAAACACTGAGCTATGGTTAGCTGCTGCTGCTAAAGTCCACAGACTGCATTCGTTCGTTCATTCATTTGGCAAAGACGACATAAAGAGCGTTGCTGTCGTAAAACCGACTTCTTCCCATCTGCGTTCGACTAGTTCTGCCTGACGCCAGGCCCCGGATGTGTGGCACAAAAAACTGAATTTGGAATTTGAAATTGAAATGGAGAGAAGTGAAACTGAAAAGTAAAACTGAATTAAGGAGCTGAATTTTTCAACTGAATGAAATCCAGTTTCAATTTTACATTGATACACATTCAAACCAATAGATTCAATTTCAATTAGACCATTCAGATTCAGATTTTAAAAGCAATTATTCAAACTGATCAATTCAGGTTCAAAATGAATGATTCACATTCGGATACAAAGAATTCAAATTCACTTCCTGCTGGCACAAAATTTATCCCATACTCCGCTGCCCACCAGATCAGGGATATGCACACGCTTCCAACATGCAAATGTATTCATTGCACAGGATTCAAACCCCACACTCCTGAGTGGAAGTCATTTACCCATCGTGGCATCATGTCCTGCTCTATCGCACTTTGTTGCTTTTTATTTTCTCTCCTCTGATCTGGTTAAAAAGCTTGACTGGCTGAAATCTTCCGTCTCAGGGTACA
The DNA here is from genome assembly GCA_024666655.1 of Dascyllus trimaculatus. Classification (NCBI taxonomy): domain Eukaryota; kingdom Metazoa; phylum Chordata; class Actinopteri; family Pomacentridae; genus Dascyllus; species Dascyllus trimaculatus. Next base: position 35,232,889 of record CM045453.1, read on the forward strand.
TTTAGTAAAGCCTGAAAACTAAGCCAAGAGGAGGTCCAGAAATCTAGCTACCCCTCAGACCACCACAGATCCCACCCACCCGGCCAACAGACTGTTTGTACCGCTCCCCTCAGGAAGGAGGTTCAGAGCTATGAGGGCCTGAACAAAAATGCTGAATCCAGATCTCCATCCTCTGGACTTGCAGACTGAGCCTCGCGTACTTCAGGTGTACGTAATGTCTGTGACGTCTTCACCGTCATCACGTAAAGTCTGACAGAGCGGGAGTCTGCAGCATTATGACTGGAGCTAATAGACAGGCTTGGAGTCCGTTTCACTCGTTTCCGTGAGAATATTTGAGACGCTATCATGTGTACGGTATCCTCACATGAAGCCCTCAGCTGAGGAACGTCATACACCTGTGAAAAGGGGGTCAGATTCCTCCCATACTTTAATGAGCTGAAGGCTTTGTTCATCTGTCCCTGCAAATAACAAGATAGAAATCAACATTCATACACATAGGCTAAACACATTCAAAACCAGAAATGTTTATTTACTTAAACTAGATTAGTACTAAATAATCTGGGTATTGCTACACTGGAAGACTTTGCTTTTGTCTTTTGTCAGCCATTTTTTTCTGAGCCCACCACTTTGGCTTCAGACTGCACAGCTTTGGAAAAAGGAAAACGTCACGTCTGTATTGCAGTGAATTGTGGGTAATCAAACTAGTGAAGTCTGCACCCCAAGCAGACTCTCTGGAAGTCCGCAGAAAGTCCGCTTGAGGCCCTTTGTGGACTGGATGGATTGTGGATTCGGACAGCCCTCAGCACTCCCGGACTTCCCGTGAACGTGCCCACTGAGTGTGGTGAAGTCCGGAGATTTGGATTCAGCCAAAGACTCAAGGACAGTTTCTACCGGAGAGCTGTGAAAGCTACCTCCCTCCTGCTGACACACATTCAAAGGGCTCTTCCAGACACACAGACACCCTCCCACCGCCGCCGACACACACCCACACAGCTGGACGCTGCACTGCGCTATCACAATTTTTAATGCTTATATTTATACTTGAGTATTTTTTGCTTCCAGATTTCCAGCTTTAATTTCGTTGTGTGTAAAGGCTGGCACACACTACAGGATTTTTCAAACCTTCACAGATTTAGAGACCACACACTTGAAGATAACAAAAGACAGATGGCACAGGATCTCTCTCTTCTGATCTTATAGTGTGGTGTTCACTACAGAGCTCACCACACTATAAGATTCTAAACCGATCCTTCAGCAGACTATCAGGTTCTTCACGCTCAGTATTTCAAATCTCACGTAGTCAAACGTGACTTCAGAGGAAACAAACATGATGGAATAACGGCGCTATAAACAACGACGTTACTAACGGCGTTCCTTTTTTCAGTAACCAGTAATCTAACTGATTCATCTTTCCATCATTATAACTTCGCTACCGTTGCTGCCAAAAATGTGTCGCATTACTAGAATTGAAGCTGTTTTTTTATCAGACCATCCAGATCTCTGAGCCGAGGGGCAGAGACTTTTTAGGGCTGTCAAAATTAACTTGTTAGTGCGGATTAATCCATCATCATGATTAATCTGGTTACATTTTTTAGCGACGGTAACTCTACTTGTTTGTTTTTACTTCCTCTTCCATCAGTCAGCTGACTCAGCTCGCGTTCTGATTGGCTTAAATCTGGTACATGTGACATCACACACTGAGCGTGCTCGCCCCACACACTACAGGGTTTCTAGTCGCAGATATTAAACATGTTCATTGTCTACGATCTCTCCTTCTGAGACCTTCCGAGCGGATCGGAACGGACAAAATCACTCTTAACACCCCACAGGAAGATCAGACACCATGTTGTTTGCAAACATCCGACAATCGGGCCTTTACTGGCTTTGATCGTAAGGAGATCGGGACAAAAATTGGCCCAATTATCCTGTAGTGTGTAGTGGCCTTTAGAAAGCATAAGCATACAGACAATAGAAGGATTCTTATTATTATGAAATCTGACTGCATTTTTGAAGAACCCTTTATGTCTTTAGGTTTCACATGTGCGTGTAAACAAGGTGAAAGAGTCTTTATTGTCATTTTTACATTCAAGCACTTTGAATTTAAACTTCAGTCAGTGTTTGGCATTTGAGTATTCGAGTGCTTCAACGCTTTTCTCTTGGAACTAGAGAGTAAAAGTCAAGCTCGAGTCTTCCATTTCCTTTAAACAGTGCAGTAGATGCTTCTGTGTCATTGTCACGGTCACACACAGTATGATTAGATATTAAAGGTCGCATATCTTTATTGTGTCTTGTGGTTGTTAGAAACTTACCCCAACTCAAGCCCTCCCACGTCTAGCTAGTCTTCCAGCTTTACCAGCTAGTAAGGAATCGACCCAGCTGCTATGAAACACCCAACTAACCCTTGTTCCTTCTAAATAATTGCCTAAAAGAATCATGAATTCAGAGTTTTTGCCTCTCAGGTTTAATCAAACATTACCTCCCTCCATGTTAGGAGCACATCCCAATCCAGGGTCGGCACCAGGAGGGGCAGGCTGGCCGGGACAGGGCTCTCGCTTCCTCCACACTGTCCCCCTCCACAGATACTACTACCAGACCAGATCTGCCCACAACTCGGTGGTGGCCCGACTCACGCCGGAGGACATCAAGAAAGCCAGAGAGGCAAAGCAGGCCCTGACGAAACCTGCTAAACAGAAGGTTGGTTGAAAGGGCTCGATCTACAAGATTAATCATGCATATTTAGGCACAAAGCAGTATGTAACGATAACTGTCAGAGACTCCTGTTTACCAGTAGACTTCATTTGAGACAGTGTAAATATGCCAGGTAATGCTGGTGTCTCTCTTTGGCTAACTTTATCACATGCAGTGGTGTTTAAAGTTTGGGAAATCATTCTGAATGTTCAGTGTTTCTGCATAAATATGAGTCCTAGATGTAGGTAAAGAGACTCTCATCATACAAGTGAAACAATATTAAACTCAGTAACTTATTTGCTGAGGAAAATGATCCAGTGTTGCACATCCGAGTGGTGAAAATAACCTCTTTGTAATAAGGGGACTGTTAATTAGCCCTGCACATCGACTTGTAGGATCTTTAGTCCGATCCTCTGCACAGAACATCTTCCACTCTGGGATGTTGCTGGGTTTCCTCGCGTAAACTGCTCCCTTCAGGTTCCTCCTCAGCATTTCTTTTGGATTGCTCATTTCCAAACATCAGCTTTATTCTTTCTTTAACTATGCCTCGGTAGAACAACCTGTTGACCCACCGTCTCTTCAGATTCAATTCACGGGCAGGTGTAGCTCAGAGTGTCTTTGTCCCAAGCTGTCCCGGCCTAGATGCATCACAACAGATCCAAGCCATGATAATATCGCCGCCATGCTTCACAGATTTTGATCCTTTCCATTCACAAAACATTTCAAAAAGGTTTTCTGGCTTGTCCATTTATTCACCTAATACCTTGCATACCTTCACTCTTCAGTTTTCTCCTGATGGTGGACTCGTGAACATTAATATGAACTAGTGAGAGAAGCCTTTAGGTGCCCAGGAGCTTCTTAGTGGCCTTGCAGACTTTGTCGTGGTCTCTGTTGGTCGACCACTCCAGGGAGCGTAACGGTGCCCTTCAGTTTCCTGAATCGGTTTGATTCGTAGAGTCTGACGTCTTCAGAGCTGGTTTTCTAACGTTTCTCAGCTCGATGAGCAACAAGAACCCGTTTCTAAGATCGTCTGAAGTCACTTTTTTGTCGCACTTCTACTTATGTGCGTTGTGAAGCTCAGACTTTGAAGCTGTTCTTTAAATAAAACGGACTGAAAACACCCAACTAACTCTAGTTCCATCCTCAAATTCACCGCTATTCCTTTAGGGCTGCATGCTTGTGTCACTAACAGATGGTCTCCTCATCTACTGTTAGAAGCAGTGGGAAGGTTTGAGCGTGGTTTAGGTCGTATTTATGGAAGCAATAAACGGCCATTGTCCAACTTAATTTTTTCGCTCTGTTTTCTCGTTATAACATCTTAATTTTCCAGTGAGGTACAAAGTGAAACCAACCCTCCAGACCAGAAGGAGCTCTGCCACCGCTGCACACTACCGACTGAGAGTTCGTTAAAGTTGGAAAGGTGTTCACAGATTCAGACTTCCGGCGTCAATAACTCATTAGTGACACGTTGTCAAATCATAACCAGCTGTAGTTTCAGTTGATGTCTGCAGTGATTCTGGTGACACTACAGTACAGTAGAGTGAAGTTATTGAATATTTGTGTCGTGTTTCTCTTCACTGTTGCAGCGGTTTTGTAATTTGCAGACGGTCCCTGGACACTCGTCTCCCAGCCGGCTGCTCATAGACACCAGTGTTATTAGTGCAGCTTGAAAGACAGCTACTGTTGATAAAGCTGGGCTTGTAGCACATTGTCTACCTGACAACGATGGAAAGAGGCATCGATTATGATTTGACAACGTGTCACTAATGAGTTATTGATGCTGGAAGTCTGAATCTGTGAACATCTTTCCAACTTTAACAAACTCTCAGTCGGTAGTGTGCAGCGGTGGCAGAGCTCCTTCTGGTCTGGAGGGTTGGTTTCACTTTGAACCTCACCGGAAAATTAAGTCGTTATAACGAGAAAACGATTTTGTTTTCTCGAGAAAACGAGATAATTTTGTCGTTATAATGAGAAAATGAAGGAGAATGATCTTGTTTTCTCGAGAAAACGGCGCGAAAAAAATTAAGTTGGACCATGGCCGCTTAGGGCTTCACAGTACGTATTTATGCAGAAGTATAGACAATTCCAAACAGTGAAATTCAGTCATTGCAGTACCAAAAAGGTCTCATCATCTCAGGCAAGCGGTCTGAACTGCTAGGAGAGAATCGGTCACCGATAGCTAAATAAAAGCAGAATAGAAAAACAAGTCAATTACACCTAATAATAGTTTTTCTTCATTTGTTTGTCTTTCCTCAGCTGAGCGAGCGCGCCAAAGAGAGGAAGGTTCCTGCCACGAGAATCAGCCGGCTGGTTAACTTTGGGGGTAAGAGTCATGTCGGGTTTTTGTTTGTTTGTTTGTTTTGTGCTTTCTCCCCATTTCAGATTGTTCACACGCCGGAATCAAAGATGAAAGCCTTTTCATTCCTCTCCCGGTTGCCTCGTGGCTTCAGGCGGTGAAGGGAAAGTATGACGTTGTACAACAAACACACAAGTTTATGACTGAAAGCACAGAGAAGACTGATTAGAAAAGAGTAGACGACTGTTGCTGTCATCGTATCGTGCCGAATACAGCACAAATAATGACTTGTGCATTTAGAGACACACACAAAAAGCACTAACTAACTAGAGTTGCTGTAATTTTGCACCGGCATGCGAGAATGTTGGTTGCTGCACTGTGATTGTTACACTATAAATAAATACAACTGTGGCACGAGGTCAAAAGATTGCATCCAAGGAGTCCTCGTCTGCTTGTTGGAATTCAGTGTATAAATGGCCTTGGGAAAGAAACTGTCTGGTGGCCTGAGTTTAACGGTCCCAGAAGGCCTCGGGTCAAACAGGTGGTGACCAGGAGTCGTTTAGAGCAATCGTGGCTCTGCTGAGGTAGCGGGAGCTGGTCATGTCTCCCAGGGAGGGCAGTCGATGTTCCCCTGTGTGGTGTTGATGATCGTACCGCGCTGACAGTACAGCTATGATCTCAATCGAGGAGCGGCGAAAGGCCACTAGCAGCTTTTCTTCCACACGGTTTTTCCTTTTTAACAACCGCAGCGGCAGAGCAAATGTCCATACCACAAAGCAGGATCTGAGGTTAGCGAGGTCACTCAGGTCACAGGACTACAATGGTCAACACCTAACGTGCTCCGGTGCAGGTTGTGTTACGACCCAGCCTCTAAGGGAGCTGAGTGCAACTAAAACAAAACCAGCTGTTATTACCTCATCCAAGGAGGTTATGTGATGGCCGGCGTTGGTTTGTTTGTTTGTTTGTGTGCAAATTACTGGAAAACTCATGGACAGATTTGGATGAAATTTTCAGGAAATGTGTGAAATGGGACAAGGAACAAATGATTAAATGTTGGGACTGATCCGGATCACCGTCTGGGTCCAGGATTTTTTAAAATCTAAGTGTAATCAGGTGGACAAATAAATGCGGTTTACTCTAAAAGCCACCAGAGGGCACTCTTGTTTTTGGGGTAACCCCCTCTGACCACATGACATGTTGGGTCTCCACGCGACAGACAGCAACAGTGATGGAGTTCTCTTTCCTTCCTGAGCGACATACGAACGGTTGGGCCGGCATTCTTATCTCTGGTTGTCTAAGAAGCTGGGAGGCTGTTAGGAGCTGCCGCGCTAGAGGCCGCGCCTGTTCATTAGGTCGGATGGGGTGAAGGCCGCATTGTTGGTAGGACATTTGAACTGTCTGTAATTACATTTGTATCTGTAATGTTCCATACAAAATATGTGAATTGGGAGTGCTTTTAATGCAATCTGTTGCTCAGTTACAAAATTAACATAAATCAGGTGATAAACATAGTATCAGGATCTTGGGGGGTGTTGCTAAAATCAAAGAACTGAATAAAACCAAACAAAGGCTACCAGAAACTTACTAAAAAACACCAAAACTAAACTCCCTAGCCCAGGGGTGTCCAACCCTGGTCCTGGAGGGCCGCTATCCTGCATGTTTTAGATGTAGAAGCCTGCAGAAGCCTGATAACGATCCTGATCATTTGAATCAGGTGTGTTTGAAGAGGGAAACATCTAAAACATGCAGGATAGCGGCCCTCCAGGACCAGGACTGGACACCCCTGCCCTAGCCAAACTGAACACAATAGCAACACCACACCAAACAGAAATAAGTGTCCAGTGCACAAAACTAAATAAACCAAAACTGGTGCCTCTAAACACTCGTCGCAAACATGGCACAGAACACGAATCACAACTCAACAGTGGCTACTAAACACACAGTAGCATTAGCATTTTGTACACACAGAAAATGCTAATGTTCCACTAAGCTAATGCAGCTGCTAACTGAGACCGAACGCCTCCACAAGTTAGCAAACTGCCGAACGAGGTTATCCTCCTAGTAACACACAAACACGGTGACACAAGGCACCAAAACAAACTGGTCACATCAAATCCCAGCCGCCCAGACTGAGGGTTTGGTCGAAGGTTTTGTCTTCTTCAGGTGTGAGACGGCTGCAGTGGATTGGCTGGAGGTGGAGGGAGTCGAGTGGTGGCCCAGTCCGGCAGGTCCGGCACTGATAAGGCACTAAAACCTTGACTGATTTTATAAACAAGTCTGCTTATGGCTTTGAACGATGACAAAACACATCGCCAAGCAGCAGAAAGCCTTAAACTAAACCTGTGATATGAGAGTATCACACAATAACGATGAGGGATCACTGCAATCATTGATTACTTATTCTTTAAGTAATTCGTCTTCTGTGATTAGCTTTAAGAGTGTTACATCTGTAATTTTCTCAGTGATAATTTACCTGAATGTTGAAGAAGAAACACACATCTAGACAACACTGTACTCTGATCGTGTTTTATATAATGCAGTGATATTAGCGACTCACGTTTGGGACGTGATGGGACAGCTGTGTTGCTTTTAGCCTGCATGTTTGAATGTGAACGCTAAATGTCCCTGCAGTGCGCTTGAAATGTATATGTACTGTATGTTCTACCTGCTGATTGAGGGCTGAACATGTTGGCAGTGAAGAGGAAATGCTGCTGCACTCTGAGCTTTTCAAACACTTTGACTTTACCAGACGTTGATTTGTGGCTTCAGCCTTCAAGCAGCAGCAGCATCTGCGACAGATCAGCGGTTTCCTCCAGCGTCCGCTAAGTGGCCCTAAATTTAAAACCGCTTTGTCTCCCTGCTGCAGGTCTGGCTGTAGGACTGGGGATCGGTGCCATAGCGGAAGTGGCAAAACAGTCACTGGGAGGCAAACAAAAAGGAGGTAAAGACGTTCTCCTCTCCTGTCTGGGTGTCTCTTTACATCCTGTTAAACAGCCTTCGGTCCGGCGCTCTTGGCAGATCCAGCACACAGATGGACAGCTTGTCAACCATGAGAGGTTTTTAATGTGTCGGCACCTGGACAGGCTTTAAATCCAGCATGCTAACAAGAGGCTTCAATATGTGTTTAATGATGTTCCACTGCCCCAGTTTTTATGCTCTGCTACCGACAACTGGCCCAGTTTAGGTCCAGTTATTTACATGCAGCACTTGGAAAGTAATTGCTAAGATAAATTACCTGTGTCATGCTGCTGTATTTCTAATATCGCTGCTAACACTGCGCCTGTGCGTGTGCTCTAGACATGAACGCCCTGCTGGACTCCCCGTTCTTGTCGGAGGCCAACGCCGAGAGAATAGTCAGCACACTGTGTAAGGTTCGAGGAGCTGCCCTGAAGATCGGCCAGATGCTCAGCATACAAGGTACGCGTCGCAGCAGATGGTTTCAGAGCAGTGGAAAATACGTCTCTGAACTCCATTTTTTTCTTTTCAGACAACTCCTTCATCAACCCGCAGCTGCAGAAGATCTTTGAAAGGGTCCGGCAGAGCGCAGACTTCATGCCCACCTGGCAGATGAATGTGAGCATGAACTGTTTACGGCGTCAGTTCCTCCAAGGGAAAGTTCTTCACTGTGTGTTTCTGACATTGTAGAAAGTTCTGGACGAGGAGCTGGGGCCGGGCTGGCGAGAGAAGCTCTCGACCTTTGAGGACAAACCATTTGCTGCTGCTTCCATCGGCCAAGTGCATTATGGGATGTTAAAGGACGGTAGAGAAATTGCCATGAAGATCCAGGTAGGATGTTGTTCTCACGCTTCTCCCTCACAGCCTCTGTTTCTCTGCCTGCTTTGATTTGATGTCTGTTACCTCCATGTTCGTTCCAGTACCCCGGAGTGGCAGAAAGCATCAACAGCGATATAAACAACCTGATGTCAGTACTGAAAATGAGCGTGGTCCTGCCTGAAGGTAACGACCACAAAGTTTTGTGTTGGCAGTTGTGTTATTTCATTTTTATTGCAAATGTCTATCAGCCCAAATATCTGTCATCACTCCCTTTGATTACTAGTAATCAGTACCGGTTTAAGAACTGAAAACAACTAATGTGTTTTACTCTGACGGTCTCCCTGTTGTATATTGTATTCAGTGTTTTCACCACTACCCACTTTAGACCATGGGGTGGCGCTGTAGTTGCAGGTCTAATCTGGCTGTCTGAGTAACTGATGGTTGATACCGAGTTGCAGTAAGAATGTTTGCATCATTAACAGAGAGGTTACTCTTTTCATTTTTTTTTGCCCAAACCTGCAGATTCAAGCTTAAAATACTAAACTGTTTGTTGTAATTAATGCTCGTAAAGAGGAATATGGTTGTTAGAGATGTACCCTGTTTGGAATTTCCCATACAAAGTGCACAAACATGCTAAAAGTTAAGAGAAGCCATGAGCACAGACATCCGATCTCAAAGACACAGCTTCAAAAAGCTGACAGACGCAACGTAGACAAGATGCAAAAGAAAAACAAGACACAGAACAATAAAAACAAGACACAGAACATCAAAAATGACACAAAACGTCAAAAACGAGACAAAACGACACAAATCAACCACAAACCTACAAAAGCAAGACACAAAACATAAAATATGACACAAAACAAAGGAGAGAAGGCAAAAATTACGCAAATGAGCCACAAACCTACAAAAACAAGACACAAAACAACAAAAACGAGACACAAAATGACAAAAACAAGACTAAAATAAACACAAATGAGTCACCAACCTACAAAAACAAGACGCAAATAAACAAAAATAAGACACAAAACTATAAAAACAAGGCACAAAACGACACAAATGAGTCACAAACCTACAAAAACACAAGACACAAAACATAAAAAATGACACAAAACAAAGGAGAGAAGGCAAAAATTACACAAATGAGCCACAAACCTACAAAAACAAGACACAAAACGACAAAAACAAGACACAAAACGACAAAAACAAGACACAAAACGACAAAAACAAGACACAAAATGACAAAAACAAGACAAAAATAAACACAAATGAGTCACCAACCTACAAAAACAAGACACAAAATGACAAAAACAAGACACAAAACGACAAAAACAAGACACAAAACGACAAAAACAAGACAAAAATAAACACAAATGAGTCACCAACCTACAAAAACAAGACGCAAATAAACAAAAATAAGACACAAAACTATAAAAACAAGGCACAAAACGACACAAATGAGTCACAAACCTACAAAAACACAAGACACAAAACATAAAAAATGACACAAAACAAAGGAGAGAAGGCAAAAATTACACAAATGAGCCACAAACCTACAAAAACAAGACACAAAAACGACAAAAACAAGACACAAAACGACAAAAACAAGACACAAAACGACAAAAACAAGACACAAAACGACAAAAACAAGACACAAAACGACAAAAACAAGACAAAAATAAACACAAATGAGTCACCAACCTACAAAAACAAGACGCAAATAAACAAAAATAAGACACAAAACTATAAAAACAAGGCACAAAACGACACAAATGAGTCACAAACCTACAAAAACACAAGACACAAAACATAAAAAATGACACAAAACAAAGGAGAGAAGGCAAAAATTACACAAATGAGCCACAGACCTACAAAAACAAGACACAAAATGACAAAAACAAGACACAAAACGACAAAAACAAGACACAAAATGACAAAAACAAGACAAAAATAAACACAAATGAGTCACCAACCTACAAAAACAAGACGCAAAACAACAAAAACGAGACACAAAATGACAAAAACAAGACTAAAATAAACACAAATGAGTCACCAACCTACAAAAACAAGACGCAAATAAACAAAAATAAGACACAAAACTATAAAAACAAGGCACAAAACGACACAAATGAGTCACAAACCTACAAAAACACAAGACACAAAACATAAAAAATGACACAAAACAAAGGAGAGAAGGCAAAAATTACACAAATGAGCCACAAACCTACAAAAACAAGACACAAAAACGACAAAAACAAGACACAAAACGACAAAAACAAGACACAAAACGACAAAAAAAAAGACAAAAACCTACAAAAACAAGACGCAAAACAACAAAAACAAGACACAGAACAACACAAATGAGCCACAAACCTACATAAACAAGACACAAAACAACAAAAATGACATAAAACAACAAAAACAAGACACAGAACATCAAAAATGACACAAAATGTCAAAAACGAGACACAAAACGACACTAATGACTCACAAACCTACAAAAACAAGACACAAAACAACAAAAACAAGAGACAAAACGACAAAAACGAGACACAAACCAACCGACAGCATCAACAGTGTCCTGGCCAGACATGGAAACACTAAATCAGATCATCTTCTACTGGATGTGGAGGATGTTTCCAGGAGCTCTGCTGGACAGAGCAGGTCTCTAAATACACCTTCTGCTTGTGTGAACACTTGTCCAGGACATTTCAAGCCTTTGTTTTGAGATGGGGTTGACATGGAAGCTGTGCTGATGTCTGGCTCCTTTAATCCCGTGTGCATGAGCTGATTTTCCTCCATCACGTTACGGACCGACACGCGTGATGTGAATCAGCTGTGTTGTGTCTGCTGGGTCCGTGTGCCGTCTTTGCTTCTCCCCGCTGAGTTTCACGCCGTTTATTTCCCCCCCGCAGGTCTTTTTGCAGACAGCAGCCTGGAGGTCCTTCAGAGGGAGCTGGAGTGGGAGTGCAACTACAAGAGGGAGGCCGAGTGCGCCAAGAAGTTCAGGTGGGTTGACGTGACTCGGTGAGCTGAAGCACTTCCTCCGCTGAGGTCCGGCGGTTCACCACTACGACGTTTAGGTCACCTTTAAAGCTGCAGCACGGTTAGCCTGTCATTAGCTGGTGGTTTCCTGGAGCAGCTCCTCCATCGTACAGTGCAGTGGAGGCCTTTCCTGACCCCAGATGCCTTTAAATTCTATAAATATGTAGATTTCCTTCAGATTAAAATTCTTATCTGCTGCTTTGATATGTTAATTTTAAGGTTCTGTTCAGTCTGAGTGGAACCTTTTTTCCTATTTTTAGGTTTTCCAACTTAATTCATATCCATTAGAATATTTCGGAAATGTACAGAACACCCCTGAAGGAGCCAGTTTGTGCGTCACAGTGAGATTATTATAGAGAAAAAATGCATTCAGCGGATGAAGCTTAGCATTTCTAGGTGTTGTATTTAGTTTGTTCTCAGGTAAACGACAACGCCACGCAAAGTCATGGCATCCTTTTATCTGCCTTTATGTGAACGTTTGGACGGAGCTTTCTCTGCCACCGTCTCTCAGTCTTCCAGGTCATCCTCGTGGTTTCAATCGTAGCATCTGGACTTGCTTGAAGACGTTTCACGAAACATCTTCAAGCAAGTCCAGATGCTACGATTGGAACCACGAGGACTCCCGCTGCCCTCTAGAGCTTCTCTCCGAGGCTGCTAAGACCCTTTAAATCCCTCATAAAAACTCCCCTTTTCAAGATCTAAACCGTTTTAAGCCTTTACTCTTTATTCTGTTTGTACGTCCCTTTTTACCTGTAAAGTGTAAAACGCTCCTCCCAAAACAAGAAAAAAAACTTATCTCAAGTCACTTTTACCTTGAAATAAGTGTAAAATCTGCCAATAGAACAAGTGAACATTTGCTTGGTCAGATTTCTTGAAATAAGACATGATATTTAGAATATTGAGGTCTTAAAATCAGCAGGGAAAACTTATTTGAAGCTATATTTTAGCAGCATTGTCAAGCTGAGGTGTCTTAGAATAAACCAGACATGCTAAAGAATTAAATAGATTTTAGCTTTAATAAGTTTAATGTCAGCTTCTTAATTTGAGATGTATTCAACTTATTTTAGTTGTATTATCGTGGCTCTTCTCTAGATTTAAGACCATCTTGTACTTGAAATCAGATCACACAGATTAATTGAAGCATTCTGAGATATAATGTCTTCTCACAGTTGGCTAGAAATCCTAATATTTAGTGGTGTTTGACAGCATTTGAAGGTGTTGTGTTTTAGGTGAAGCCAGCTACGCCCAAAAGGAGGTGTTTTAACTCAAAAGCAGACATTTGCTTTGTTTTTTTTAACACATTTTACACATGCAGCTGTTTTCTGATATGAATTGGTGATTTTCCAATAAAATGCATTTACTTTATTTCTTAAATCCAGATTATTTATCTGATACAAACAACAGCTCAGCTTGAAACATGTATGAAATGAAATGAACCTTGTTTCTGGTAAAATACAACTAAAACAAGATCATTTCAAGATTGTTTGACTTAACAAGATATTTAAGATGCGTTGTCTTAAAACACGTCCCTCCATCTGCTGAAATGTTACCTGGAAAGTGAATTTATCTTAAATCAAGTGGGTTGAGACAATTTGACTAAAAATGAGACGAATAAACTTGGTAAGAAGTGGAGTTTTTGCAGTGCACATCGCTATACAAAACATAAAAACACCTACGAGTCATTAAGTCGTTGTTTTTTCCTACTTGTCTGCGTCGCCTCCAGATCGCTGGTTGAGGGACACGAGTTCTTCCAAGTCCCCGAGGTGATCGACGAGCTGTCGGCGCGCAGAGTGCTGGCCATGGAGCTGGTGCAGGGAGTCCCGTTAGACCGCTGCGTAGACCTGGACCAGGAGACGAGGAACCAGGTATGGTTTTGACTTGTCCCACTCCTCATGGGTTTTTATTCATTGACATGTGAGTGGAGACGTGATAGGGGAACTCTCAACCAGGTGTTCCCTTCACTGAAGTTACAACACATCAGGAAAGAATTAACTGCTCGTATGCAGAGTGAAGTAAAGGTCAGCGGCTTCAACTGAAGGGCTGTGGAGGAAATTACACACAGAACAGTATCTGGCAGAAAGATCTCCAATTAGAGGTCCGTGACAGTACGGAGCTCTAATGGTGCGAACCAATTAGAGCTGATACCCTCTGACAAGTATAAGGGCCGGATCAGGAAGCTCTGCTCCCATACTGGGCTTGAGTTAAGGGCTGTTATATCTCTGTGTTTCATCTCTCCCTCCACTGTTTCTAGAAGTTAATGTATGGACGTTTGGAGTTTTATTCACCTCCTGTGGCTGATCAGCAGCAAAGTTGAAATTAGGGATGCATGATAACGGCAATTTCAACCGATAGCGATAATCGATAATCGATAATTGTACACTTCTTGAAGCCGATAACCGATGATGTCAACCGATTGGGTTCGTGTCGTGGTGTCGGCCGGGGGTGGGGAGTGGGAGAATGAGGGAGTGGGGGTGACACCCGAGCATGACACCAGAGTTGGCAGGTCCACCTACTACAACCACACTGCAAAAAAAGAGTAGCCTAAATATAAGATAAAAACACGGAATTTGAGAAAAAAATTACTTAAAAGCAGTGAAATTATCCATCGATGCAGCAAGTAAATTTTAAATGGTAAGAAATTCTTGAAATAAGTTTTTTTTTTTTCTCAAATCTAAGATTGTACTGTAAAATCAAGGACTAAAAATGAGTAATTAACTTTTAAAACAAATTACCTATCGTGTCAGAAAATAAAATTTTAAATCTTGGCAAGTGCCACGTAATTTGCAGTGCACGGCAGCGTTGTAGAGCCTTGGCGACGCTCGGCAGCGCTCGGCGACGCTCAGTGATGCTCGGCGGCGCTCGGTGACACTCGGCGGCGCTCAGTGACGCTCGGCAGCGCTCGGTGACGCTCGGTGATGCTCGGTGACACTCGGCGGCGCTCAGTGACGCTCGGCAGCGCTCGGTGACGCTCAGTGATGCTCGGCGGCGCTCGGTGACACTCGGCAGCGCTCAGTGACGCTCGGCAGCGCTCGGCGACGCTCGGCGACGCTCGGTGATGCTCGGTGACGCTCGGCAGCGCTCGGTGACGCTCGGCAGCGCTTGGCGACACTTAGCAGCGCTCGGTGATGCTCGGCAGCGCTCGGTGACGCTCGGCAGCGCTCGATGATGCTCGGCTGCGCACGACAGTGTACTACAGCCCTGGCAACGCTCAGCAACGCCCCCTGGCAATTCGAATATCGAGATTATTATCTGAATACCACCACAACCAACCAATATTCCCATATTCCAATATTCGGGACCAGCCCCAGTGAAATGTCTTCTTCAGACACGGTAAAGAAAGTCCACGCTGGTCAGTGCCACCATGCTGCTTGTTTTTCTCAGTGTTATGACATCACACACATGCGACAGTACCGTCAGGGAGGGGAGGGGTTGAGGAGCCAGGCATGAAGACAAACCACAACACACAGACCAACGGCAAAAAACAAGATTCAAAGTCTTTCCAAGGCTCATTTTTTAATTATCGGAATGACGTCATAATTGCTAAAATTAACCGATAATTATCTGACGCTGATATTATCGTGCATCCCTTGTTAATATATGGACGTTTGGGGTTTTATTCACCTCCTGTGGGTGACCAGCAGCACAGTGGAAATCATTTAATTGTACCTTGTCACACACCATGACAAGTGCGTGACGGATGCACATAACGTTCAGAAAAACAAGTTGACCTGCGAGTGAATAATTCAGCAGTGTGAAAATGAAGTTTACACTGTGTCACTGTGAAGGACGTGTTGAGATTTGCACTCGTGACGCACCGTTAACGCAGCATCTTCAGACACGGTGAGCGTGTGGCGGTGTGGTGTGACGTATCGCATGAGACGGACACACTGAGCAGAAGAACACGCGTGAAATGGGATGCATGCCGAGACGTGGTTCTGAAAGACGAAAGGATAAATAACAACAAGTTTCTTCTCTGCGCTCCAGATCTGCTTCAACATCCTCCAGCTGTGTCTCAGGGAGCTCTTTGAATTCAGGTTCATGCAGACGGATCCCAACTGGGCCAACTTCTTTTACAACTCAGACACCAACAAGGTGGGGGAATCAGATTTGAAGATATGAAGCGTTTTTCCTAACGCAGCTGTGTGTTGACCCCTAACGAACTCGGATCGTGTCTTTAGGTTGTGCTGCTGGACTTCGGAGCGTGCAGAAGCTACCCTGAATCATTCACAGACGACTATATACAGGTATGATGCATCTAAAATTACAAAACCTCCACCAGTGAACATGATTTATGCAGCAAGGCCTCTGTCAATAATTAAACATCAGAGTCTTTGGCTAAATTTTGCAACACTGCAAAAAACGATCTCACGCCATCACATGCATGTCCATGTCCGTGTGTGTGTGTGTTCAGGTGGTTCATGCTGCTTCCGTGGGAGACCGAGCCACCGTTCTGTCCAAATCAAAGGCATTGAAATTCCTGACAGGCTTCGAGGCCAAGGTAGGGTATTTTAGTCACTGCTGCTGTACTCATTTATTTTTGATGTGGTTTATCCTCCCTCGTCCTTTCTGTCTTCTGCATCTATTTGTGTTCCTTGTGCTTGATGCTGTTTCCCTGCAAGTTATGACCTCATTCTTCCTCTTAACACTTATATATACATAAACCGATCAGCCCCAATACTATGACCCCTGACAGGTGAAGTGAATAACATTGATCACGTTGTTACTATGTGGTGTTCTGATGGGAAACCTTGGATTTTAAGTGCACCCAACAACATGGCAACAACATCAACCAATGTGGAGGAACATGACATGGCCCAACATGTTGATCTGACCTCCAAACTTCCATGTCCACGAGAGTCTGTGCAGACCTTCCTGTGTCCATGTGGTCTTTATGCTACAAGGGGAATAGTGCACATGCTTAGCTGTGGTGTTTATGTGTAGGATATGAAGATGTAACACACTGCACATGTCTGAGTCAAGTGGAATAGAAAAGTAGTATAAATGAGTACATGTCTGTCTGCACCAGAGTATAATCAAGGCTGAAGGAAAATACCGTATTTTCCGCACCTTAAGGCACCGGATTATAAGACGCATGCTAAAATAAGGAAACGGAAGTAAAACAGTGAGTTTGTTGAACTTTATTCTACTACGTACCGTATTTACAAATACACTCACATTATTTTTGGATCAATCTTCTGTCACAAACCCTTCAAAGTCTTCATCTTCTGTATCTGAATTGAACAGCTGGGCAGTTTCTCCATCCAGCATGCCGGGTTCCCTCTCGTCATTGTCGGAGTCAGTCTCGTTGCCGGGCGGCTGTTCAGCAGTGAAGCTCGTACAACAGTCAGAGCAGATACCTTAGTCAGATACCTTGGTTTATGGCTGCCAGCGTACTTAGTGTACGTACTTTACGTACCTATGTCGGCGGGAAATGGTCCGACAGTCAATGAAGCAGAGCGCTTGGAACTCAGTGAACACATAAGGATTAAAGGGCGCACCGTCGATTTTTGAGAAAATTAAAGGCTTTTAAGTGGCCTTATAGTGCGGAAAATACGGTAAAGTACTCTGTGTATTCCTGAATACAAGGGGTCTGCATCATCTAAATTCTGTCATCTCTTCAAGTCTGCAAGAGTTCACCAGAGTCCACTTCCCACCCAGAATCTGTGTCCGTGCAGGCTACGCCACAAGGGCAGCGGTGGGCAGATAGCATAGATGCAGGCCTGCTACATGCATGGAGTGAAGTCCATAAAAAGCATGTGGAGGAACATGACAATGGTCCAACATGTTGATGTGACCTCCAGACTTCCTACAGCCCATTCTGATCAAGCATCAACAGGATGCAGTGGAACCAGTTGGATTGACAGAGGCCCCACTGCACAAGCCAGAGTAGCCAAAGGATCCAGTGGTTCCAGACCCCATAGGACCCCCTGAGAGGTCCTCTGGTCCAATGGTTCAGAGCATTTAGGCAGGTGGTCAAGATGTTGTGCCTGATCGGTGCAGGTGTGCTAAAGAGGTTATAGTTTCAGTCCTGTTTGTATTCATGAATGGATTTCTATGACATGGTGTGGACGCAAGGGTTCAGGTGATGGAGCTTTTATAGTGACGTTAAAGCAGATGTGCTGTTGTGGGCAGTTCAACGTTGACCAAACAAGACAAAATGCTCTTTCCAAGTGTCGAGGTGCGACTTGGACTCAAGGTAAATACCTATTCAAGGGAAACCAACACAGTTTATTCCAGATTCAACGTGCGATGTGTAGATATTGCTGCTGTTCTTCAGCTACTGCTTCTTCCTGGGTCTGTTTCCACAAGCTGCTCTGCTCTGGTCTGACAGAATGTGGGAATGGACAGGTCAGGTGAAGATACCGCCAGATAAGGCCTATCTGGTTGTAAAAGAATGAGGAGGGTGTGGCCGACTTGTGAGATGCTCTAATGACCTCCTGTGTCTCTAAAAGGCTGCATGAAATCTTGGTTCAGTGTGTAGAAAGTTACTCGCCTCTCCCTGCTCCCCACCAGGCCTTCGAGGACGCCCACGTGGAGGCGGTGATGATCCTCGGCGAGGCCTTCGCGTCCGCCGAGCCCTTCGACTTCGGCACCCAGAGCACCACCCAGCGCATCCAGAGCCTCATCCCCGTCATGCTGCGCCACCGCCTCACCCCTCCGCCCGAGGAGACGTACTCCCTCCACCGCAAGATGGCCGGCTCCTTCCTCATCTGCTCCAAGCTGAAGGCGCGCATCGCCTGCAAGGACATGTTCCTGGACGTGTACAACGCCTACAACCGGAGGAGGGAGGCCCAGCAGGCGAGCGCTTAGACGCTCAAGGTCGAGGTTAGAATTTGCCAAGAACATTGTCAGAGTTGGCTCCGGAGCACAAGGACGGGAACATTTAGCCTTGAATCCAGAGGTGGAGACGCTGCATCGGACTTACCTGAGGCTCTACACTACATCTGTAGGTAACTGACTGCTGCCTCTGTGCTCTAATGAGGACCGGGAGTGACTCTTTCTGCTTGACGTCGGGGTGAGGGAGGGATTTTGGGGTGTTTCACTGAAGTCATGTATAGACAAAAGTCATAAATTATAAGTGTGTTGAACTGAATTTGTATGAAATGATGTTATAAATATAACGTGAAGCCCAAAAGGCTCCACTGCTGATTAAATATTTGATCGTCTCCATCGCAGCAAACACACAACAATGCAAGGCTACAGTTCTTCAAAAGGCAGGGTTTGTATTTTCAGTCTCGTGTCTTCGGGGCGGATAACAAGCCCTGCGTTGAGCGGCTGATGCTGCCCAGCGCTCTCCTTTGCTACGAGGACTTTGTGTGCCGCCTGGTGAGGTGGTGAATGAAGCTTTCGCCTAAAAGCTGCCCGACCAGATGAGCAGATTATGAGAGGAATTAGAGAAGACAGTCCAACGGAGCCCCGCTGAGTAACGGCCTCGCATCATAAAGTGTACTTGACATAAAACTCCATAATGTGAACGCCGCCGGTCGTTTTTATGCTTCAGCACTTCTTTACTACAGAGACGTGTGCTGTGTCCTGAGTGGCGTCGTGATGTGCATGTTTATTTTGTACTGAAATAAAACGCGAGAAGGATTTATGCGTCTGTGTGAATCACAAATTGAGTTTTACCGGCAGGCATCAGGAGGCTGCAGGCCAAGGTTTCCCTCCACTCCGTATTGATCTTTCCATTTCAGTTCTGGACCTGTTTGGGAAATGTCACTGACTGGAGGCCACGTTTGACCTCACCGCTTCCCTTCAGTGGTCTTGTATCGACGGTCGAGCGTGATGATAGCAGATGGGCTGAAATAATGCAATACTGGAGCTAATGGTGGCGCTGATGGGTCTGTGTTTTCAGGGACTATTTCAGTTCCAAGGTGCTGATGTCTGTTTTGTCTCCAATCAGGCCATTAGAGCACTTCAGACCTGACGGGAGCTGAGGTGTGAGGCTTTCACCGCCCTTTTTACTGTACCTCCATCAGCCATCCTACGGCGAGGTTGGCTCCCGGTGCGCTGCGTCAGGATCGCAGGTTGTTTTTCTGGGTTTTTGGGACGCGGCCACACGAAATGACTGCAGCACATGTGGAGAGAAGAAAAAGCACATTCTTCTCTTGTAGTTTTACGCAACGGAAAGTTGGAGCGTTTCCCTCCCAGCCTGTCAGAAGCAGCTGGATTTGGTTTGTCGGAGCAGGACTGGATCGTTTCGGTTCCACTCGGGCTTTTCTTTGGGGCTCAGACCGACTGGTGTAGGAACTGAAAGGCATGGTGCACATACAGAGACGCATCCTGAGTGGAAGCCTCAGTGTTTACATTTTGTTTGTTACAGGTAAAATCTACTTTTGAACACCGTGTGGACATGAAGGGAAGCTGGCAGCCGCTTTTTCCTCCCCTTCCATTTCATTTGAACGCCGAGGGGGAGCACAAAAACCTCTAGTTAAAGTTTAATGCACCAGCTGAAAATTCCAAATATAATGGAAATAAAGCAGAAAGCCGCTCTGTTCCTCTATCATACATCTATTCTCCTCTGCATCATTTAATATCACCCCTGCTGATTCAGCTCCTCTGTTCTCTTTAGTGTTTCTCGTTCGTCCAACCCTCGTGGCGCCTGTTTGCGTCTTTCTAATAAATCTACAAGCCCCTGGACCCGAGTGGCTCATCTGTGTTTGAAAGTTCAAAACGTTCTACACATGGAGGACAGACCCCACATGTGTGTTTCATATTCTGAATAAAAAACCCACCGCCTGACGAATGCACATGCTCTGAATGTTGACTCCATTCTCCAGGCTATGTGAGGGGGATGTGTACCTAATGTTCCCGCTGCTACGTCACTATATCCTGTATGATGAGCCTGATCACTGATTAATTATCCCTCACAGGGCCATGCAAGTACTTCTAGTTTTCTTGTTTTTATTTACTTTTCCTCAAGTTAAACTTTCAGTGCACGTCTTTTACAAGGATTACGGTAGACTAATACAGCTTAGCCACTAAAAACTCACCTGTGTTTCAGATATTTAGACGTTTTTCTCCATGAAAACAATCCTTCCCTGTCCAGGGTTTCCCACAGAAAACTTGCTAAGCCCGGTGGTAGAGAAGCCCATCATGTTCTTGAAAAAAAAAGTTAAAAGTTGACAAGAATTTTGAAATTATGGCTATTATGTGTTATTATGAGCCATTTATTAACAATACTTAAACGTAGAGTCTTATAAAAAGGCACAATCTTGAAATACGGTTTTAACCAACACAGAAATTACAATTAAAATAAATAACATCAGTTGTTTTCACTTAAGTTAAATCCTAGTGAATCTTAAAACAAAACAAGCCGTTGCTGGTCACATTTAAAAGTAAAATAAATTAACATCAATAAAAAGTGTAAACATGACCAAGGGGTAAAACCAGGGAACTCAGAGGCTGAACAGGTCTGCTGTGCTGTGTGACCTCTACTACTTATTGCTGCTCATGGTTCAGGTTGGATCAGTGCATCAATCCGTCTGGGTTTACCATACTGGGTCTGGTAGAGCCATCCGCTAAATTTAGGGTCAGCTAACCATTTTGGATTAAATCCACTAGTTGGATGTTTACCATCGCGGCTCGCAGAGTGCTGCTCCGACGACGTGCTAACATCCGTGCTAACATCCGTGCTAACATCCGTGCTAACATCCGTGCTAACTCCACTGGCTCTGCCTCATCATGGAGCCGCGGCTCGGTCGGCTCACCGGGGATGAACCCCCCTTGGCCTGGAGGTGAACGAGGGGCTCATCGTCTCCTCCAGTGCTCCTCCGACTTCGGAAAAAGAAAGTGTCCAACGTTTTTTGACCCTTTCTCCGTGACATGTCATGTAAAAGTTGTTAGCGTGTAGACAGGTGGAGGTTTTGGGTGCTGAGATGATGGAAAATACACCTGACCTCTCCCCCCTATGTGTTCACGTATCGACGTATAAGATGTCGCCATTGTACTTCCAACCGTATCACCAGATGCTGTTAAAAGCTCTGTATACCGTCTTTGCTATCACTGTTTTGGTGCATTAAAAAAACTATTTAAAATAAATAAACATGTGACGCTTAGCCTGGCGGGGGGCAAGGAAAGCACTGGGGGAAACCCTGCTGTCCTAAAACAGCTTATATGTGACTGCACTGTGGCGTCCTCTCTCTCAGCCCAACACTGGAAGTCAAACTGGTGTTTCTGCCCGACAACAACCACCATCACCATCAAAGGTTCTCAGATAAAAGTGTGTTTAAATAAAATCAGCCGACCAGATTGTTCCAGAGCCTCGAGGCCCGACTGCTTTGTCCCCTTTTAGTTTTCAGCCGAGCCCCTGGAAGACCTGAGGATCTCAAAGTGTGCACTGCTACTTGTAAATACAGCTAGAAGAGATGCCTTAAGACCTCAGAATGAATCCTGGAACATACTAAGAGCCGAAACAGAAGCCTGGCAGCTGAGTTCTGTTGATCAATCGCTCTCAGAGACGTTAAAAAGGGCTGCTTCAGTAATCTAAGAATGATGAAAGCATGTAAAGTGTAAGTTTAAGGGTGAAGAAATGCTGCATTTTGAAGTGTTTCTAAGATGACGAAACCTGATTGCAGGAGCTTTGTGATGTTCTGTTCAAAACTGAGCCAGTTACCATCAGATTCCTCACCGTGGGCTGATCTGAAAGGGAACCAGCTGAGTGTGGAGTCTGTTTTGCGGAACGCCGTGAACGGAGCTTTGAAACTAAATTTAAAAAACCCACTTGTGATGTTCGTGCCGAGAAAACGCACTTCAGCGGGTGAAACTGAACAGCTGGAATGTGAAACACTGCATCTCTTCTTCCTGTGTCTGGTCGAGATGAGTAAGAAGATCCTCGTAGGGACTGTGGACTTGTTCATTCACCTTTAGTGTAAAGATGAATTTGTTCTGACATTAACAACCTGGACCCAGAGGGAAGTCTTACTGCTCAAAGTTTGCTCCGCTATAACCTGAGGGGGGGGATAAGATTGAGACTCCAGCCTCCCGTGACCCTACAGAGGACTAAGCGGTGTATAGATGATGGATGGATTCTCATATTTTTCTCCTATAGATATAGATAAGAAAAGGAGGAGAACAATCAGCCACAGGACTCGTACTGCACTGTAAAAAATGCCTCTCCCAAAACAAGAAAATAAACTTCTTTCAAGGCACTTTTACCTGAAATAAGTGTAAAAATCTGCCAGTAGAACAAGTGAACATTTGCTTGGTCAGATTTCTTGAAATAAGACATGATATTTAGAATATTGAGGTCTTAAAATCAGCAGGGAAAACTTATTTGAAGCTATATTTTAGCAGCATTGTCAAGCTGAGGTGTCTTAGAATAAACCAGACATGCTAAAGAATTAAATAGATTTTAGCTTTAATAAGTTTAATGTCAGCTTCTTAATTTGAGATGTGTTCAACTTATTTTAGTTGTATTATCGTGGCTCTTCTCTAGATTTAAGACCATCTTGTACTTGAAATCAGATCACACAGATTAATTGAAGCATTCTGAGATATAATGTCTTCTCACAGTTGGCTAGAAATCCTAATATTTAGTGGTGTTTGACAGCATTTGAAGGTGTTGTGTTTTAGGTGAAGCCAGCTACGCCCAAAAGGAGGTGTTTTAACTCAAAAGCAGACATTTACTTTGTTTTTTTACACATTTTCCACATGCAGCTGTTTTCTGATATGAATTGGTGATTTTCCAATAAAATGCATTTACTTTATTTCTTAAATCCAGATTATTTATCTCATACAAACAACAGCTCAGCTTGAAACATGTATGAAATGAAATGAACCTTGTTTCTGGTAAAATACAACTAAAACAAGATCATTTGAAGATTGTTTGACTTAACAAGATATTTAAGATGCGTTGTCTTAAAACACGTCCCTCCATCTGCTGAAATGTTACCTGGAAAGTGAATTTATCTTAAATCAAGTGGGTTGAGACATTTGGACTAAAAGTAAGACGAATAAACTGGTAAGATGTGGAGTTTTTGCAGTGTAGAGATTCGACTAATGGACTCATATATTTAAGCTGTATATGTATTTACACTGATCAGGCCTGACATCATGACCACCTCTCTAATACTGTGTTGGTCCCCCTTATGTGGACCAGAGGACCTCTCAGGGGGTCTGGAACCAGTGGACCAGTGGGGCCTCTAGATAATATTCTAATATATGCTTCTATATTCTGAGTCTGTGCTGAGCTGATGTGTTCACTTGTTTCCTGCTGGGAGGACTGGAGGAGCAGGTGAGGAGCCGCACGGTGGCGCAGTGGAGCAGCTGAACCGAACCGGATCCCCTTTTCTTTTTTTTTTTTCTTTTTTCTTCTCTGGAAAACATCAATGGGAAGAGTGGATTTGCATGTCCGGCCGGCTGTGCCAATGGGCGCACTGGGAAGGCTGGGTTAGCGGGTGGAGCCGGGGGAGGCAGCCCAGTAAGTGCACAGTCAACAACCGGAGCATCCGAGATTACTACGGACCCAGGCTCGGCTCTGAACCCCGGAGAAGCTTCTGATTCTTTTCTTTTTATTTATTATTCTGATCATCTGATGCATGAGTGAGGCAGAGCCGCCGCTGTGAGTCTTCTCCTCCTTGGTTTTGCGGCTCCACGTCGCCTCCCATCGCTCCTCGTTTGCGCGGAGGATTTGGAGACATTACGCGTTGAGCAGCGGCTCCACTGTGAACCATCTATCCGGCTCCTGGATCTCCACAGAGGAGGAGGAGGAGGAGCGGGGAGCCGATCATCCGTCGTTCTCTTGGGTGAGTTCACCGGATTCACGTCCGAACCTGGCATCCCGTCGTTTTTCACTCGTTTCCCTGCGCGCTAATGTCTCCGTAATGACCGATCCGTGGCGTGGACGCGGCCGGTGGGTCGGCTGGTGACTTATATTGTTGGGATGTGGCTGCAGGTCTCGCCAGCGGGGGGCCCGTGCGTGTGTGAAATGAATGAAATGTGGCAGCTCCAGCCTTCATCACTGCGCTTTACAGCTGTAATCCACCGAGCCCCGGAGCGCACCGACATCCTGCCACCGGCCTCAGTGTCTCCAGATGATGCCAGAGAATTAAAAAGCTCCAACTTTAAAGCCCTGATGTTGAAATATAGCTCCTCTTATGAGCCTATTACACCCACTGTGGCTGGGAAATGTGCTTTATTGCGTCATTATTGGCGTGGGGATGACATAATGTGATCGATCGACTCCCACTGATTGGCTGCTTATTGGTTTCCTTTCGCTGCGTGTTGAGTCAGAACCTCACCTGATTTTCCTCCATTGCATCACGCTGCGTGGCGGACTGAGTCTCCTGGGTGTCGCTGCATCATTTCTCAAAGTTCTTCGGGGTGTGTTGAGGAGGAGCAGAAGTGTGTGTGAACGCATGAAACACGAGAGCAAAGCGCTCAGAGTGGAGGGAGTCGTGATTCATCCACGCACCGGCACATGCCTCCCTGAGCTGAACGCACGCGGCTCTATTGTCCGTGGAGCTCCATCTGTTCCGTGACATGGCATTCCTCAGGCAGCCAGTCATGCTGTTGGGAGGGTGGTCTGCCCCGACCCACCGGCTCCCAGCGAGCTCATATGGATGGTATTAAGAGGGAAGGTGCGGGGATCAGGGCGTCCCTAAAGGTGGCCTTAGACTGAGGATGGGAGGCTTGAGATGGAGCAAGTGGGACATTAAGACTAAAGGAGAGCTTGAAACTAACTGGAGGCAGAACATGATCTAAAGATAGTCTCCATATCGCTGTGGACGGTCCGGCTGCACTCATTGGGAAGGGTTGTTTGTATTTCTTTAGATTTAGGGCGGTGCTCAGCCCAGGATGCAGCAGCGGTGCCCCTGTGAAATACTGGAGGGGGATCCAAAGTTTGCTCCTCAAGGTCTGTGGAGGTTCTCATCCATCCAGGTCATTTTCATTCTGGGCAATTCGACGTCTCGCCTCTCATCCAGTGGCGTCATCAGTTCATGCATGTCCAGACTAGACCGGGCTGGTCTGACTGACTGGTGGGAGACCCAGATATGTAACCTCTGTGGAGGCGTTTGCAAGGTGACTAAAGGTGGTTGGTGCTCCAAAGACGGTTCTCCATGATGGAACCACAGTCGCTGGGGTCGTCAGAGTCGTTAGGAGTCACACGAGGTCGATTGAGAGCTCCTCTAGACCAGTGGTTCTCAACTGGTGGGTCGGGACCCAAAAGTGGGTCGCGAAGCCATTTTTAGAGGGTCGCAGAAGCAAAAAAAGTAGTGGTGTAAAGTCTTTTATTTTGAAGGACGTGTTTCTTATGACACTGTTTGCTTTCAATAGCAGGATATTTAGTGGTGGTGACACCAGTAGTTGCCCACTATTAATCTCTAGATTTGGTTCTGCCAGCTTATTGGATAAATTTATGCTAAAATGAGCCAAAAATGAACCAAAATGTGCTCAGAATCTGTCAAAATGGGCCAAAATAGACCCAAAAACTTCCAAAAAAATGCACCAAAATGAGCAAAAAATAAGCCAAAATTTTCCTGTGTTGTATCAAAATGTGTTGAGACTCCACCCAAATAAACCTCAATTTGTTAACAGGAACAGCAAACTTCAACAATTTGAGTCGCAACTTATATTAATAGAGACATAGTGGATCCTGAGGCTGGACCAGTTGAGAACCACTGCCATAGACAACATCCATCCATCCATCCATCCATCCATTATCTATACACCGCTTATTCCTCACTAGGGTCGCGGGGGGGGCTGGAGCCTATCCCAGCCGACTTGGGCGAAGGCAGGGGACACCCTGAACAGGTCGCCAGCCTATCACAGGGCCACATATAGAGACAAACAATCACACTCTCATTCACACCTACGGACAATTCAGAATAATCAATTTACCTCAGCATGTTTTTGGACTGTGGGAGGAAGCCGGAGAACCCGGTGAGAACATGCAAACTCCACACAGAAAGATCCCGGGCGTCCTAACCGGGATGCGAACCGGGGATCTTCTAGCTGTGAGGCAACGCTGCTAACCACCGAGCCACCGTGCAGCCCTCATAGACAACATTATGATTCTTATTTTATTTTCAACTTTTTCTGATATGATTCTCATATTTTCCTCCTGAAATTCACCAAGAGATACAGGTGAGAAAGGAGGAGAACTGTAAATGCATATTATATACATCGATCAGGCTCCTCTCAGGACCTCTCAGGGGGTCCTATGGGGTCTGGAACCACTGGATCCTTTGGCTACTCTGGCTTGTGCAGTGGGGCCTCTGTCAATCCAACTGGTTCCACTGCATCCTGTTGATGCTTGATCAGAATGGGCTGTAGGAAGTCTGGAGGTCACATCAACATGTTGGACCATTGTCATGTTCCTCCACATGTTCCTGATTGGTTGGTGTTGTTGGGATTTCCATGTGCATGAGGGAGTGTGTTTGTTGTGGGACCATGTTTATTTGGGTGTCTAAGTCTGATCAAGGTTTTCCATCAGAACACCACATAGTACCAATATGATCCATGATATTCCTTCACCTGTGACTTCGACCTGGTGAATCAGAATAGGGCTGCTGTCCAAATCTATTTTGTTTGACTTTAATAGCAGCTGCCCTAAGAAGTACCTATGTGTACAACTAGGACATACTGCTTTGTCGTAATACTTAACTATTGCAATCTGTATTGTGAAATGAGTGTGAGAGACACAGCAATGTATGTGATGTAACTGCACAAAGGATTGTGAGACATCCAGGTATTTTCATTCCAACATACTGCCTACTAAATGTTATTCTGGTTTACCATGTAGCGTCTTAGTAAGGATATTAGCACCCTAGTTCTGCAGCTAGGCCAGATTTGGTGTGGAGTTGGGGCTAAAGGGGCTAAAAGAAGACAGCTTTGGTCCAGAGTTCAGCCTAGATGGACTAGAGAGATGTTTGAGCTTGGAGGTAAAGACGACGATGTTTGGGTTAAAGCGGAGGTAGAAGAAGTTCGGCGTCGGAGGGTGTGACTAGAAGAAAATCGAAAGTCCAAATCAAGAGGCTGCTGGACATGAATTAACTCTGATGGAGCTAATCAGTGCTGCAACTCAGTCACCACAAGCAGAGCATAATTACACCACCCCCATCCACCCCCATCCACACACTCGATTTCCCCTCAGACCATTTCCCCTCTTCCACTGCTCTGATTGCTGCATTAGGACTTGGCTGTCTTTTGTTGTCCACACACACACACACACACACACACACATATAAGGGGGAGGGTCGGCCCAGCTGAGACCACAATGCAACGGGGATCAGAGGTCACCCAGCCGGCCAATCAGGGTGCAGCCTGGTCGGTGGTGGCGGCGGAGGAGGGCGTTGCCCCCCTTTGTGCCGGTCAGGGTGGGTCCTCTAAACAAGCAGCTCCGCTTCCAGCCCTGCTACCGCCTGAGCCGAGCTTCCTCAGGGCCCCGGCGAGTCGGGGGCCTGCCCTCTCCGGGGAAAGTTACCGGTTCGCTTCTTGAAAAGTTGAATCGTTGAGCTTCACGGAGAAGGAAGGACCGGAGCTGTGAAACATGCATGCGACGCCACGCCTGATCCTTGTTTAAAGGATTTGCAGCGAGCCGTCGGTGATGTTCTCCTGCCTACATCAGTAATACGGGGACGTGTGGGCGTTAATGAACGAAACCGAACCCGGTAAACTGATTACGGAGTTCTGTTCCTGCTGGTGGGATTAATTAAAGAAACAGAATGAAACAATGAGGTTTTAGAGAGGAGGAAGGAGCCCAGCGCTGAAGTGCAGGGAAAACATGGGGTAACTGAAACGAGGGGAGGCAGGGAGGAAGAGGGGAGCAACAGAAGGAGAGAGGAGAGCCAACAGGGAGGCTGGAGACCATCTGCTCCCTGGTTGCTGTCTTCAACTTCTCATTGGATGTCCCAGAAGATGGACACGTCTTCTGACATCTGCATCCTCCCTCCCCGTCTCCACATCGCTTCCACACTCACTGATGCCTAAGTGCCTTCACTATGTGCTGAGTGGAGTTATCTGATTTCTGCAGGCTAGTTAAATGCGACCACTCCTTTCCACTCGTACGCTTCCATTACTGCACACGCTAATGGCATGCTCACGGTGCAAAGACACGGGCCTGTTGTTCCGTCTTCTGTTTGCACACTGCGCTCTCACCGCTTTGTTTCCCATTAGTCCGGATTGATAAATGATTGGAGCGATGGATCTGAACGCCTGTCTGGTGGACGCTCATGTGTGAAGAAGGCAGCAATTTGTGTTTGCCGTGTGCGTTTCCTTGGCGATGAGCGGTGCACGTCTTTGCTTCAGTGGCGTTTTTCGCCGCGGATAGCCAGAAAAGTGTAAACGGGCCTTTCCTCGGCGGCAGCGACTCCGAGTTCAGCGCTCATCGCAACTAATAACCGTCACTCCGCGTAGCCAGAGCTGCATCTTTTATCTCACTGGTCTGTTCGTTTATTCTCCCGTCATGACATTTCTCAGCCCGTTTAGCTGTTGGAGCTCAGATGCAGCGGCCCGATAAGGGTTGTGTCTAAACTATAACGCTGACAAAAACAAGGCTTTCCCTCGGGGACTGATTTGATCTATATCCTTTTCCAAGCTTTTAGCAACCGCTCTGCTCGTCAATTGTTTTCACGTGGTTTGTCCCAAATTACACCCAGCGAATGGAGGCCCGATGCCTCGCTCTGCCGTGTGAACACACTTACTGCATTTGCACAGCTTCTGCAAAAAGCGTCGGCTCTCTACAGAAGAGGCTTAACACAGCCCCAGTGTGAGATCCGTGGCAGACTGGTGGAATTACCAGTTAATTAGACTAATGATCTTCTCCCCTCCATTACACTACTAGTAGAATCTGAAAGGAAACAGGAGTATGTCACATTTAGGGTTAAAGAAATAGGCTGACATAGTGGGAAAAATGCACTTATTGAACGTGGCAGTGCTGGTTGAGTTAGCAGTTAGCATTAGCATTTAGCTAAATGGTAGCATCGGCACTGGTCACTACCTGTAGCATCTCCTAAACAGGCCTGGGTCAGTTGGACATGGCAGTGCTGGTTGAATTAGCAGTTAGCATTAGCCTTTAGCAGCTAGCTAAATGTAGCATCAGCAGTGGTCACTACCTGAAGCATCTCCTAAATGGGTGTGGGTCAGTTGGACATGGCAGTGCTGGTTGAATTAGCAGTTAGCATTAGCAGTTAGCAAAGTGGTAGCATTGGCTATTTGCTGTTTTGATGACATTAAGGAAAGAAACGATACCACCCTCATGTATATGTGCTTAATATGAAAGCACTGCCAGGAGGTGGTTAGCTTAGCATAGCATAAAAACAGCTCGAAAGCTCTCTAACAAATACCCAAAGTTGAACATGACAACTTTCCTGCTAGAAGCTATTTCATAAATGGCAGCATCAGCACTGGTCACTACCTGGAACGTTTCCTAAACAGGCCTGGGTCAGCTGAACGTGGCAGTGCCGGTTGAATTAGCAGTTAGCATTAGCTTTTCGCAGCTAGCTGAATGGTAGCATCGGCACTGGTCGCTACCTGGAGCATCTCCTAAATGGGCCTTGGTCAGTTGAATGTGGCAGTGCTGGTTGAATTAGCAGTTAGCATTAGCTTTTAGCAGCTAGCTAAATGGTAGCATCGGCACTGGTCGCTACCTGGAGCATCTCCTAAACGGGCCTGGGTCAGCTGAACATGGCAGTGCTGGCTGAATTAGCAGTTAGAATTAGCTTTTAGCAGCTAGCTGAATGGTAGCATCAGCACTGGTCGCTACCTGGAGCATCTCCTAAACAGGCCTGGGTCAGTTAAACGTGGCAGTGCTGGTTAAATTATCAGTTAGATGACAAATAAAGAGAAATAAAGAAGTTTAAATTTACAACGAACTCTCGGTTTGGGCTTTTAACCTCAGCCATGGTCCACATCAGGCTTTATTATGTGTTTCTTATTCAAACTCACACCAATGCAAGGCTCCCATCAGGATCAACTCGGGGTTCAACGCCCTGACTGAGACCACTTTGACTCGTGGAGAGGCTGGGGATCGACCCTGATGTTGTCATGCAAACATATGGCAGGTTATGGCTGCAAAACCGTATATACTTTCCCAGGATTAAAAAAAAAAAATCACCATTGCATAATCTGGATTCTCCATCTGATGTATGCAGAGATGGTAAACGGGCCCAGATGGCTTGTCTGGACTGTAACGCATCGGAGGAACGTAGGCCTCGCCGGTTTCTAATCTTGTGTTATTTACAGTACCTGCTGCTGCCCACATGCTCTCTCTGCTGCGCTTAGCGAATGAAAAACACCATTTAACATGACGCCGAGGAAGAGAGGCTGTCAGCGAACCCAAGTTAAACCTTCCAGAGCACAGAGGGGCCCATTCACTGTGGAGAAGAGGGGGAGAAGGGAGGGAGGGAGGCGGTAGAGGGTGAGGAGTGGGGTGACAACACTTAAAGCGGCGTGTGTGGTGGGTGTTGTGAAGCTCTGCAGGCTGACTGATGCAGGACAGCTGATACATGTCTTCTGCTGAGGACGCATATAGGAAACTAACCATGTGGATGTGGGAGGAGGAAAGGGGGTGGTGGGGGGGAGGTCTTCAGTTTATGTGGGAAAGTAGCCTCAAGTTACGTCTAGCTTAAAAAAACAGAATGAGTCACTGGAGAAAATGGGTCAGCACTTCTGTTTTTGGTGTGCAATACACTCACCGGCCACTTTAATAGGAACACCGTGCTAGTAAAAGGTTGGTTTGCCTTCAGAGCTGCTTTAATCCTTCATGGCATCCTTTCAACAAGGCGTTCCTCAGAGGTTCTGGTCCATGTTGACATGACAGCATCACACATCCATGATGCCGACCTCCCGTTCCTCCACATCCCAAAGGAGCTCTACTGGACTGAGATCTGGTGACTGTGGAGGCCGTTGGAGTCCAGAGAACTCATCGTCATGTTCTAGAAACCAGTTGATGGAGCATTATCCTGCTGGAAGTAGCATCAGAAGATGGTCCACTGTGGTCATAAAGGGATGGACATGGTCAGCAGCAACACTCAGGTAGGCTGTGGAGTTCAAACCAGTTGGTACTAAGAAAACACCCCCCACACCATTAGACCACCAGCAGCAGCCTGAACCGTTGATCCAAGGCAGGATGGATCCATGCTTTCATGTTGTTCTGACCTACCATCTGAATGTTCAGCTGAAATGGAGACTCGTCAGACCAGGCAGCGTTTCTCCATCTTCTACTGTCCAGTTGTGGTGAGCCTGTGTGAATTGTAGCCTCAGTTTCCTGGTCTTAGCTGACAGGAGTGGCCCCCGGTGTGGTCTTCTGCTGCTGTAGCCCATCTTCTCCAAGGTTGTTGTGGATCAGAGATGGTGTTCTGCATTCCTTGGTTGAGTTCCTGCTGCCTTTCTATCATCTCCAACCAGTCGGCCCGTTCTCCTCTGACCTCGGACCATCCTCTGTAAACCCTGGAGACAGTTGTGGTGAAAATCCCAGTAGACTCAGACCAACAACCATAGACATATATATGTAGACGCTGCGTTGACTGCTGCTGCCGATTGGAGCCGACGTGCCTACGCGGCGGCCATCTTGGTACAGTGCCACTCGCCCCTACAGTGCATTACGTCTATAGAGGAATGACATGTCTGCACTATAAAAGTGATCATAAATCCATCAGTTGTCAACATATATTGTTTGTTACAAACGTCAGACATGGAGGACGGACAGGCAGACATAAATAGAACAAAAGCATCCAAGCATCCTGTGTCAAAGCTACATGTGTGACGTTTTTAACAAACCAAACCGTTTGGAAATCGGTTGAAAATTCAGTGAATAATTCTACTTTAAGATTGTGGAGTACCTCTTACCTCCATAGACTTACATTCACTCCCCCCTCTGCTAGCCCTGTACCAAGATGGCGGAGCTTTAGGCACGTCCCTCCACAGTCAATGCGGCGTCTACGGATATATGTCTATGGTCTACATGCTTAAGTACATAAGTACATTCAATTGCTGCCACACGATTGGCCGATTAGACATCTGCGTTAACGAGCAGCTTGAGCAGGTGTACCTAATAAAGTGGCCGGTGAGTGTGCATGATCCTGTACTGCTGCACTGATCAGGATTCTTCACAGGCTGAAGGACTGGGACTGGGGACTATTTAGCATCACATTTGTCTAAACACTTCTGAAACGTTCCTGATGATCTCATCCTTCTGCTGATGTCGCAGGAATTTCTACAGCTTCCTTTAAGAGTCGCAAAAGGGTCTATAGCATCTGCAGTCGTACTCTTCACGACCCGTAAACACCCTTTGATGTGTAAAACCCTTAATGGGATCCCGAAAACTGGAAAATATCCCCCCTTTCTTGAATGCGTGATGAGTTTGATTAAAGCGGAAAACAAGCAGCAGTTTCATGTTTATTCAAGGGATCAAAAGCGCTGCTGATTACCTGCCTTAAAAACTCCAGTATCAGTCCAAAGAGCTGCTAAATTTAGCTCTATTGTAGCTGGTTAGCCCCGGCTGTTGTAGAGGAATGCAACCATTACGTCCTCAGAGAAAAGATGCAGTTTCCAGTGATGCGTTTTCGGCTACTATCTTGATTTGTTCGACTCTTTAACCTCATTTCATTTATGTGATTCCTTCTTCTTCAAATCTGGCTCAAATCTAAACTCAGACTCGTGGAGGATCTGATTAGATTTTGCCTTAACCCTCGTGCCCTCTTTAATAATAATAACACTATAATATTTAGTAATAATAACACTCGAACGCACGCACACCTCCTGGGGCCCCCTGGTGGTCACATGACTCCATTAAAATCAATGGTAAAAATACAAGAATTTCATGCTTCAGCCTTCAGCAGGGAAAATGGTTGAATCTGGTGGAAAACAGTAAAAATGTCAAATATCACTACTTTTCTTCAAAATGAAATGCTGACATCACAGAATGCATGGTTTTATACTGCAGTGGCAGAGAGATTAAAAAATGTGGTTTGAATGGAAGTCAATGGGGCCTTTTTGTACATGAAGGTGTCCAGTGTTACTATTTGACACTACATAAAAAATACTCATGCAATCAAATCAATTTTGTTGGTAATCTTTGACATATCCAAGACTCTAATAACCACCAAAGCCCCATCTCACTACTGTTTATTATATTAAAAATATTTAACTTTTTGTGGTTTTTTTTCTTTAAAAATGAAATATTTCGTATCAATAAACTGGCATTTAAAGGGTTAAAATCCTGAAAATGATTAAATGTTTGGTAGTTTTGAAAAAGTCTGAAGTTGTTTAAGTGATTTATGCAAAAAAAAATCAGAAAAAAACATGAATGTATGATGATTTTATAGCAGTTTTTAGTGCGTGTACATTTTTAGTATTAAAGACATGTGACAGTAAAATGCAGCAGGTTTCAAAAATTCCACTGAAAAGAAGATTTCTTGCAAAATTTCATGCCCCGAACTGCAACACAGCCGAAATGACGACCAAATAAAAATAAAAAAGTTGACAAAAATGTACAAAAATTCCCGAAGAGGGCGAGAGGATTAACTATGACAAGATTTCACACCACATAGGATCAAATGACGACACGTTATGTCCAGGAAGTCGTAGGGTCCGTGTGCGTTGTGGCCATTCGTTTTCTTATTTTGAAATTTCAAAATAAAAACGAAAAATAAACCGTTTCCCGTTTTTTTTAAGTGATATTACAAAATGAAAAACGGGCCCTAATTCATTATCCATTATCTGTTATCCAATTTAATTAGATGTGTTTGTAAATGGAAATTAAAATTAAAATACACCCGTGGAAAACTTATTTCTCTATTTCCTGTTGGTTTTGGCTCCATGACCCGTCTGACTTCTGATGAGGAAGGATCTGGTATCTAAAGCTCCAGTGTTAGCTCACTGTTAGCAGACCTTGCTGTGTGCCGTGGCCTGATGAAGACCCACTGTGGGGTCCAAACGTTGCTTGGCTCACATTGTTCACTATTTAACAGTGGACTTTTCACCAACTTGGGTTTATTTGTCCCTTTGGAGGGAGCTTGTGGTGCCGCTAGCTCTGCCGCTAGCGCTAAATCGCTAGCATTCGGCTGCTTTTTGGGACGTTTTTGGGGAGTTTTCGAGGTTTTCTGTTACTTTAGCTTTGCCAGAAAGCAAAGTAGCGATTTAGCGTTAGCGGCGGTGCTAGTGCTAAATCGC
The DNA here is from genome assembly GCA_024666655.1 of Dascyllus trimaculatus. Taxonomy (NCBI): domain Eukaryota; kingdom Metazoa; phylum Chordata; class Actinopteri; family Pomacentridae; genus Dascyllus; species Dascyllus trimaculatus. The sequence goes on from CM045453.1 coordinate 35,267,804, forward strand.
TAGCTCCGCCGTTTAGCGGAGCTAGCTAACAGTGAGCTAACACTGGAGCTTTAGATACCAGATCCTTCCTCATCAGAAGTCAGACGGGTCACGGAGCCAAAACCAACAGGAAGTAGAGAAATAAGTTTTCCACGGGTGTATTTTAATTTTAATTTCCATTTGCAAACACATCTAATTAAATCTGATAACGGATAATGGATAATGGATTAGGGCCTGTTTTCCGTTTTTCGTTTTGTATTATCACTGAAACGGTTTATTTTTCGTTTTTATTTTGAAATCTCAAAATAAGAAAACGAATGGCTTCAATGTACACGGACCTCGTAGGTTAACTTCACTGAGACATCATAAAGATTTTCGCCCAAACCTCAGGAACAGAAGGGCAGACTGGGAGCGTATTCCACAGTTGGTCGGATACCGATTCGGTGACACTAATCTTGGGCATCCACCTGCCAGATTCCTTCACTACGTCTCCACTGACCATGAGGCTGCAATTCTAGGAGTGAAAGTGTTGACTGGGAGGTGGTTTTACGTAGGATTCACTCGGCACAGAAACTCTGAAAACCAAGCCACATTCAGAGGAACATGCTGTCCAGATTCAGTCATCGCTTTGTCCCAAGACATTTCTAACTAAAACTCCCAAGCGATGCCCTGTGAGGATTTTTTTGACTCCTACAGGTTGCTCTTGTAAACTTTACTGTAATGTCGGCAACAAATCCAGCTGTAAAAGCGAGCGGCTCGGGGAGAGACCACCTCCTGGACGCTGTTATTTTCTGTGCAACCACCTCCTGCTACAGTGCGCTTGTAAAACGCAGAGCGATGCCTCTGAAAGTGCCAGTGAGGCTTTCGGTTTATAAAACATTCCCTGTGTTTACCGGTGCTATGACTCATGGTTGCCATGGCGAGGAGCTTTGACAGCAGCGCGGCTGATTAGGAGCATCTGACTCCACATGACTGTTCTCCCTTCATCTCCCTCTCTGCCTCCATCAGTCTGCCTCTCCTCGGTTCTGCCTCTTTTCATTTCTCGCTCTCCTGCTCCTTCCCATATCTGCCATCTTTCCACTCGCCTTCCATTCACCGTTTTTCTCCACTCTGTTGTAAAACTTGCAGGTGTCACCAGATTTCATTTTGCCTTCTTTCACTCCTCCTTGTTTTCTCGCCTCTTTTCTTTCCGTTTACTTCTCCGTCCATCCGTTACTTTCCTCTGCAGCTCTCACCAGCCCATAATACACCTCATATAGGTTTTCTTATCGCGCCATCGCCCTTCACTGCTCCGTATCTTACATTCCTCTTTCAGTTGTCTCCATCCCTCTACAGTGGCCAGCTGCAGGCCAGATGTGGCCCAGTCTCCCAGCTGTTGGCATCATGATCATGAACAAGAGTGGAATGAGATGGAAGGGATCCCTGATGACATACAAGCCATAGTGAAGCTCATAATACATGTGAGAAGGATAAATATACACTATCATGATGTAGGAAAGAGCAGAGCTAGAAACCATAGCCTCGTACAGGAATGTTAGAGAAACTGCCATCGAGAAGAGATGAAAACAATTGATTATCCACGTGAGATAAACACAGACACACTGTAAATCTCTGCAGGGACATTATAGTGATGCTACCGACGATGGAAATGCTATTAAGCGGAGTAAGGTCACTGATGAGCACACAGCGGCTTTACTTTGAGCACCTATTATGACAGCAGAGGCCTGCATTTATTGGGAAGCACGTCGCGGAGATGCACGGGAATATGTGACAACGCAGCAGGAGAATACGATAATGTTTTCAGTAAAAGCAGCAGTTTGGAAATTTGAGGTATGGAAGGACTAAATAAGCAGCGAAGAAACTAAAGAAGGTGGCGTGGAAGCAGAGACACAATACATGAATAGGTAGAGGAAGGAAAGAGCCCAGCAGCCTGTATTCCTCTCTAAGGACGGTGTTATACTTTCTTACTTTCTATGTTAGGGTATACGTGACGTAAACTTCTCCCCGAGTCCACGAGAGCCTGTGCAGACCCTCCTGTGTCCATGTGGCCATTATGCTACAAGGGAAATGGTTCACATGCTTAGCAGATATGTAGATGTGACGCACTGCACATGCCCCAATCAAGTGGAATAGAAAAGTAGTATAGACGAGTACATGTCTGTCCACAGCGAAGTATAATCAAGGCTTAAGGCCAGTAAAGTAAAGTAGTGTCCATGCAGACTACGCCACAAGGGCAGTGGTGGGCAGATAGCATAGATGCAGGCCTGCTACATGCATGGAGTGAAGTCTATAAAAAGCATCTGGAGGAACATGACAATGGTCCAACATGTTGATGTGACCTCCAGACTTCCTACAGCCCATTCTGATCAAGCATCAACAGGATGCAGTGGAACCAGTTGGATTGACAGAGGCCCCACTGCACAAGCCAGAGTAGCCAAAGGATCCAATGGTTCCAGACCCCATAGGACCCCCTGAGAGGTCCTCTGGTCCAATGGTTCAGAGCATTCTGGACAACATAAGGGGGACCAACACTGCAAGAACAGCTAGTTAGTTAGGTCTGCTGGGCGACTACTGTGAGGTAAATTTTGTCATGTGTTCAAGACGACGTGCTGCAGCTTAATTACTTAATAGTTTAAGATGTCATAGCAACAACCGCGCTGCCATGGTGTCCACAGTATTATCAAGGCTTAAAGAACTAATCAGACTGTTTGGAAAATGTGCTTCTTGAGATTTAGACGAGAAGATCGATGCTATAGTCAGCAGGAGGTTAGCTTAGGTTAGCATTAAGATACATAAAGACTCCAGCAGCAGCTAAAGCTAAGCTAAGCTAAGCAATGTGTCAGCTGAAAAGGAATGTTTACATCAAGTATTTGAATTTATTAAACAAGATATACTTTCAACGTATGCAGCTGCTTTGTTTTTTATGGGTCACACTTCCTGGTTTGGAAAGTAGCATCTAACTGGCACACGCCTCGGCTAATTTACCTGCTGTTTCATCATACTTTGTCGAGACTTTGGGTGTGTTTACAGCCCAAAATCCAGTCCTGAAGTTATGTGTTTATATGCTCGCAATTATCTGTAATAGGCTGCTGTGCATTGTGTCTGCTGCTTAGACATTTAAAAGGTCTGGAAAACGAGGCCCGGGGAATCCAAATCTTCCAAACTGCTCTTCGCACGACAGCAGCTATTTGCAGGGGCAGATGGATGAGGCTGCAGGCCAAGAGGGAAGAGGTGAGGTGCTGGCGAGATGGATGGAGAGATGAAAAGAGGGCAAGATGGAGGAGGGAGAGGTGTCTCGTTTCGCCGCAGTGAAAAAACAGAGGATCAGCCGTATGGGAGACGGAGATTGTTGATAGTGTTAGCATTTAGAGCGGATTGTTCCTGTCCCGCCTGCTTAAAGGCTGCGAGACAAACATTCAGTGAAAAGGGCAAGAGAAAGCAGCATTTTGATTGATTGTAGGTCATTACACCGGAAACATACTGGACGATATCGCGCTAATAGGCAGAGCTCGACCTGCGGATCATTCCTCTACATCTCTGTTTCCTCCCTTAATCTTTTTTAATCTTCCGTGTCTTTTTCCCATTTTCTCGCGGGCCTCGGTTGTTAAAAAAGCCTCTCGTCTGCTCTGTATCTCCCCCGGTCCTCTCCCTTTCCTCTCATTTCTTCATCTGTCTCACTCCCCCTCCTCTCTTCTGGTCAGGGGAAGTGGCAGCCTCTGCCTGCTGGCTCCCAGAGGAACAGACCTGCCTTTGTCTGTCTGCACTGTAGGAAGATGAGTAGCCGGTCCTCCCAGTAAGCCCAGCAAGTCCAGTAGGGATTCAGGGTCTGTCTGTGGCGAGCCAGCCACCCAGAACGCCTGTAAATCAGCCAGACGCTCAAGCCAGGGCCTTCCCGGTCCGCACAGCCATCCAGCCAGTCAGGTGTTATGTTAGGCTCACATCAGGGGGAATGGAAGGGAAGGCCCAGCGCAGACGGAGACTGAACGACTGCAGAGCTCAGTTAAATGTTTTCCAGGCATAATCAGAACGTCTTTGAAATCCGAACGCCGCCGTTTACGTCTCGCCCACTTGGAAGAATTCCAACATATGAAATTATTGCAGCTCAGTTTATTACCTCATGCCACGAGCGAGCAGTGGGATCCGTCGGATGATTTACTGCACTACATGACATTATGGCGCCCAAGTATCAACTGCTCCTGTTTAGACACTTGATTCTGCAACACCTTAGGTTCATTCACAGAGATATGCAGCAATAAATACTAGGTGAAAGGTGGTTTAATTATTTTACTTGTTGAAAGCAACATATGCCTTAAAGCTAATTATTTAAACTACAGAAGGTAATGGGTGATTTTATAATTAGATTCTTTAGTGTATGATCGGCTGACAATACGAGTCCTTGTGTTTACCTTAGAATGAGTCTGTCATATCTACAGAGGGAGCAGGACCTCCTCCATGTTGCTTGGCTTTGTTTCTGCAGTAGCCCAGAATGGACAAACCAAACGTCGCCTCCTGACAGGACCGTTTACACATTTATATCGTGTTTAACAAGCGACTTGAAAATGAAAGGCTGCAGTTCCTCATTTGGCCACTTGGCGGCTGCTCCAATCCCCACAGACTCCCATGTTAAAATGTCCAACTTTACAGCGGCGGTAAACATGTTTACAGCCTGGGACAGTCACAGTTTTGGTCTCTTTAGCTTGTTTCCAAGTTAGTAACGGCTGTGCAAGGGTTGAATTTTTATACTAGAAAAGCACTCAGAGAGCTCATACCTCCACCGAGGAGCTTCAGTCCACCCCCAACACAATCTCCCAATTCACATATTTTCTATGGAACGTTACAGATACAAATGTAATTACATACAGTTCAAATGTCCTACCGACAATGCGGCCTTCACCCCATCCGACCTAATGAACAGGCGCGGCCTCTAGCGCGGCAGCTCCTAACAGCCTCCCAGCTTCTTAGACAACCAGAGATAAGAATGCCGGCCCAACCGTGCGTATGTCGCTCAGGAAGGAAAGAGAACTCCGTCACTGTCGCTGTCTGTCGCGTGGAGACCCAAAATGTCATGTGGTCAGAGGGGGTTACCCCAAAAACAAGAGTGCCCTCTGGTGGCTTTTAGAGTAAACCGCATTTAATTGTCCACCTGGTTACACTTACATTAAAGAAATTCCTGGATCCAGACGGTGATCCGGATCAGTCCCAAAATTTCATCATTTGTTCCTTGTCCCATTTCACACATTTCCTGAAAATTTTACCCAAATCCATCCATAACTTTTCCAGTTATTTTGCACACAAACAAACAAACAAACAAACACTGGCCATCACATAACCTCCTTGGTGGAGGTGATAAATCGCCCACTAAGACTGTATTAGCGCAATTCAAACAAACATGCTAACAGTCTGGTACAGAAACAGCTTTCATCTCTCTGTGTAATTCCCTTGTTCATGACCACCATACATGTGAAACTCGCTCGTTTAAAATATAACAAGGCTTACAGTTATGCATAATTAGGGGCTTTAAGCGACAGAGGCCTGGACAATCCATGGGCCAGAGATGTTTGCGTGGCCAACCTTAGCTCCACCTGTTTCCTCCTTCCTTTGAGCGACGTTTCGAAGGGTTTGTCCTTCTTTATGTCCAGTCAGTGGGCTCTAGTGGTCAGAGTAGTTCCTTCTAAATGTAAGAGAGGTATGGGTGGAACAAATGACTGGTTGCAATCTATCTTCACCCCCGAATACCGCTACCGTCTGCACACTTCCCTGTTAGGCCTTTGCACTGCAGCAGTTTAGCCTAGCTTAGCTTAGCCGAGTGAAAAGACTGGAATAGGGAAACAGGCTTAAAGCTCACATCCTATCTTACATTTTTTCATTTATTTGTCCTGAAGGCAAACCGTGTGCAGCTTCAGGTTTGTAGCTTCCTCCCGCTGCGTGCTGAGCTAAGCTAACCTCCTCCTGGCTGCAGCGTCGTAATTACCCCAGCACCTCCGCAGCTCGCTGCAATTAACACATTACACCGACGTCAAATGCTGCCAAATGGTGGTTTTACGAGGCGTTATGTGGCGGGCCTTGTCTTGGCCGAGTCCAGGAAGCAGTGATGGCTGAGCTTATTAAAGTAAGCTAATGGTTTCCTGGTTGGAGCTTCATATTTAATGGAGAGTGGTATTGATTTTCTCATCTTAGTCTTGGTGAAGAGAGTGAATATAGTGAATTTATCTCAAAATATCAGACTGAGTAGAATGCACAGTCAGGACGTCGGCACCAGGAGGGGGTTAATGTTGTATGTCAGCAATGAGAAGAGTCTCGAATCAACTAAATAAATAAACGATACTTCCAGGTTATTGGTGGTCTTCCTTGCTCTTTGTCTGTATGCACACTAGTACGATCAGACTCTTGTTCTAGAAACGGTTCCTCCCCCGACCACATTCAAGCCCCTTTTGGGATGGGGAACCAGAAAACATCCAGTGGCATTGATTTTCTATTACATTTCAAAGCTGCAGCTGCTTTACATCATTAACACACAATCCGATCCTTCTGATATCGTTTTCACAGCTCTGAAATCCCTCCACCAGCATGATGAAATCTGGGATAGCGCTTTCTCTCGCTCTTTATTTTTTTGTAGTTGTGTTTTAATGGATGAGGCTCCGGGCACCTCAGGCCTCAACAAGCCTGAACGACGAGATCAATAGGGAGCATACAGAGCGTCCCCCCCCCCCCACAGGCTGTGTCTGCTCTCGCCTCGGATCGTAGAGGAATATTGTGGAGGTACTGAGGCGACACCCAGCCGGCGTGGAGGTGATTTGATGTAATGGAAACACTGCGTTGTGATTAGCTGAGCCTCTCTTCCTCGAACCAGGCAGCATGTCGGGGAGGTGAGGGTGCATTTACTATTCTCTTTAAGCTTCCTTCCCCTCCCTTGACATCACCCCTTGTCTCCCTGTTTTCAAAGGATGAGAGAGGGCAACGGTGGACTAGTATGGGTTACAGGGAGGATGGGCGAGGCGATGATCGGCTGTGAGGAGAATAGGAATAAATGGCCGCGGGGCTGGACAACAGTGTGACTCAGTGGCATCCTGGACCGTCCAGTTCACCAGATGGCTGCTTGATATGTGCAGGAGAGAGCAGACCAAGACAGACTCTGTGCTCCTGAATGTGTTTACTCGCCGTCCGTCCGACGATGCTCACTGCGCTCCACATAGGGAATGTGTTATTGGTCTTGCTCCGCATTCCTGAGAGCAAGAGGAAAATCTCAACCCCTTTTAACCCCCCCTCCTCAGCTGCAGACCAGCTTTGAAGTCTTTTTTCCTCCCACTCACACAAACCCAGCCTTACTCACTGCTCCTCTCCTCACATGGATTTTGTTTACATCCCGGCAGCCAGCTCTCTTGCAGTTCATGGCTCAGAAGCAGACTGTATGGGAGCTATAGATGTGTTGCTGCACTCATGTGAGACGATGATTGAAGTGCACGCCCGTTGGTTGTTTGCACTGAGGAGGAAAACAACCGTCCTGGTCCCTGGAGATGTGTTTTGATGGACAGATTTCCAGCCTACAGAACAGCTGTAGAAGCAGCCCAAGTTAAAAGTTGACAAGAATTTTGAAATTATGACTATTATGTGTTATTATAATCCATTTATTAACAATACTTAAACGTAGAGTCTTATAAAAAGGCACAATCTTGAAATACGGTTTTAACAATTACAATTAAAATAAATAATATCAGTTATTTTCACTTAACTTAAATCCTAGTGAATCTTAAAACAAGCCGTTGCTGGTCACATTTAAAAGTAAAATAAATTAACATAAATAAAAAGTGTAAACATGGCCAAGGGGTAAAACCAGGGAACTCAGAGGCTGAACAGGTCTGCTGTGCTGTGTGACCTGTTCATGGTTCAGGTTGGATCAGTGCATCAATCCATCTGGGTTTACCATACTGGGTCTGGTAGAGCCATCCGCTAAATTTAGGGTCAGCTAACCATTTTGGATTAAATCCGCTAGTTGGATGTTTACCATCGCGGCTCGCAGAAGACTGCTCCGACGACGTGCTAACATCCATGCTAACATCCGTGCTAACTGGCACTGGCTCGGTTGGCTCGCCGGGGATGAACTCCCCTTGGCCTGGGGGTGAACGAGGGGCTCATGGTCTCCTCCAGTGCTCCTCCGACTTCGGAAAAAGTTCACGTATCGACCATAAAATGTCGCCATTGCGCTTTCAACCGTATCACCAGCTGTGGTTAAAACCTCTGTATACTGTCTTTGCTGTTTTGGTGCATAAAAAAACTCTTTAAAATAAAAGCACAATTGACGCTTATAAAGCACTGGGGGAAACCCTGCATACTGTCTGCTTTTATGTAATTGTGCAATGCCACATCCACACCCTGTCCTACCTTCCTCACCATGCTGCCTTTCGTCTTATGTGTGTGTGCTTCTGTCTTGTGAATGAAGACGTTCGGAGGCCCGGCGAGGCGCATGCACAAGCCGTCCTAAACATGCATTATGTATACTCTTTCATATTCCCACTATGCTGCAGTCTGCGGCGCTTAACACTCATTTCTTTCACTTCTAATTTTCCTCCACTAATCCCCCAGCTCATATCAGATTTTAAACCTTGCCGAACATCGCGAGAAAAAAAAGATCTTCACATCTAAGCGTTCGCCTGAGGCCCCAGCTTTACAAAGTAAAGTTAGGAGAGATTTGTTTGGGCCCCCCAGTGCGCTGCGTGGGCTCCTCCCTCCCATATGCACCAGTGGGCCGCTGTTGTTACAAGATATGAAACAGAAATATGCATTGTTATGAAGATAAGGGGCGAGGAACAACAGTGTTCAATTTGAGCTGTGCTGCACGGTGAAGTCTTTTATCCTACTTTTTTCTTTCAAGAACTTTCCGTTAGTTTCCTGCAAGACTGTTTCCCCTTTTTAAAAGAAGATATTGAGATGCTATCATGGGACAAAACACATTAAGACATGACGGTGTTAAGAAATACACTAATTTCTCTTAGGTAGTCCTTTGAAATCCAAAACCTGGCTGTATATTTGAAAGGCCTGTTGTCTGTAAAACAAATAAAATCACCAAAATCCGACCATTTATCAGATCCAGGAGCTGTAAAAAGAGGAAGAATCCTCAGAGTTTTAACTATCCAGTGGACTACTCATGGATGTATGGCTGTGCCAGGAAACTTTACCAAGTCACAGCTATGATATTTAATCAAAATCACTTTATTCTACATGTCTCTTTTAAAAGAAAATTCCATGAATAAACCTTCTGGAGAAAAAAAACACAAAAAATCCTGCACAGTTGCGACCTGCATTAAAGTTACAGCATTTCAGGGACTCCTCGGCTGAACTGCAGGCTGTGTTTATGCATTATGATGAGCAGTAAAATGACTTTGGCATGTAGAGTCTCTACTTTTTCCACTGTTGAAAAAGTGTAGTACATTTTAAGACCAGGCTTTTTCAATTTTGTGAATTCAGCTTTCTTTTTTTTTAACGATGCATGGTTGTCCTCGTAGTTTCAGTCGTAGCATCTGGACTCAAGTACCCCCTGACTGCAGTGTGCAGTAGTTCGGGGCGGAGCTCAATGCTGCTCAACGTCGGCATGCTATTGGCTGAATCTAACATTTGACTCCGCTTCCACTTTGAATTGCATTAGATACACATGGTCCTGTAGGGTTAGGGTTAGATTGCCACCAAACTGTTCCAACATGAAATAAAGTTGTATGTAATAAGAGTGAACAAAATTGGTTTATGGAACGTTGAGATGGGTGGAGTCAAATGTTGAGCTCCTCCCCAAACGTCCAGCTCCGCCCCCAGCTGCTCACTGCAGTCAGGGGCTTCTCTCTGGACTTGCCTGAGTTTCTCCAAGTCTTTCCACCTCTCATCCAGGAGGCTTCATCAGTTCTAAACTGACTGGTTGGGAGTTCCAGATGTTTATACTCTTCAGGAGCCATTAACACTATTGAAGCTTCACTCTGCTGGCTGTGTGATGCGAGTCTTCCCTCTCACAGTGGGGTTCGTTAGGGTGAAGGACAAAACACCAAGACCCAAACAGTGGAACGTCTTGGAGAAACTCAAGCTAGTCCAGATGCTACGATTGAAACCATGAGGATAAGCATGACCTGGATGACTGAGGATCTTCACAGTTGATGCATGCCGTTATAACCAGGGATGCACGATGATGCCAATTTCAACCGATAATCGATAATTTTATACTTCCTGCAGCCGATAACTGATAATGTCAACCGATATTTCTTTACTTAATTAACTATATTTTGAGTCCAAATCCACTTCCTACTATAATTCTGATCCATACAAATACATAGAACCATTGAGTAGAGCACAAACTGTGAGTCAAATGTAGGGCTGGTCCGAATAGCAATATCTGTGCTCCTGATCCAATAATCACCGAATATTCGAATTCGGTTTGTGCCGCGGTGTCAGCCGGGGGCGGTGGGGCGGGGCGGGACACCGGAGCGTGACACCAGAGTTGGCAGGGCTGGATACTACAACCACAGAGGCATTCTTGAGCTTCGGCGGCATACTAGAGCCTTGGTGATGCTCGGCAGCGCTCAGCAGCGCTCGGTGACGCTCGGCGACGCTCAGTAGTGTTCGCCGGCAGCCGGCAGTGGCACACACAGCTATTCGAATATCAAATTATTATCCGAATACCACCACAACAAACGAATATTCGGATATAGGAATACTATACTAGTGAAATGTCTTCTTCTGACACGGTGAAGAAAGTCCACACTGGTCAGTGCCACGCCATGCTGCTTGTTTTTCTCTGCCGGCGCAGTCTGATGACATCACACACATGCGACAGTACCATAGGGGAGAGGAGGGGTTGAGGAGCCAGGCATGAGGACAAACCACAACACACAGACCAACGGCAAAAACCAAGATTCCAAGTCTTTATTATCATCGGCTCATTTTTTAATTATCGGAATGACGTCATGATCGCCAAAATTGACCGTTAATTATCAGACGCCAATATTATCATGCATCCCTAGTTATAACTGTGCCGTACAACACAAACTACATCTTTGAGCTCTTTCTACTTCTAGCCATAGTTGTTCTGTTTCTATAAAGGTGCAGGACTTTATGTTACAGCGAATAACGAGCCCACAGGAGCAAAAAACGCCCAGAAGCTGTTTGAGATTCAGAGGATTCATGTTGAAGAGACACCAAATTAAATCAACTCTACATTTATTGAACAAAACACAGGCCTCGTATTATACAGGTGCAATTCTTATGCCATCAAGCGGTCCGTGAAGTGTTCATCAAATGCACGCTTCTGCACCATCTGTGTGTTTTAGTGAGTCACAAATCTCCCAGTGTGAGTGAGTCTGTGCACGGCTCTATGTAGGTCTGGGCTATCTAATGCAATCTGTCCCTATCTAATATTCACACTGCTAACCCTTCAGGGTGACGAGAGGAGGAGAGGATTCTGCCTGCCAATAAACAGAACTCTTCCTGGAAGTCTCCTGACTTTCAGTGGAGACGCTAAACAAAATGGATTTAATACAAACACTAAAAACGCTGCACACAAACACTGGCAAATGTGATCATACTCGATTAGCCAGTGCAGTACCGGTGCTGTATTTCTGCCTCCGTACATCTTCTAATTGTTTCTCCTCTGGCATCATGGAGAGTCTTCCAGTTGCTTAAGGAGGACTTGGCTCCTAGAAGGGCTTCAACTGAAGCAACACAGATGTATCGAACCGCTCACATCCCTTTATGTGAGGAAGAAAAGCAAGAATAATCCAGCGTAATAAAAAGCACTTTATGTCTACGCTGTGCTGCATTTGTCTCTAGCAGTAGGTGGATTACATGCTACAGATGCATGTGAGTGTAAACGTCATAGGAGCTACGGAGACTTTTACCAAATCATCTTCTTACCACAAACAAAACCGTCCCACATAAACAAACTTGCCAACAGTTTCGGTTATGTTACCTCGGGGACTTCCCTGCTCCTCCTATTGGTTCGAAGGGGCAGTCGTAAAAATGTTAGCAGTTTCTCAGCATTCGAACCAGAAATGTGACGACACATTTGTGGTTATTTACGGACGCTGCCTGTTTGAAGCTCCTCATCCGCCGCTCACAGTTCCCTGGAACAGTTGAGCTCAAGTTAAAGACTTAGTAAGTTGCTGCCAATCAGCGTTTCCTTCCCAGACTTTGACACGTTTGGGTTGTTATAGAGCTGGTACAGAAAACCAAGAAGAACCAGGTCCTAGTTCTGGTGCTCAGTTGGTTCTAATCTGGTTCCTCCTAAGAACCTGTTTGCTTTTCCATTGAGTCAAGTTGGAGCCATTGGGTCACCATAAAACCACTACGCTAGCATCCATTACATAGCAGTTAAACAAACGCAGTAAGTTGATGATAATATCTATGTTTATCTCTATAGATGGTCTTAAGGCTGATTGTGAGGCGGAGGTCCTCCTGTTGCCTGGACACATCCGTGATCACGCTACTGGTGGGACACAACTGTAGCGGATTTCAGGTCAACAGTTTGTGCTAAACTTCCGTGTGTCCCGGGAGTCATTCCAATACATGTGTGATGGGACCAGGGACGTCCTGGAGAACAAGGACACTAATTAGCGCTTGTGTGTCCCTTTCCACCGTTGATGGTTGGTCACCATAACCCCGCCCCCAGCCCCTGACGTACTCGGTGCTTAGCTCTGGACCAGCAAAGAGTTGGTGCTTGCTGAGCTCCAGTTTATAGAACCTGGAGTCGGTGCTTAGGAGGTGGAAACACAAAGAAGTGGAGCTAAGTCAGGCTCTGGCTCTGGACTAGACCTGGAACCAGCTCAGTGGAGAAGGGGTCTTGGTGTTTCTGACTTGCAGCGTGCTAAAGAATAGATGAATCATATTTGTGCTCAGGTATACTGTTTGTTTGTGTTGTTGAGGATGTAAACATGAGGATGTAGTTTGCTGTTAAAACTGTAGGAAGCCAGCTGGTGTCTTACGAGGAGGAAAAACAGTGAAATAAATAATCAGGAGAGGTTCTCTGCTGCCTCATAGTGACTCTTCTGCCTGAATCTGAGCCTGATATTACCTTTTTCAGCTGTTCTCTCTAAAGCAATCAGTGCTTCGGCCCTGGCCTCCTCCTCCTCCTCTCTCTGCTTTCTTTCTTTCTTCATGTTGCTGTCTTCAGATCCAACCCGCCAGCTGCACACAGCAGAGTGAAAAACAAGAGCAGAGCTTGGATCAATTACTCCGTGGATGCACTTGATTTAGTGCTGCCCTGAATAGGCACTTCTAAAGCGATGCTGCCTCCGTCGGGGCGATGCAACTCCTTCTTTTTTTGGATAAATCAGAGCTGATCGGCGCTGATCCGCTGTCAGCCTGGATGCAGATCATAATGAAGAAGGCGGCAAACAAGGGAGGCGGTGAGATCCATGAGTCAGCCTTTCTCCTCCAAGCGGCTTGATTAGGGAAATATGAGAAGCACTTTTGGTGTAGCGGCATCAGAAGTTCACGGTGATGAATACTGATTGTAGCACTAAGCTGTCATATTCATGTCATATTTGGCAAATTATTTTGCTTGCAGGCATAATAAAAGGAAAACTTCAGTAGATCTCAACATGAAACGTGAGCTTTCGTCAGCGATTGTCATAAGACTGGGTATCAAGTTTATTAATTAACTATTAAAACCCCTGAAATGTGATTCTGCCAGATGAGGACGGATATGAAACGAGCCTTGCTTTCCCAGCGCTGCTAATTCTGCCTCACAGTCGCTCATGAGTCACAGCCTTGGAGTCGTAGCGATGCGTCCAGGGACCCGTCTCTGGATCTCAGACGTCAGAGGAGGCTTGTTGGAAGACGCCTGGTTGGGAATAGTTCCGCATCTCTTCGGTCCGGGGCGTGGCGCTGCGTTTCACCGCGACTGTCTCGACACCGTTGTGGAGCAATCGGAGAGACAACTGTCCTCCTGCTGACAGATGGTTGTGCGTTTCTGCATTTGGGTGAGGGTTCTGTTTTGTGGGGGGGAGGGGAGGGGAGGAAGAGGAGGTGGGGAGAGGTCAGCGGAGGCACAGCTGGTGAGACCCCCACTCCAACCAGCTGCTGCCTCAAAAGAGCCCGTCAGCAGCCCGCCTGCCCCTCGCCTCCTCTTTCCCTTTCTGTCCCCCCTCCGTCCTGTCTCCCCCGTCGTCTCCCCCTGCAGACTCAGCCCAGCTGTTCCAGGCTTTCCACTCCCCTCCCCTGCCACAATGTTCTCTGACCCCGACAAAAAAAAAGCTGCACTTACAAACAAGCACCTACGGACTCCCCCCCCAGCTCAGGCCTTAATCCAATAAGTCGCATCAAAGGTGTCCGAGGAGCGTCGGTGTATCTGGAGGCCTGAGGCTGGAGTAGATCCACCAGCTGGGTCTGGGCCCTCCAGGACCGACTCCATGGCCCTCAGCTCCTCCCCACGGCAACGTCTCCCCACCTTCATCAGAAGCAACTTGAGGGACCAACTTGCGCACTCCTCAGCGTTAGCTTGACATCGCTGCTCCCCATTTACCCAGAAGCCATTCATTTCATTTCGTCCCGTATTAAATTCAGACTTGCCAGGACTTGAGACGTGCCTGAGTCGGGTGATTATTCACACGCTGTGATTCATCATCGCTGTGTTGCCAACAGGGACTGGAAAGCTGGTGCTGAAATTCGATATTTGAAAGACGGATGATGAAAAGCAGCAGCGATTAATGAGTGGTTTTATTCCAGTGTGGGCTAATGCTACAAAGAAGAACTCTACCTGTACGTTCAGAGGCAAGAGAGAACTGAAAGAAAGCAAGCAACCCAGACAACAGATCCACACAACTGAGCAATATTTGATCCAACGGAGATCCTCATGAGGAGTTACTGGAGGTTCAGTGATCATCGACGAAGCTAACATCAGTCTGCTAACATACCCACTGTGTGATCTTTACCATCTTAGTTTAACACGTCTGCATGCTAATGTTAGCTAAGAATACAGATTAGTGCTGCGTGATGTTGGAAAAATATGATTGAGATGATTTCTTTTTATATATATGTACACCGATCAGACATACCATCATGACCACCTGCCTAATATTGTGTTGGTCCCCCTTATGTGGTCCAGAATGCTCTGGAGGAAAGCTCAGTGTATCCAAGAACCTCTTAGTTGAAGTAAATCTTCTATCAGACAGACTTCTCTTGTAGATCATTCGAGAAAATTAGTTTTTTTTTTGGTGTCAAGCAGCAAAAAGGTCGTATCATGACGTTCATGTGTGCAGCAGTAAAGCTGAATCATGCAGCCCTGATATGGAAGTCAGCTGCTCTGCTTGTGTATAATCATGAACCAAAGTGAAATCTGGACCCTTAAAGTTACCAGAATGATCAGACACACAACCCTGAGTCTGAAACCTCTGATGTGTTTCCTTGAAAGCGCTAACGAGCAGAGTTTCCATGTTCTCTCTAGTTGTGCTGCTGCAGAAACCTGCAAGGAGCTAAACTGTGATGGATGAATGATCTCAAACAGGCTTTATGTCTCTGTGAGTTGATGATCACGCTGCCCTGAAATGAACAGAACCAGTGGCTTCCTGGAAGGTAGCATGTACGCTGCTACGTCGAACAAGGGCAATGAGGGGAGTAACAAAAGAAAACCAGGTAAAGAGACAGGAAATTTATTTACAATTAAAGCAAAACTCAATTCAAATTCAAGCAAGCATGAAGCGAATCCAAAGTCTTCGAAACACAAAACGCGCTTGGCTGAGGCCGGACACGAGACTCAAGATTCAAGATTTTTATACAGACAATCTAGACCAGGGGTGTCAAACTCCGATCCTCGAGAGCCCCTATCCTGCATGTTTTAGATGTTTCCCTCTTCCAACACACCTGATTAAATGATCAGCATCGTTATCAGGCTTCTGCAGATCTTGATGATGAGCTGATCAGGATAGTGGCCCTCGAGGACCAGGGTTGGACACCTCTGGTCTCGGCACATTGGAGTTCTTGTGCAGGGCTCTCTTGGAGTCGAGTAAAAACACTCAGTCAAAAAAGAACACTCTACAAGGTTACAAAAAAAGTAAAATACAAGTATATGATGAATCTGAACGCTAAACAAAACTGCACGTAGTGGATACGCAAAGACATCAACACGGCACACTAGCTGCTGATCTGGCCCACTCAGGGCTGCCTGTCTTTGCAGTTCCCCCTTAATTTCACAGCAAAAGTGGCCACAGGTGACACTTCAGCTGTCTTTCAGGAGAAAAGCCAAAGACAACTTACCAACACACACACACCAATAAGGCCTAACATCATGACCACCTGCCGAATACTGTGTTGGTCCCCCTTATGTGGTCACAAATGCTCTGAACCATTGGACCAGAGGACCTCTCAGGGGGTCCTATGGGGTCTGGAACCACTGGATCCTTTGGCTACTCTGGCTTGTGCAGTGGGGCCTCTGTCAATCCAACTGGTTCCACTGCATCCTGTTGATGCTTGATCAGAATGGGCTGTAGGAAGTCTGGAGGTCACATCAACATGTTGGACCATTGTCATGTTCCTCCACATGTTCCTGATTGGTTGGTGTTGTTTCCATGTGGTGGGGGGCATTTTCATCCAGTGACATTTGGGATTTCCATTTGGGACCATGTTTATTTGGGTGTCTGATCAATGGTCTTCCCTTCACCTGTCAGTGGTCTGGATGTTGGGGCTGATCTGTGTTTGCAGCACTGAGGCCTGTAACAACAGGATGTGGAGTTAATGTCTTATAACACGTGAAACTTCCAGTATTAGTTTTGAAACCAGAGACAAAGCGAGGGAATAATTTGGCGAATAAATAATAAATCACTTGCTCCAGAAGCTCGGATGCATGCCTCTAATGCAGTTCATGAAATCTTTATCACACGCCCCGCTCAGTGATTCCTCCTTGATGTGTGTCTTTCATTAAAGCAACCAAATCCCTCAAGTTCAAATCTGAACCCGGGGCCACCCAGGCTGCACCTCACCCTCGGCGCTGGGCTGCCACACCCTCTCCCTCTCCCCCCGGTGCCATTGTTCCCCCGATGACAAGGCCCACGTGCCCCCCTATTCAGCGTCCCGGTGGGGGGTGGGCGGGCTCTTTGTCTGGCCGCCATTGTCCCAGACACACGCTTCCATTTGACGGACGCACGTGCTGGCGAAAGAGAAAGGCAGCGGAGGAAGAGGAGGAGGGGCCACCGCTGGCCATTCTTCTCGGCGGTGGTGGCGGTGAAAAGACGAGACGCGCTGGCCATCTGTGGTGCGTGTCTGTAATCTGTAGTGACTGGGGGGGTGACGGCGCACACACACACACACACACACACACACACACACACACTTCTCAGTTTCCAAAAGAATTCCTCTCCTTTGTCTCGCCACGCTTTTCCAGGGGCATGATGCCTATTGAGGTGGCTTCCCTTTGCTGTTGACGGGGTTTTGTTTGGCTCTGAAGTGGGGTTTTGTGCACAGAAAGAGAGAGTGCGAGTCAAAGCGGGCCGCTGCTGTTGGAGTCAGCTTCCATCCCGAGGAGAAAGTGACTCCAGAAACGCTCAAAGTGACCATTGTTGAGTGGCTGTTTTCTAGCAACAGGCCTAAACACCGCGGCGCTCCTCCTCCTCCTCCTCCCCAGTTTCCCTCTCCGTCCTCACCTCAGCAGTGTTTACTCGGGGTCTTCACAGCCTCCCTCGACTTCCTCTTCTCCTGGAGGCTGATGTTCTCTCAGCTGAAGGCTCCAACATGGGCGAAGCCGCTGTGTGTTTTCACCAAGCTGTTGCTCCGTGGATTCCTTCCCTCATCTCTTTCCTTTCACATCTTCTCCGGTGTTTCTTCCCCTTCCTCCCGGCTTTAGTTTCTTCCATTTTTTCATTCATTTCTCTCCGTCTTTACCCTCCGTATTCTCCTCCTCCAGTGCTTTAACAAAACTAGTAAAAGAGACGAATTAGCCACGGCTAGGAGCTGATATGATGCAGATTTTAGGGATTTCAAAACCAATAAATCGGCCTTGTTCTTCTTGTATGCATCCTGTTAGAAGTATTTTAGACCAGTGGTTCTCAACTGGTCCAGCCTCAGGACCCACAATTAATAAAGGTCGCGACCCAATTTGTTGAAGTTTGCTGTTCCTGTTAACAAATTAAGGTTTGTTTGGGTGTAGTCTCAACGCATTTTGATACAGCTTGGGGAAATTTTGGCTTATTTTTTTTGCTAATTTTGGGATATTTGGACGCTTTTTGCCAAGTTTTGGGCACATTTTGGCCCATTTGCACAGATTCTGAGCACATTTTGTTTATTTTATTAGCATAGATTTCTCCAATTAGCTGGCAGAGACTAATCTGGTTATTGAAAGCAAACTGTGTGACAAGAAACACGTCCTTTAAAATAAAAGACTTTATACCACTACTTTTTGCTTCTGCGACCCTCTAAAAATGGCTTTGCGACCCACTTTTGGGTCCCGACCCACCATTTGAGAACCACTGCTTTAGAGCACATTCTCTGTGATGACAGCCTTTTTCTAAATAACCCCAAGCATCTTTTCCTGCAGTAAAGTTTCGACACTGGAGCAGTGGTGGCGCAACGGTTAAGTCTCCAGGCTGCTGATCAGAAGGTCAGAGGATCAAACCCCAGTGCGGCCATTGTTGGGCCGTTAACCCTTCCTACGCCGTACCATGGCTGGACCAACATTTCACAATGTTGTAGAAATGTATTCATGACAAATAAAGGATTCTTCTTTCCTCTCGTGGACGCTGGTAGCAGCATATCTGTCATAAATCAACATCGGCCGACTAATATACAAGTCTGGCTTCACGGAGAGTAAAAAGTCATCTACTGTGTGTTTTTTTAGCTTTATTTTTAATTTAAGGAGGTGAAGAGCATCGGAGCAGCACTGCTAAGCCTGGAGTTGGTGTAGAGAATCCCAGCTCACATTACTTCCTAATGATCCAGAGCTTTCAACTATGAGATGCAGTCTAACTCAGTTGACAGTGGACCCCCGTATATCGTGCCCAAGCGACATGAGCGTCCATACGAGAGTAATATTGAATATTTACCCCCAAATCCGGCGTGTCAGTCCAGATTTTTCCTGTTTAGATAAGTGTACCGGCCCTTATAAGCCCGTATGAGCGGCGTGCTGCAGCGCCACCACCACGCCTGCCTCTCCAAACCCATTTCCTCTGCCAGCGCTCCTGCGTGCCCAGCTCGGGCTTTTAGTGCCGGTCGATAAGACACGACCACCCTGTGAAGGTCACTCAGTCTCGCCGCTCCACAGAAACCAAAACTCCCAACCCGCCGTGAAGCCTCGGCGATGAGACCGACTGACTGTAACGTCTCCGTTCTTTGCTGTAAATGAAAACACTTCCTCCTCTGAGATAAACAATAATATATAATCCTCATGCGAGCTTCTGTGTCACCAGACGTCGCTCTGAGGAGGATTGTTGTGTTGTAGGCGAATACAAAAGGACGTGACTGCTTCCTTGTGGCCCAGAAAATGCTGCAGGACTCTGAGGAAAGGCAGACAGATGGTTGATGTCACATAGATTGACAGGCAGATGGACGAACAGGCAGAGATAATAGATGCTTATACAGAGAGAGGGCATGCCTCAGACCTTCTGCTGTATGGAGTTCAACATAAAAACAACATGAAATATATAACTGTGATATATTAGACAGATTTAACTGTGTTGAACTGAGATTTGAAGCAAAAAATAAGACATTTAGGAGCAAACTAGACTAGTCCAACATGTATTTTTGAAGACAGGCGGTTATATTTGCATTTTCTTCTAAATGTTTCCTGCTCAGGAAGTCGCAGAGCAAAGACAGACAGCAGACGGGCATCAGAGAGTGATGAGGCAGATGTTAAAAGCTTTAAAAGCACTATTGATTTGAGAGCTCCGGCCGCGCATGTTGTTGCTTTACATGCATAAACGTGAATTATGCATGAGCGCATTGTGTTGACACACGAAACCCGACGACACGCGGTCTGATGACGCGACGCTCGCTTTGAGATTCAGCAAGTGTCAGCAAACTGGACTGAAAGAAAGAAAGAAAGAAAGAAAGAAAGAAAGAAAGAAAGAAAGAAAGAAAGAAAGAAAGAAAGAAAGAAAGCTCTTCCTGTCTGGACGGGAGGTCGGAGGTGAGGGGTTGGAGAAAGTGGCCCGGATAATCACACACACACACACACACACACACACACACACACAAATACTCAACATGAGCGGAGGCAGCTGGTCTGTTACCATGACAGCGATGCTCCGGCCGTCCAGCAGGGGCGCCGTCACACAGGAAACAGAGACGTGTGCTCCGAGGGCCGCTCCACGATCCTCCTCTCCTGTGTTGAGCTGAGAGGAAACACGTTTTACCATCATGCGTGTGCTCTGGACAGGAGAGACCGCCACGCTTCAGATCACAGCGGCATGAAGCAAAACAAACAAACAGACATTTTACAGATGCTTTTATTTTTATTACACAGATTTTTTTTCTCCTGTATTTTTAAAACCCACAAAAAATGTACAAAAATGGACTTTAATGAGAAAATAAAATGCTCTGGGCCTGGCAAGGTTATTGTGGTTACACAGATATTTCCCTTTTATTTATTAGAGGAAACTCAAGCTAATGCTGCCGATGCATCTCTAGATTTAAAAACAATTAGTGACAATTAACAGAAAACAGAAAAAGAAGTTTGGTTCTGTATTTTTACATAGATTTGTTTTTGTGGGGCAAATATGTAGATGTAGAGAAGACAACAGGCTGCATAATAGTGGGGTAACAACTTTATAGTGTTAATTAATTCAATTTTAAATGCTCCTACAACAAATAACCTTCAGAAACTACCCTGTAAAACCTTTTAGTGTGTGAAATTCTTAATGATTAATTACAGTCTAGACCAGTGGTTCTCAACAGGTCCAGCCTCAGGACCCACTATGTTTCTATTAATAACAGTCGCGACCCAAATTGTTGAAGTTTGCTGTTCCTGTTAACAAATTAAGGTTTATTTGGGTGTAGTCTCAATGCATTTTGATACAAATTAGGAAAATTTTGGCTTATTTTTTGTTCATTTTGGTATATTTGGATGCTTTTGCCATGTTTTGGGCATATTTTGGCCCATTTTGACAGATTCTGAGCACATTTTGGTTCATTTTTGGGATGTTTTAGCATAAATTTCTCCAATAAGCTGGTAGAGACAGATCTAGAGGTTAATAGTGGGCAACTACTGGTGTCACCACCACTAAATATCCTGCTACTGAAAGCAAACTGTGCCATAAGAAAGACGTCCTTCAAAATAAAAGACTTTATACCACCCTCTCAAAATGGTTTCGCGACCCACTTTTGGGTCCCGACCCACCAGTTGAGAACCACTGGTCTAGATTGTTATTGCTGCTAACAAGCCGTTATAAGTTCTAAACAGTTACTTGTGTGTATTTAAAATGATGATGTAACATGGGGGGGGGGAGCAGTGACATCACTTCCTGTGTCCTGTCACGCCCTAAAAGCCCCCTGACTTTATTTGAATTTACTGCACGGCGAGGACAGCGTATTTTTTCCTCGCGGCATACGAGGAAGAGACGATGTGGGAGGTTGTCGTACCGGGTCGTAGAATAAAGCAGCCACATGTTCACCCTTTCAATTGCGGTCCGATTGAAGGGAGCGTGGGCTCAGGTGGGAGCTAATGGCTGGGGCTTTTTGGCGACGTCAAGGCAGGGAATTGAAAATCGTCCTCTGGCGTCCTAATTCTGCATACTGTCAGGACTTCTGGTCTCCAATTTGTTTCTGTGTTGATTATTTGTTCCCAATTTTCAGATGTGGGATCGGTTGTTGGGAATGACACGGCATCTTACAGCACTCTCATAGGATTCAAATGGCTCTGCCCGTCTTTACCCTCCCTGTTCGTCTTGTCTTGCCCTGTCCTTCATTTGTTTCCCCCTCAATTCACTGAGGTGCTGCACTGCCCCCTCTGGCTCAGGGTAGGAGAATTCAATAAAGAATGACAGCTTAGCCTCCAGGGGGGGCCGGTGATGGTCACGCACACGCACTAAATATTAATATATTTTGCTGCAAGACTAAAATATGCATTGATCTCATTAAAGTTGACCGCCTTCTGTGGTGTTAAATGATGAGTATAAATGCAGACAAAAGAAAAAAAAAAAAGAAAACCGTGGGTGAAACTTCTCTTATTGTGGCGAGTGCAGGCTTCTTTTTGTTTTGCCTCTAATTACAAAGCCGGTTCCAGGCCCGCCTCAATGCTAAGTCTGGTTCGTCACTGAAAGCATCGCATCAGACGACCAACAGAATGACTTTTCTGTCTTTGCGTCTCCCTGCTTCTGCTCCTCCCCTCCATCTCTGCTCCTCACTTGTTGTGGTCGGCGGGGGAGGAGGAGGAAGGGGGGGGAGGCCTCCTCTCACCCACAATGTTGTCACTGTCTGTCTCTCCCTCCTCACCCCCGTCTGATCTCGGCTCAGTGAATGAGTGTGTTTTGCCCACTTTCTTTTTCTATTTTTGCTCCTTTCCAGAGTTTTTCTCCCCCCTCTCTTCTTCCTCCTTTCTCCCCTCACTCTCGTCTCACTCTCACAAAAAAAACCCATACCATCGGTTGCCATGGGATCCGGTTGCCATGCAGCAGCGAGGTTTTCACGTGGTCCTCCTGCATGTTATGTGTGTCCACCGTGGCGTGACGGAGTTTGGGTTGATTGGGAAGACAGAAGTGCCGGCATCAAACTATCGATCATGTGACGTCTAAACCAAGCCAACATGCACCGGCCTGCATGAGTCCTCCATCATTTCGCCGCTCAATGAGGCTTTGTCTGTAACTACCGGCTTTGCGTTGGTCTGTAGAGAAAGATAAGTCGGGGATAATGGAGACGTATGATGATGGAGAGTCATTGAGGAGAGAGGAGATGGATGAGGGGAGGCAGAGAAGGAGGAAAAAGAGAGTGGTATTGATCAGCAGCAGAAATCTATTGAGCAGCCTGTCAGGCCAGAGCAGTGGATTTGGCTGTCACGCCTCGCTATCGGACTGCCCGTCCATCTGGGTGCACTTTTACAGATTGTGAGGGGATGAAAGAGGAGGTCTTGGAGGATTTCTCTGACAGAGCTGATTGGATAATTGAAATGCATCGGGCTTTCTTATCAGCAGATGATCACTGGATGGCTCGTGTTTGGTTCGGCGGAAGTCACCGAGGTGGTGAGATAACATGACGATGAGCTGGAGCGGCTAAAATCTCCTAATGAAGCATGAGGAATAAACCCACTTAAAGATTACCCATCTGTTCCTTCACAGAACGCAGCTGACCGAGTTTGGCAGCTGATTTCAGAAGGTGGAAATCATTTGTGTAATCTGCATTAAAGCTTCGGTGATATGCATTTTTACATGAACATGGATTTTAACGGCTAGCAGTAGCATTAGCAGACAAACACCAAAGAGATCCCTCTTCTTCTCCTTGAAGCTCTGGTTTCATTTTAGTGTCTTTCAGCTAAATGTTTTGGATTTGCTGTCCTCACAAACCTCGTTTCGACCTTCACAAAGCACCTACCTACGACCTACTCCGAACTCTGACAAAGTTTGGGGCAAGGCATCGAACGTACGGTCAGTTTAAAACGCTACAACCACCTCTTCTGCCACCAAAGCAGCTCTGACCCATTGGTCCCTGGATGTGGAACCTCTGGGATCGTCCTGGGTCTGGCGCTAGCTTTGGATCCTTCATAGACTGCAGGTTGGGGTCTCCATGAATCAAGCTTGCCCAGTTCTGAGGCTGGATCATCGCTATGGGCTCTTTGTTGTGTTCTTCAAGCTGCATTGTGCTGTTGGGCCAGGCCACAAGAGTTGGGGAGTGCTGATGTCATAGGGGTCGACGGGTGGTACGAGTCAAAATCCACATGAATGCCAGGATCTGAGGTTTCCCAGCAGAGCAGAAGTTTCTCTTACTGGAGGCTGAAAAAGAGCTAATATGAGAGTGAATATTTGTTACAGGTCCAAAGTCATGCCTCTGGATGAATGCTAGTGTTCCTGTGCAGCTGCCAGGTCTGTAAAACGTTTGCCAACAAATTTGCTGCAACAACTTAATGAGGTGGTAATAATATAATATAATAACATATAATATATCAGTGCACTGAAAGACTCAAAGTGGCCAAAAAGTCCTGTAATGCAGCGTCACAGACTTTAGACAGAAATGTGGTTTTGACATCACAGTAAACTCTTCATGCGCCCCATTCTAACCCTTAACCCTAAAGCATTAGCCTGACTGTGAGATGGAGCCTTATAGATGCTGATGGACACTTAAAAATGCTGTAAAATCCCTCTCCTTACCTTTCTATACTTCACTTCACTGGATTGTTTTAGGGGTTTGTGTCGTTATGGGTTCAGATTGGTGTAATTAGGGTCCGAGCAGTGGAGGTGCAAGAACCCTTCGCATTTTTTGGGGCTAAAGATGCTCGAAAACGCGTGAAAATTTGCACACATGTCCCAAGTCGTGAAAGATTTGACACTGCACATGTATGTGGCAAAATGGCTCCATAGCGCCCCCTGCAACGTTGGTAAAAATGAACACGTTTCACCTGAATCTATGAAATTTGGTTGGCATATGCAGCCATACCCTAAACCCAACAGGAAGTCCGTCATTTTTGAATTAATTTTGAGAATTTTTATCATTTTCAGGGGCAAACTCCTCATGGGGGGTAGCTCCCAGAGACATCAAATCTGGCCAGTAAAACAACAGGCCTCAATGATGAAGTTATCAGAATCTTTAAAGGGCGGCACCCTGGAATGTTGATGCTTCTCCATGAAACAGGAAGTGCTGTCTCGCTACCCTCTACATGCTCCAATCTGCCTCGAACTTTACATGTTTGATCAGAGTCCTGCCCTGATGACATCCAGTGGACAGCATCCATTCACAGTCGGGTTGGGGCGGCTGTGGCTCAGGTGGCAGAGCTGGTTGTCCACTGATCGCAAGGTTGGCGGTTCGATCCCCGGCCCCTCCACATGCCGAAGTGTCCTTGGGCAAGACACTGAACCCAAAGTTGCTCCCAATGGTAGATTAGCGCCTTGCATGGCAGCTCTGTCATCATTGGAGTGTGAATGGGTGAATGAGAAACACATTGTAAAGTGCTTTGGAACCACTAAGGTGGAAAAAAGCGCTATATAAGTGCAGACCATTTACCATTTACCACAGTCATAGCGCCACCTGCCAGCAACAGGAGAGGACATGTTTGATGTGCTATTGTTAGCCGCTTGACCATATTAACCTCAAATACGGTGACATGAGCTTTAAGACGTGCCACGTCCCGACCTGCGAGGGTCTGTTCAACACTGCTTGCAGCTTTAATTCCGTGTTCGAACTTCTTGATTTGTATATTGACATAATAAGCAACTATCACTGATTAGTGTCATACAGATAATTGATAACTCTCTGTGCTCTCCTTTTCCCTTTTGGCTTCGGACCAAAATGAGCCCACAGTGGTGCAGCGGCGTTCGGCTTTGCAACTTAATCCACTCCGTTAATGTCAACAGATTCTCATCGACATGCAGCCGGTGGAATATTCGAAGTTCGAGTTGAACAGTTGGTGCCATTAAACCAAAACGACCTGGAAACAGTGACTGGATCTGGACACTCCTGTTCGTCCCGTCCAGATGTTTTTATACAAGTGAATGGAAACTATTCTAACCATTATTTGTAGTGATTATGTCGTAATTGCGACCGGTTCGTGAACGACCTGCTCACTCCATTTGCACTTCATTTATGTTGCTGCCATTATTCCAGTGCGAGTCGATGCGTTTTTGCTTGTTAGTTTATGGACGTCTTGGATCAAGGCCCACATTGGATGACTGCTCATGTGCACATGCAGTTAGATTATTGAGTATTTGTAACCCCACAGATCGTTATCTGTGGTGGTGTGTTTGTCTTTCTGTGTTAAGAGGAGTTTAATTTACACCCGGAGCTCGTCGGTTGAAGTAGCTGCTACGGAGTCCCTGAAGCGTGACGGTTGTAAAACCACAGATTGAACTTGATCGCAAACAAACGCACACGCGCGATTATGTTTCTGCTCTGACTGGTGGAAAAGCTCGCCGGGAACACGTGCCGGAGGGCTTACTTACCAGGAAGTGTGTCCGCTACCACCTGGCCGGTGAGATCATCGTGTTTCATAACAACACAGCAGCTTTAATAGGCTTATGTTAGATTCTCACACCCAGACAGATGAATATGCACAAGCAGACACAGGTACGATACAGTGCATGCTTGTAGAGATAATATCTACTGTACCCTCCTCTGATCGGCTCTCTCCCGTTATTGTTAGATCGTTTTCTATCTCACCCTCCTCCTCAGTCCTGGATGAGTGCAAAAGAAAAGAGGGGGACAAGTTAATAGCAGTCAAGATAAAAGCTCCATAGAATAACGGATCCTCCCTCTACTCTTTAGGATAATGAGCCCACTTTGGATCCGTAAGGTGTCTCAGGCTGGAGCACGGGAGAACTCGAGTTTGGTTTCTGTTGTCACATCAACAGAGTTTGATATGGCATTTAGATAAACACAATGATTGCCTGGAATTGCAGAGTTTATGCCACAGAGATGTTTGAGTGGGCTTCTTTTTTGTGTGTGAATGTCACGGCTGCTGTGGGAATAGAGACCACTTAACCCTCCGAAAGTGTGTGTGATGGTAATGTATGTGATGTATGTCAAACGAGGGCATGTAGGGACGGGTTAGAAAGAACGGTGAAGCCTGAACCTTGACTCTGACAATGCTGTGGGGGGGTTTTGCTGGAATGAGACGTTTAGGGCAGACTGGGTAATGTGCATTTGAGTTACGACAACTTTCGATTTAGCTGCAAAACACCGAATCTGCTCAAAAAATCTGCAGTTTAAGCATCACGAAGGTCTTTCGATGAGTCTGACCACATGTGTTGTTGATCTAGGAGGAGCTTTAGTAACGTACAACACCTGCAAATGTAAAAACCGTTCCAGAGTTGCAGCAAATCCAACAATTTTGACCTCCTGTTTGGGTTCGTTTGCAGGAGAGGCACCTGGCTGCAGACCTCCACTGTGAGGACAAGAAATGCACGGGATGCATTACAAAATAAAATCGCGTAGGCACCTCCGGTGGAATTAATTTACACGCTAATGCATTAGCAATACAATGTAAAATCTACCAGACCACTAGTATATATCGTTTTAATTTATATATTAAACTTATTATTTTGAGAATGAGCCCCATTGTGAGTTTTATTCCTGCTAACAGAATAATCCTTAAATGTTATTTTAATGCACAGTTACAGTCATAAGAATAGAACAAAGACGTCAACAGGTGATGAAGACAACACAATAATTACTAATATAATGACAAAGTCGGCAACCGGGGACATTAAATAACAAAATTTTGACCGTTAGATTCCCGTAAAACTACTTCTATCCTGCTACAGAACCGTCAGAGCCAGAGGCAGATTTCAGAAAGTCTATCCGAGCTAAGGCTGCTGTCAGCGGGGAGCTGTGAGCGCTGACCGCCCGGTAGTAGCTGTCTAACGGGGACACTCACATCTCCAACATCACTGGAGTCAATTTATAAGCAGAATTTATCCTGATAAATTGACCACAGATTTGATGTTTATACAACCACTTTATCGCCTCAAATAATCCTAAAACTAAATTTTGTGTCTCAGTCTCGGGGGTACCGTGGACAAGTAGGAATATTGAGAAACAGCCACAACCACTCGGGTTAAATGGCTGCTTCTTCGTTTGATTTAATTAGCGGTTAGCAAACCAACTTCACATACGTTACCGCCACCTACTGGACTGGACGCTTTAAATATCCTTTTCTTTTTTTTACCCGTTACTTCCTGTCCTGGCGGTGGAAGTCTGCAGCCAAGAACTCTTGGCTCCGAGAGGCTTTTTTGTGGGTTTTGGGATCGTGCAGTGAGGGCTCGGTCATTGATATTTTAAAGATTTATTTTTTTGGCATTTTCAGCCTTTATTGGAGAGGATACGACAGTGGATAGAAACGGAAACAGGAGAGAGAATGGGGAAGGACATGCGGTAAATGGCCGAGGTCGGACTCGAACCTGGCACAGCCGCTATGCCTCGGCATGCGGGTCCCGTGACATAACCACTAGGCTATCGGGGCACGGTCATTGATATTTTGAAAAGAAGTGTTGTATTTGTCTCTGCCACGTGCAAGATCCATGAAATACGTCAAATTTGCACTGTGTTTGACTTTTTCGACACCTTTTTCCCATTCGTTAAGATTCATGAATGTCAACAGTTGCGTCTGGAAACGAGGAGATTGTCAGTTTCCTTAGAGCCTTTGTTGTTTTTCTTCTCTTCCCTCCGCAAGATTTTCCTCAAGCCTAATCTAAAAAGCTCTGTTTGTTATCAGCGTAACATGTCGTTCAACTCCACGAGGTATTGTTGTTGTGTACACATCTTTGTATTGTCGTGTCGGGTATTTAAACATGTATTTGAGGACTAGTCTAACACGATGAGCGCTAAGACTCGTTCCCCCATGGGAGCATTTAAGTACATCAGAATCGCTGTGATGTTTTGGTCCCGTCAGCATTTAATGCCACTTCTGTCAACAGGCTGTGAAGTAGAAACGAGTGACAGTGAGCATAAAGAGAGATGGTGCTGATTGTTTCCAGCTGGCCGCAAACACCCAGAGCCGAGTCTGAAACAAACACGTGAACAAAGCCGGAGCACAACGAGGGCGTTTTGATCCCTCTCGGTCTCATCCATCGTTGATCTGTGGCTCTGGGTGTCTGAGGGTAAACAGATTAGAGGATGAACTGGCATCATGAAAGCCTGGGAATGTGTGAGAGGAGACAGATAGCGCTGACACATAACACTACGCCAAGCCACAGTATCTCCAGCCTCGGCTCCAGCTACCCAGCCAAAGCTCTCTTCGGCCAGATCCAGTGTCAGGTGATACGTCGCATTACATCACAAGGTGTCTCAGGTGCATCCTGGTGATCGGACTCTGCTTCCTGACAGACGTTTGATTTTATCGGTGAGGAAGCTGCGCTAAAACTGCTGCTGGTCCTTATTGTGCTGTTCTTCCTCCATCACCTTAGTAGCCTAGAGCAGTGGTTCTCAACTGGTGGGTCGGGACCCAAAAGTGGGTCGCGAAGCCATTTTGAGAGGGTCGCAGAAGCATGGCTCCCCCAAAAAAGTAGTGGTATAAAGTCTTTTATTTTGAAGGACGTGTTTCTTATGACACAGTTTACTTTCAATAGCAGGATATTTAGTGGTGGTGACACCAGTAGTTGTCCTCTATTAACCTCTAGATTTGGCTCTGCCAGCTTATTGGAGAAATTTATGCTAAAAAGTGCCAAAAATGAACCAAAATGTGCTCAGAATCTGTCAAAATGGGCCAAAATATGCCCAAAACTTGGCAAAAAGCGTCCAAATACCCCAAAATTAGCAAAAAAATAAGCCAAAATTTTCCTAAGTTGTATCAAAATGCGTTGAGACTACACCCAAATAAACCTTAATTCGTTAACAGGAACATCAAATGTCAACAATCTGGGTCGCGACCATTATTAATAGAGACAGAGTGGGTCCTGAGGCTGGACCAGTTGAGAACCACTGGTCTAGAGAAAGCTAGTCAACCGTAGCTGGACGATCTTCTAGTGCTTCTGGACCACTCATGGTGAGAAAACCTAAAGACAGGTGATAAATTAAAGTAAAAGCCATACAAACCGATCAGCCATGTGGTCCAGAATGCTCTGAACCACTGGACCAGAGGACCTCTCAGGGGGTCCTATGGGGTCTGGAACCACTGGATCCTTTGGCTACTCTGGCTTGTGCAGTGGGGCCTCTGTCAATCCAACTGGTTCCACTGCATCCTGTTGATGCTTGATCAGAATGGGCTGTAGGAAGTCTGGAGGTCACATCAACATGTTGGACCATTGTCATGTTCCTCCACATGTTCCTGATTGGTTGGTGTTGTTGGGATTTCCATCAGCATGAGGGAGTGTGTTTGTTGTGGGACCATGTTTATTTGGGTGTCTAAGTCTGATTAAGGTTTTCCATCAGAACACCACATAGTACCAATATGATCCATTTTAATCACTTCACCTGTCAGTGGTCAGGATGTTGGGGCTGATCGATGTCTGAGTAAAAGACAAAAAAAGAAAAAGGTCTCTGAGACTCTCCTGGAGGGACGAACACCATTCTCCTAAAAGATATTCCCTCTTGTAGTGTTTTGATGATGGCGGTAAAGAGCGCCGACTCACACAACGGTCCAAAATCTCTCATCGTTGTTCAGCTGCTTTGAGATCTGGTGGCTGTGAAGGCCGTAACATATGATTCACTCCATTACCAGCCTCATAAAGCCATTCGGGGATGTCTAGTGCCCCGTGGATGGGAGCATTACCGTCCTGGATGAAACCATCAGGATAGAAATGTTTCTTTATTTGATGAAGGCGATCAGTCGGAGCAGCTTTGCACTGATTTGCAGTGACTCTTTACTCTCAGGGGACATGAAAACTATGTCAGCAAATCTCCTTTCCTGACCTCATGACTGGATCCTTTGGAGCTTTAGGTGAACTGTGTACCCATGATGCATTTCAGCACAAGGTGTTAACAAGGTTCAAATCATGCTTTAGCCTCCTTCATCTTCCTCTAAACCCTCAGCAGCTATAAGCTCGCTCTCCAACCGTCTCCAGGAATGTCATTTTCCTCAAGCTCCTTTTAAAACCTCCTCCAACCTGAAGGTCAGTTCCTCCTTCATGTCTACATCTGTCCTGGCCCTTGATCTCCAAACTCCTCACCTCCAGCAGCAGCAGCAGCTCTCTGGATAAATCCTCTTCAAGCTCAATCACCAGCCTCAACCTCTGTCTGTCCAGTTCCCAAAGATCCAACACCCCACTTTCCTCCTAGTATCAACCTTCCAGCTCTCCCTTCCTCTTCTTCAATTCCAGTTTGAACCAGCGTTCAGATTGAAAACAGCCCCGTGCTGCAGCAATCCAAAGAGCTCTGTTGGTGGGGGCGTGTTGCCTCACATCAGATGTTATTAAGTAATCCTATCCCAGGCAGTTGGTTTGAGACACAGATGCAAGAGTCTGAAGGCTTATCAGCTGCCAGAACTCGGCACGGCAATATATAATATAATGAGGAAGGATCTGGAAAGTTATCAGAGCCTCGAGCGTTTCCATCCTCCATAGAACCTGTGATGTGGTGAACTTTATAACTGAGTATTCGGGTTAGAATCCATTGACTGCGTACGTGAAATGTGCATGAAATCTGATAGACGAGTGGTTTGGAGTCGTGATGAATTCACCAGACCGGCAGCTGAATCTCCAACCGAACCGTCAGCAGTGGAGTTGTAAATAACACAGGTAGGAAGACAAATGTGTGGAATAAAACGCTGTATTTCTGGTTTAGTGATCCTTTATTAAAACCATCCATCCTGAACCTGACGACAAAGTAAAGCTACATCGATGCAGTCTATTTCCTGGTCTGGTCCGGCTCCTACCCAGGTGTTAGCCACCTTGTTCGTCATGCAGTGCTGTGTTAATGTGTATTTTTAATCTACATTTGCTGCCCACATAGTATATAAGTGACCGTACAGTGGCACGGCATGTCTAAAGAGCCGCTGTGCTGCATTGATTGCTTCGAATCTGACATACAGTGCAGTTTTATATGAAGTCGACCTGCGCTGTATAAATCGGGGCTTCGCTGCACAATATTTACTGTGGCTGTAACTCCTCCAGCTCTCAGCGTTCAGCAAAAGATGGCTCTGGGTTATGATCCATATGCTTCTCCAGCTCTGCCTGCGAATGTTTTCCCCCCGCTAGACGATCTGGAACTGGAAACCCCGCAGAATACCCGAAACATGACAGGCATCCATACGGCCAGATGTTGTTTGGGTGCGGTTTGCAGCTTTTTTTTTTTTTTTAGAAGTCATTTTTGCAGCGAAGCAGCATTTAATCATCTATCGGGAATCCTGCCTATCTGTGACCTTCCCGTAAGCGTCCAGCGCTGGGGGAGCTGCACCCTCCCACGTGTCCGATGCCGTCTCGTGTGGAAACGTAGGCCGAGTTCCAGCGTTATGAACCCATCCTCCAGCCCCAGCGTCTGTCCCCCGGCTCCAACCCCCAGCCCTCGCCCTCTCCCCCAATGCACTCTTGACCAGTGCGCCCACAGCAGATGGAGAGCAAAGAAAACTGTGTCACCACCCGCCATGGCTCGCTTTAATCACTCCTCCCCTTTCCTCGTACTCTCTTTTCCATCCTCCCACTCCCTTCTTTCCTCGCTCCCAGGATCTGGAGCGTCAAACATCGATTTTGTCTGTATTTTTAGAGCTGCTGCGAGCGGACGTGCGCGCTGTATTTGTTTGTGTGCACAGCTAGACGCTCATCCACGCCGGTTGTGTTTGGGTGCATCACTGCGTCTGTATCTGAGGATGTGTCAGGACTCTTTTTTTTCCAAGTTAATCCCTTAAGAAGAGGTGTGGCTCCCTCTCTCTCTCTCTCTCCCTCTCTCTCTCTCTTGCTCGGCTCTCGCTCTGTCCCTCTCTCCGAGCGCTGTACCATCACTTGTTCTCTCGTTCCTCCCCTCCTCTCATCTTCTCCTCGTGCTGCCGTTGTTGCCGTGGCCGCTAGTCTGAGGGACTCCTCGCTCTCAGCTTGCCGTCCCCGCGTCTTCCTCTCGCCTGCTTTCGTTCCTGTGCGAGATGAGTTCTTGGGGCGAGATGGGGGAGGCCATCGAACTCAGGTGAGTCGGATGCAGGGGAGAGGGGGGAGGAGGTGTGAGGTGTGTGTCTGTGCAGGAAGTTGGATTCACTTTGAGGGGATCTGTGCATGTGTCCAACATGTTTTCCCGCCTGTGCTGTGTGTTCTGTTTCTAACTGGGTCGACTGTTACTGTAGCAGTCAGCACCTTGGGCTATTTTTCTGAGCCTCACCTTGTTTTCTGTCCGTCAAGCTGACCCTGTTTCAGCAAGGGAGAAATCTGCAGGCTCTATAGAGGTCAACACATGATCTGTGGTTTCTTTTGTTTTTGCAAAAGCGATCGCTGTGGTTTGTTGCTGCTGTTGTTGTTGTTGAGTTATTGGCTATAGGGGTATTTTCAGACACTGCCAAACTGATAATAGGTCTAGTCTGTATCCACAGGGCTCATAGCGGCTAATAGCCTTAGCAGATGCATTAGCCCCCATGCCCATATGGAAGAGATTAAACCTGCTAAATTGATACAAACACCCAACACTGTTTTAGCTTGCACAGCGTTCCCGCCTGCATGTTCTGTGTGCACTCATGTCGATTTGATCATGCGTGCGTGCGCGGATACCTGCCACGCACCCTTTATTCCAGCGCTTCCTCTCCGTTTCACACTCCCCGGCCTCATGATTAGATAATTGAGGAGGCCAGCTGCCGTGAGTGTGTTGCGAGGAAAGAGCGAGGCGAGGGAGACCTGTGTGAGAAGTGAAACGAGGACAGACGAAGAAAAAGACGGGAGACTCAACAGGAGGGTGGAGATAAGAGGAGGGGAGTGAAAGCGAAAGTCTGGTCAGGGGGGAAAAGACGGAGGGAAGAGGGCATGTAAGGGAAAAGTCAAGGTGAAGTGGATTTATTGTGGAGAAAGTGTCCTCCCTTTCCCAGCAGAAGGAGGCGATGCTAGACTGGAACTCTTACTGGAGTGTAGAGAAAGTGGGGTTGGAAAGAAGACGAAAGACACACGAGGAGACTAAATGTGAATAATGCAGTTTAAAACGTCTCAAGGCCGAAGTTGAACTCTGCTTTGTTTGTCTGTGAGACTTTCTGGATGCAGAGTCACACCAGGTCGCTTGGCATTCAAGACGCCGAGACGTCTCAGCAGCAACAGTCGGAAACATTCGAGCAAACCGACTTTAAGAGTTCGCTGAGGCTAACTCGCCACTTTTAGAGGCTTGAGTGTCGCGCTGCCAGGGTTCACATGTGTGCGGAGCGTGGAGCGCCGGTGTGAGTCGACTCCCGCCCGCCAGGTCGTTCCGTCATTCCCTTGCTTTGCGACTTTCATGTCTGACCCTTGAGATGAAAGTGTGCCGCACATGTTTGCCGTCATGTCAGGAGTGCCGGGCGGATGATAAGCCGACCCGCGGCTCTGCTCTGCACTGATAGGAGGGGATACAAAGTGGGAACACGGCACGACAATATGACACAGGAGCATATCGACCGGGCTGCTCCACTTCACGCCTCGCTGCACTGTGTTCAGATTGGCTTCTCTGTGCACACACACACACACACACACACACACACACACAGCGACATGCGAACATGCTTTGACACAGATGCACGCCGGTAGACTCATGCAAGCGTGCACACGGTAACGCACAAAGCTAGCCCGGCCTGTACCCTCTTCGCCTGCTGTTCCAAGGGCAGAGGGGGATTTGGATATTGTTGTGTTAATCTGCCTCTCTTTTGTGTCTTGGAACCCATTCAGACGCACACAATCACACACGAGCACGAACACACAGGTATGAACAAGCGTGCACACACACTCTTATGCACAACAGAGGACAGAAGAAAAAAATAAGCACACACATGCACAGACAATCTTCTGCAGGCTTAACTTGGGTGGGTGGGAACCGAAGCAGCGGCAGGAGGGGCGGTGACACAGCATCGTGATCAGCCTGGAGGAAGAGGATAATAGGTGTGGGAGCTGTGTGTGCGTCTCCTGCTGTCGAGGTGACGGTGCACACATGTCTGAGTGTGAACACGCTCTTCATGGTCTCTCAGCGTCATTCGAAGGTTCCCAGCTAAAAATCCTATTTGCAGAAAAGACCGGGGAGCAGATAATTTTAATTGCAGGATGTTTTCTCAGACTCCCGGCTCTGCAGGACCGACCTCCTCATTCAGCCGCCGGACCCACGGCATCGATTGTTCCCACACATTTGCTGCGTCCGTCGTAGCTGTGACTGAAATTCAGCTTTAGTTTCAGGGGAGATTAAGTTTTTTCCCCCCACACACACCGAATTTAACTGATTTCTGGCTTGGAAACATGGCGCGGTGCACTGCTGCGTGCACGTCTGAGGAAAGTGTGCGTACGTTGTGCTTTTGTGTGCGCGGTGTCCTTTTAAAAAGTGTGAGAAAAGACGTGGATTCCAGTAAAACTCATTCAGCCGAGTCTGGGAACCTGTGCTGTTTCCTGGATCCATCCGTCTCGTAGCGCTGACTGTTAGTTTTATCCAAAGTTTAGTGTTTGAAGGTTCTTTCCTTGAGTTTGAAGACTTGACTGCGGGGTGTTAACGTGAACTGAACTGTCTGAAGTGCTGAGGTTCTCCTCCTAAAGCCCAACAAATAAGGTTGTGGGTGGAGCCAAAGCAGGAAATGAAATGTCTTATGACGGCTCCTACTCGTCACTCAAAGCAGCCACGGCCTTAATTATTCAGGACCTTTAGCCTTAGTCCAATTTAAACAGGACAGTTATATAAAATCCCCCCCTCCGTGCAGCGGTCATGAATTATTTCCGCTGTAAGGTTGGACGTTTAAACACGGAGGTCTGTGGGGATTGACTCACTTTTGGAGTCGGCCTCAAGTGGACGTTTGAGGAACTGCAGCTTTCGGCTCTTCTGGCTTCATTGTTCAGCCTTGAAGGTTCCCACTTGTCTTCTGGGACTGTTTAAGGGGTTCTAGTTCGGTATATGTCAGCCAATCTACCGCCGTGTCCCCTGTTTAGTTGCTCTTTTGTAGTTTTATACCCACGTTTTTTCATTTTTGCCATCAATAATGACAACACTATGCACATTAATATAACATACAACAGATGCACTCACTCTCAAGTAATGTTTACGTGAATCAAATCCACTCAGTATCTTCCAGTTACAGAGTTTGTCCTACAATATTCACTGTTTTCGCCTCCCCGAGCAGTTTCCCTGTGCAGAGGTGCTTTCTGACTCTTGAAATCTCACATAACCTTCAGATAAAGTCGTGTTTTTACGGCCGTTGTGGCGCATAATAGACGACATGAACAGTTCGAGTGATCACAGCATATGGACGCCATTAAAATAGCGACTCTATCCTTTAGTGGTGAAGCTGAGAGGGTCCGTTTGTCATTCTGTCCTGGCTGCAACCCAGAGCTGCAAAGACTGATTTCGATCGATTAGTTGTTGAAGAAATCTGCAACTATTTTAATAATTTAATAAAAAAGGCCATAATCCGGATTTAAACTATTTAAATTTCAGTGTTTTTGTGGACGAAACGAGACATTTGAGGACGCTATATTGAGCTTTCTGAAACCCTGGCTGGCTTTATTCACTATTTTCTGACTTTAAAAGACCAAAGACTCATTCAGTAGTTAACAGATTAATCAGCAGTGATAATAATGATCGGTTGCCGTCCTTCTACAGACACATGTGATAATCTTCTAAGCGGGAAAACACAGCGAGTCCTTGTGAGTGACTGAAGCCTCGATGAATGAATGAATGAAGTGTCGGCGACAGATCAGCAGGTTGAGTCACCTCTCAACCCTCTCTCTTCACCCTTCCTCTGAATTCCCAGCCTGCATTGCGGCCTGAGTCACAGTTGGGCCGTGCAATCTCATTATGCAAGATGACCACCGACTCTCTCTTTCACAGGCCGTAATTGTATTAAGGCAGCTTTCTGTACCGCTGCCCAGAAACCCCCCGAAAGGTCACGTTGCGTTAGAGGGCCGGAGGAAGGACGGGGTGTGCTCGTGCTGGCTCAATCTAATCGTCGTCTGTTAAGCGTTTTGACTTTGTGACACGAACACACAGACCACAAGATGATCGATAGCAGCGCCGACATGGTGGGCGGGACGGAGCAAACGCCGGTGAGAGACACGATCGGTCAGCTGGAAACATGACCGGTGTGTTGTAGAAACTGATGAAGAAATAAAGAGCAGAAATGGCTTGTCACAGCCTTCCTGCTGAGTCAAACGTACCGAGAAGTGACTCCGCGGTGTCGTTTCCTCCATAAAAATCTAAATAAATTAAGTCTTGAGGCCTGTGAGATTGAATTATATGCCCAGACGGCGGCTGAACGTCTTCCACTCTTCTGCTTTCTCTTTGTTAGATGCAAAATACATGAACCCTGCACGGCACAGGGAGGTCTAATTGCAAGACGCTTCGTAAATAACTCGTTTTACAGTGTAGGAAATCATTAACGGGTGCGCCGGTGTGATATTACGAGGACAGTGTGAGGAGGGTTGCATAAGAGCCGCTATGGACGGTGGATTGGTTGTGAAGTTCAGTGACAGAGAGAGATATATAACACCCGGCCTCTTTTATAGCCTGGACCTGGTTTATGGAGCAGGCTGGGGCGAGTGTGTGTGTGTGTGTGTGTGTGTGTGTGTGTGTGTGTGTGTGTGTGCAACAGAGACAATAGTCACAGTGGGTGCCAGGCTGATGGCTAAACACATGGCCCTGCCTCAGCTGCCACAGTGCATCAGTCAGTCCTGATCTCCTCTGAATCCCCCCTTACAGAGACCTACGTCCCATGAGCCACCTCCACCCTATACAGCAGCCCTCCACCCTCCACCCTCCACCCTCCACGTCTGGATGCCTTTTTTATGTTTGCTCGCTGTAGCTGCTGCACCTCGGGGTCTTTACGCTTCGTATGAGCTCACACGATGCGACGTATAGAGTACAGTGTGTACATTTCTGTTTTTACGTCATCATTTCGGCTCATCAGCTGTGCTTCCGTGATGTGTTTCATGCCCAATTTGAAGTATCGCATCAGAAGAAGTTCGCAAAAGCATCAAAATTCAATCAAGCTGTCCCTAATGTTGAAAAATCTTTTAAATGTTTGTTATAAATTCTCATGACTGACATGGAAACGCAGCCAGGGAGATATTGATTGGATGATGAGTGGGACTGAGTTGGTTTCCAGTTATGATATCGACAAACCTCAGCTCACCAACCGCTCTGTTCTATAACCAGTCTGTTCTATAACCAGTCTGTTCTATAACCAGTCTGTTCTAGAGTCAGTCTGTTCTATAACCAGTCTGTTCTATAGTCAGTCTGTTCTATAACCAGTCTGTTCTATAACCAGTCTGTTCTATAGTCAGTCTGTTCTAGAGTCAGTCTGTTCTACAACCAGTTTGTTCTATAGTCAGTCTGTTCTATAGTCAGTCTGTTCTATAGTCAGTCTGTTCTATAACCAGTCTGTTCTATAACCAGTCTGTTCTATAGTCAGTCTGTTCTATAACCAGTCTGTTCTAGAGTCGGTCTGTTCTATAACCAGTCTGTTCTATAGTCAGTCTGTTCTATAACCAGTTTGTTCTATAGTCAGTCTGTTCTATAGTCAGTCTGTTCTATAGTCAGTCTGTTCTATGACCAGTCTGTTCTATAACCAGTCTGTTCTATAGTCAGTCTGTTCTATAACCAGTCTGTTCTATAGTCAGTCTGTTCTATAGTCAGTCTGTTCTATAACCAGTCTGTTCTATAACCAGTCTGTTCTATAGTCAGTCTGTTCTATAACCAGTCTGTTCTAGAGTCAGTCTGTTCTATAACCAGTCTGTTCTATAACCAGTCTGTTCTATAGTCAGTCTGTTCTATAACCAGTTTGTTCTATAGTCAGTCTGTTCTATAGTCAGTCTGTTCTATAACCAGTCTGTTCTATAACCAGTCTGTTCTATAGTCAGTCTGTTCTATAACCAGTCTGTTCTATAACCAGTCTGTTCTATAACCAGTCTGTTCTATAGTCAGTCTGTTCTACAACCAGTCTGTTCTATAACCAGTCTGTTCTATAGTCAGTCTGTTCTACAACCAGTCTGTTCTATGACCAGTCTGTTCTATAACCAGTCTGTTCTATAACCAGTCTGTTTTTATAACCAGTCTGTTCTATAGTCAGTCTGTTCTATAACCAGTCTGTTCTATAACCAGTCTGTTCTATAGTCAGTCTGTTCTACAACCAGTCTGTTCTATAACCAGTTTGTTCTATAGTCAGTCTGTTCTATAGTCAGTCTGTTCTATAGTCAGTCTGTTCTATAGTCAGTCTGTTCTATAGTCAGTCTGTTCTATGACCAGTCTGTTCTATAACCAGTCTGTTCTATAGTCAGTCTGTTCTATAACCAGTCTGTTCTATAGTCAGTCTGTTCTATAGTCAGTCTGTTCTATAACCAGTCTGTTCTATAACCAGTCTGTTCTATAGTCAGTCTGTTCTATAACCAGTCTGTTCTAGAGTCAGTCTGTTCTATAACCAGTCTGTTCTACAACCAGTCTGTTCTATAACCAGTCTGTTCTATAACCAGTCTGTTCTATAGTCAGTCTGTTCTATAACCAGTCTGTTCTATAGTCAGTCTGTTCTACAACCAGTCTGTTCTATAACCAGTCTGTTCTATAACCAGTCTGTTCTATAGTCAGTCTGTTCTATAACCAGTCTGTTCTATAACCAGTCTGTTCTATAGTCAGTCTGTTCTATAACCAGTCTGTTCTATAACCAGTCTGTTCTATAGTCAGTCTGTTCTATAACCAGTCTGTTCTATAACCAGTCTGTTCTATAACCAGTCTGTTCTATAACCAGTCTGTTCTATAACCAGTCTGTTCTATAGTCAGTCTGTTCTATAACCAGTCTGTTCTATAACCAGTCTGTTCTATAGTCAGTCTGTTCTACAACCAGTCTGTTCTATAACCAGTCTGTTCTATAACCAGTCTGTTCTATAGTCAGTCTGTTCTATAACCAGTCTGTTCTATAACCAGTCTGTTCTATAGTCAGTCTGTTCTATAACCAGTCTGTTCTATAGTCAGTCTGTTCTATAGTCAGTCTGTTCTATAACCAGTCTGTTCTATAGTCAGTCTGTTCTACAACCAGTCTGTTCTATAACCAGTCTGTTCTATAGTCAGTCTGTTCTATAGTCAGTCTGTTCTATAGTCAGTCTGTTCTATAGTCAGTCTGTTCTATAGTCAGTCTGTTCTATGACCAGTCTGTTCTATAACCAGTCTGTTCTATAGTCAGTCTGTTCTATAACCAGTCTGTTCTATAGTCAGTCTGTTCTATAGTCAGTCTGTTCTATAACCAGTCTGTTCTATAACCAGTCTGTTCTATAGTCAGTCTGTTCTATAACCAGTCTGTTCTAGAGTCAGTCTGTTCTATAACCAGTCTGTTCTACAACCAGTCTGTTCTATGACCAGTCTGTTCTATAACCAGTCTGTTCTATAGTCAGTCTGTTCTATAACCAGTCTGTTCTATAGTCAGTCTGTTCTACAACCAGTCTGTTCTATAACCAGTCTGTTCTATAACCAGTCTGTTCTATAGTCAGTCTGTTCTATAACCAGTCTGTTCTATAACCAGTCTGTTCTATAGTCAGTCTGTTCTATAACCAGTCTGTTCTATAACCAGTCTGTTCTATAGTCAGTCTGTTCTATAACCAGTCTGTTCTATAACCAGTCTGTTCTATAGTCAGTCTGTTCTATAACCAGTCTGTTCTATAACCAGTCTGTTCTATAACCAGTCTGTTCTATACGAGGGTCTTTCCGTGTCGACTCGGCGAAGGTGGTTGCTTGACCGCCTCAGAGTCTGTGGGAATGATACTGAAGTTTGGCACACCAGTAGAGGATACTCCCATCTCTTGCCATCCCAAATTTCACCAGCCTGCCCATGATTCATGAGTCTTTTTTACCTGTGCCAACTTCGATTGGACATAACTCCCATTTCTACTAACACATGAAAGCTTTCCAGGCACTGGTAATGTCATAGAGTTGATCAAATAGATCCCATGTGCGTTTGAAAATCCACTTTATCTGCAGTATTTTTGAGCAAATCCTGATTCTGAGAGGTCTTAAGCAAAGAATTGATGCTTCCTCTCCATTGACCAGAAACTCCTTAACATCACCTTAAGGCTTGAAGACTCTAGGACGCATCCTTCAAGAGATATGGACGTCTGAAAGCGGCATCTTGCTCGATTTCCAACTCGCGAATGGCGTATTGAAAATTTCCATTGGGTGAAAAGTTATGAAAATGCTGGAAGACGTCAGTTTCAGATGCCAGAGATCAAACCGACTGAGTTTCAGGAGATTCTGAGATGGTCAAGCAGCCACCTTCGCTGGGTTGGCACGGAATGACCCACGACTAATCTGCACTATCAGTTAGGTTTGGAAAGAAAAGCATGATGTTTCTTCAAGCCCTTGTGAGCAGGAGAAAAGTGGTGTCTGGCAAATGGCTTCCACCCAGGAGACTGAGGGTCATTTCCCATGTAGGACCCTTATTTTTAGACTGGACGTCGCCTCTCTGGTTGTTGATTTAACCCCTAAATTCTCATCTCTGTACTGAAGGTTTAGGTGTACAAATAATCCCTTTCAACCTTTAAATGACGCGGCTGTAACTCCACCAGTGAATGTGCAGATTTGTTGGTTGGTTTAGACACCAAAACTATGTGGTTCATTTTAGGGTTAAGGTACAATCTTCTTCCATCTCTTGGACAGTCAGGGTTGATCAAAGCAATGAAATGAATTGCAAAAGTATGGGCGATTAGAGAAAGGAGAAAGCATGTTTCGTTCAAACTATAGCGAAAACAGCAGCCTAGTTGTGTATAGACGGGGCTCGATGATCACAATGAGTTGTGTTTATGGTAATTGGTAAATGGTCTGCGCTTATATAGCGCCTTTTTCTACCTTAGTGGTATCCAAAGTGTTTTACAATGTGTTTCCCATTCACCCATTCACACACCAGTGGCGACAGAGCTTCCATGCAAAGTTCCTGCCTGCCATTGGGAGCAACTTGGGGTCAGCGTCTTGCCCAAGGATCGAACCGCCAACCTTGCGATCGTTGGACAACCCGCTCTACCTTCTGAGCCACATCCGCCCCGTGTTTAGACTATTGTTTGCAAATGTTCTGGCCTAAATCCCCCAATATGTTTTCATTTTAAAAGGCATAACTTCTGCTATGTTTACGCACAACACTCTAAAGTTTTAAGTAAACGGAGACCTTTGGAAGCGATGATGCAGACACCCGTGTTCACCCACAGATGGGGTTTTAACTTTTGCTATGTGTCATTCCCCGATTCGTCATGTTCTTACAGCAGGACGGTTCCCTGGAAGCTACCAGTGGTGAATTCAACATGGATTACGACATAGAGGTGGTCGCTGGTCTTTGTTTTTTCATTTATTGTCTGCAACTAAGCAACCACATCCCTCCTTCCAGGGTGGCTGTGGCTCAGGTGGTAGAGCGGGTTGTCCACTGATCGCAAGGTTGGCGGTTCGATCCCCGGACCCTCCGCATGCCGAAGTATCTTTGGGCAAGACACTGAACCTGAAGTTGCTCCCAGTGGTAGATTAGCACCTTGCATGGAAGCTCAGTCGCCATTGGAGTGTGAATGGGTGCATGAGAAACACATTGTAAAGCGCTTTGGAACCACTAAGGTAGAGAAAAGCGCTCTATAAGTGCAGACCATTTACCATTTTACCATTTACACCAGCAGCTGCATGCCTGGTGTACGTAAACAGTCAAGCATTTTCAAGTGTGTGTACTAAATAGCTCGTCCGGACAGCGTTGGAGCCTTCAACCTTCCAGTCTACCGGACAGCAACCAGCATATTTCATGTCGTCTCTGCAGCAGTGGTTGCCCGTCGACTCCAACTCAAACCCTATAGATGCATATTTCCAGGACCCTCCAGCAGCACTGAGTGCGCTCTGTGCGTCCGACCGCCTCGTGCACATTCACACTCCCACTCATCCTCATATAAACCGCTGCGGTGAATAAGGCCATCCTGTCCTGGGTCAGACTTCAGTCTAAACACAAGTGCCCTGGTTTATCTCCGCGACGTCACACTCCTTTATTTTTTAATCACACACACACACGGACCACCTGTCGCTTTGTGTGTGTTCATGTGAGGGAGGAAGAGACGCTGAGAGTTTTGGATGATAGTAAGTGTCAGTGTCCCTATGTGGGTCACTCGGTGTCAGCTGAAGTCTGCAGGGCCCAGAAACTGGGTCACTTTTTAGTGTGTGTTGGTGTGTGTGTGTCAGCATAATGCGCTCATGTCTGCTGTGTTTTTGATTTGATCCTATTAACTTGATGTTGTGCATTGTTTCACATTTAACTCTCTGTGCTCATTGTTTTTATTTATTTGAAGCTACGTTGACTTTTACACATAAATGAAGTCTGTTTCTTTTAAGCCCCTCTCAACGCTGATTGAGCTCGTCAGCGGCGGGTGAATGTGTTTGTATTTGTCTTGCATCAATCAGGTTGTCAGAGCTGAAGTGATGAAGACGTTGTGAGGCGCAACTAGGAGCATAAACCGTGACCTAACCCTAAACCTAAGATCAAATCGGGGTTGGCGGAAGAAGGAAGCCGCAAATGCAACACTGGCATTTTATCATCTTACAGTCATTTTAGCAAAAATCCAGTGTTTTTCTGTGTCCACCAATTTACAAACTGGGATTTTAGCAGCTAAATATGGGGTTTTTAAGGGTTTTTTTGTGCAAACAGCTGCCAGATATGACTGAAAATGATGCTGATGATGCAAAACAATGAGCTGCAACATGCTACAATGCTGCAGGAGCTGACATGAACTATCAGCTTAATCCTGCCTCGAATGGTTTTAAATAATCTCACCATTTGTTTGCCGTTATTTTTATAGCCTCTCTCTGGAAAAACAAACTGTCCCTTGGTGTTTGATTCCCAACATTCGGCCATGTGGTACCACATTTGAGAACCATTGCACCTTTAGCACCATTATTCACCCAAACGCCACCCAACGTACGACATAGACGCCCAAACCCAGTGGTGCTCTGCTGGAGATGCCACTGTGGGTCCTTTGGCCTTGTATCAGGTGTATTATAATCTGAACCATAATCTTTTATCCTAAACCTTACCAAGTTGTTTTTGGAGCCTAAACTTAACCAAACAGTGAGTGAAAACAAAACTTAAATCACAGAAAGACGAAGCAAAACTATGTGAAATCCAATATTTTCTGTATCCACCAATTTTTAAACTGGGATTTTAGCAGCTAAATATGGACTTTTAGGGTTTTTTTTGTGCAAACAGCTGCCAGATATGACTGAAAATGATGCTGATGATCCAAAACAATGAGCTGCAAGATGCTACAATGCTGCAGGAGCTGACAGGAACTATCAGCTTAATCCTGCCTCCATTGTTTTGAATAATCTCACCATTTATTTACCGTTATTTCTATAGCGTCTCTCTGGAAACACAAGCAGACACCCCCTTGGTGTTTGCTTCCCGACATTGGCACCACATTTGAAAACCATTGCACCTTTAGCACCATTATTCACCCAAACGCCACCCAACGTACGACATAGACGCCCACACCCAGCGGTGCTCTGCTGGAGATGCTACTGTGGCTCCTTTTAGAAGTTTGCCTTGTGACATGCAGTGATGTGTCGCTATGAGGTCTATTTCAATCCAAACCGTAATGTTTTCCTAAACTTAACCAAACAGTAGGAGTGGAAATTGATAAGATTTTTTCGATTCCCTTTTCGGTTCTGCTTAATGATTCAGTTCTCGATCGA
Organism: Dascyllus trimaculatus; assembly: GCA_024666655.1. NCBI lineage: Eukaryota > Metazoa > Chordata > Actinopteri > Pomacentridae > Dascyllus > Dascyllus trimaculatus. The sequence continues at coordinate 35,312,117 of CM045453.1, forward strand.
TTCTCATCTCCCTGCCTCGGTGAAGGGAGAAGCTAGAGGTGGACGAGAACTGCAGCGAGCTCTGCCAGCCTCTATGTCTCGTCATCTAAATGTAACGCATGAGAAGGCATTCATTTGACATTAGCAGTTAGCAATAGCAGGTTTTACAATGAGGCAAATGGCGCCAACATGACAGGCAGTTAGTTAGTCAGTTACCTGCAGTATTAGCAGCAGAGGACGTGCTAATGTTGACATTACATAAACGTGACGTTCATTCAAAGTCATCTCATGCTGTGTGTGGAGATGTTTCTGCATATTGGTAGCACTTCCTCCACTCTGCAAGTGTTGCACGTTGCCCTGTTGTCATCTTTCCTCGTGAAATGTGACCAAACTTTCGAGCGCTTGCTTTGCTCGGGCGCCATGTTTCCTGCCGGCTGCACTGGTGACGTCATTTTTGCCCGCTGGAATCGATAAGGGAATCGTCTGCAAGGAACTGAAACACTGGGAACTGATGCTCAACAAGAACCGGTTTTCGATTCCCATCCAACCGAACAGTGAGTGAAAACAAAACTTAAAATATTGGGTGCAGCATTCTGGGTTATGCAGCTGCCACATGAGTCAGTTTTACACCACAGACCGTCCTATACATGTGTTGATGGTTGACTTTGACCCAACAGCAGCATCCGACTCCTGTTATTCTGCTGGTTAAGCTCGTCAGTCTGTCGTATGAGCAACCTGACATGTCCTGCATCCCGACACGCAACAATAAAGGCTTCGTGCCGCTTGTAGCCGTGGCGACGCAGACCCTTGAAGCTTTTCCTTCCACTGCGGCTTTAAATTTACTCCGAGACACTTCGGAGGAAAACGTCGGCTTCTCAGCTGTGCAGCCAAAACGGCGAAACGTGAAGTCGAGTGAGCCGAGAGGGAGGACCGGACAGAGGTACATTGTGTCCGTATGAAGTGGTCGGATCAGTCATGACTAAGCCAAGACAATCCCCCGGTACTACACACACACACACACACACACACACACACATATATCTACATGCACACACACTCGCTCCACCTCTGGCTGTACGCTCCCTGTTTCTCTGGAGCTTCGCAGACATATGCTTTACCGTAACACGAAGAGGCAATGACTCACCATGTGTGTGTTTGCAATGTGTGTGTGTGTGTGACGACATCCCCCTCTCTCACCCACACTCCCCCCCCCGCCCTCCTCCCTCCGTCTCCCAGCCTCGTCCGAGCAGCATCTGGTCGAGGAGACGTGTTAGGGAGGGAGGGAGGAGTTCGTCCCGTTGAACGCCGAACATCTGGATCGGGGAGGGGCCTCGTGTGTGTGAAAGGGAGGCGGGGAGCCAAAGATATCAATCAGACTCACATCTGGCGAAACACAGCTGGACGCACATGTAGGCCTAACGCAGATTATGTGGTGTGAATACGAAGGTGACACACAGACACGACGTTTAGAGTTATAACTGTTGTTAATACACAGGCAGCCATCTGACAGTTAAAATACCAACTTAACAAGCTGGAGCGAGATGTACAAATGTCTTTTCGCCACATTTTATTAGTCTGAACGCGTGGGCGAACTTTTCACACTGAGTTCGTCCCTGTGAAACCCATTTCCTCGCATTCACAGGAGCGGAGCGGCCGACGTTTAGCTTCAGGCCCGTTCTGTCTTTTTTTGTTGTTGTTGTTGCGTCCGTCGTCGCAAAGAGGAGATCTGGAGTGTAAACACCAGCGAGGGAGAAGAATAGGGAGGACCGGGGGAAAGGAAGCAGGAGATGAAGGGAGGTCGGCTCGGGTGAACGAATTTGAATGTCTGCGACATAACATCATATGAGTGTAAGTCGTCCCTCTTGCCATCGCCTCTGCAACAATACATTCCAGATGGCTGCGAACTCAAACGCTGGATGGGGGACAACTATGTGTTTTCTGGCACCGGGCGTCTTGTTTGTGTAGACTCCACTGAAGATGGGCTCAGTGTGGGTTTGTGACCAGAGTGGGACTCCATTTGCGCCGTTGATTTATAGATTTATTTTGATGCCTTGCCTGCCCCCTCCTCCGTCTGCCGTCTTCTCGTCCTCGTGCAGATGGTTCGTGTTGAGCAGGGTGAGGTCACAGCTATGCAGGGCCTCGTTGCATGTTGATGTCTCCACCCTGATGTGTCTCTCCATCAGGGGGTGTTTGCTACCACGGTTCTGCTCATTTCACGCTGTGGCGCTCAGCAGGAGGAGATCTGTCATCTTGTTTTCACCTGTGTTTTCGGACTTTATTTCTGCGTCGCACCGATTATGCAGACACATGCTTTTGATCTCTGTGACTCAGAACAACAAGAGAAAGTAACTCTCAGTTCTGGAGAAATTAAATCGGGACATGTTGGTGGTTGAGTCAGATGAGAGGACTGATGTCATGTTAAAGTCAGCAGCAAGTTCGAGGAAGCAGCTTGTCCAGTTCTGCTCTAACGTTAAAGTCTCTCGTGGGTCTTTGATTAAACCCTTAATAACCTGTTTCTGCCTTATAATTGTCTCTAAACTGTTGCTTCATCCATTCACTGCAGCTCGAGCACAACAGCTAGCTTTAACTATACACCAGTGTGGACATGAGCATGATGAATATCTATGTATTCCACACATGCACTCTACTTCTGAACTTGCACACTGTTAGTCTTGTGATGTTATTGTTGTCTAGAAGGGTCTCTGCTGACTTCTGGAGATGCCGTCCATCACACAAAGACCTTGACATGGACCAGAGGACCTCTCAGGGGGTCCTATGGGGTCTGGAACCACTGGATCCTTTGGCTACTCTGGCTTGTGCAGTGGGGCCTCTGTCAATCCAACTGGTTCCACTGCATCCTGTTGATGCTTGATCAGAATGGGCTGTAGGAAGTCTGGAGGTCACATCAACATGTTGGACCATTGTCATGTTCCTCCACATGTTCCTGATTGGTTGGTGTTGTTGGGATTTCCATGTGCATGAGGGAGTGTGTTTGTTCTGGACAATGTTATTTACCAAAATCCACCTTCCAGGGTCTCCATTAATTGACACGTTTTGCTGTATCTCATTTGCTTAATCGTTGCACTGAGGAATATCTAAAGGTTTCCGAAGTATTAAACGCCCCTGGATATTTCTTGGCATGACCGAGTCTCCCTGGACTCCCCGCCTCTCGTCTGGCAGCTGCTCAGGGTCAAGAAATCCTCCTGCAGGTCGTATATCCCCGTATGGATCGTTGTCATTTTTACACTTGTATGGATTTAGCGAACAAGACGTGGTGCGCCGCATAGCAAGTAGAGGTGCTGGCCGGCAGATGTTATCACTCCATACTCCCCTGTTTCTGCTCCGTGTGCTGGTTTACACTAACTGAATAGATTTCATGTAACTCAATCTGGGCTGCTCACCTTCCACCTCATGCATTCTTCCAGATGTTTACTAATCACATCAGCCTCAACCTCTAAAAGCTGTATTTTTCCAGTTTACATTAAAGTTAATAGAAGTGTTCTTGCCAGCGTGTCCGTTAAGTGTTGCGTCAAACCCTTCCACCTCTTATATTTCCACCAGGGGATAATCGGCTGAGCTACCGAACGATTTTCTCACCTCGTTTTTTCTTCTTCCACTTGTTTTCTTTTCGTCTTCATCTTTTCCAACACGTCGCCGGAGCTGCACAAAGATTACGCTCAGATCAAACAGCGTCTGCTCCGCTACATCATTCACATTATAGTCTAAAACAGTGGTTCTCAACTGGTGGGTCGGGACCCAAAAGTGGGTCGCGAAGCCATTTTTAGAGGGTCGCAGAAGCATGACCCCCTCCTCAAAAAAGTACCGGGATAAAGTCTTTTATTTTGAAGGACGTGTTTCTTTTGACACAGTTTGCTTTCAGTAGCAGGATATTTAGTGGTGGTGACACCAGTAGTCGCCCACTATTAACCTCTAGATTTAGCTCTGCCAGCTTAGAGAAATTTATGCTAAAACGAGCCGAAAATGAACCAAAATGTGCTCAGAATCTGTCAAAATGGGCCCAAAACTTGGCAGAAGTGTCCAAATACACCAAAATTAGCAAAAAATAAGCCCAAATTTTCTGAAGTTGTGTCAAAATGCGTTGAGACTCTACCCAAATGAACCTTAATTTGTTCAACAGGAACAGCAAACTTCAACAATTTAGTTTATAAAATAGTTGAGAACCACTGTTCTAAAACAACTCGTCACCTTCGTGTTTATTTCAGATTCTTTGACAGCTTAGCATTGCTGAATTAAAAATAGAGCAGCGTCAACCTTTAGCACAGGAAGGTGTAGAAATTAAAGCAGACGTCTCTGCTCTGGGTGCGTTTAATCAGACTCTGCTGATGAAAGCCTGTCAGATGGTTTGTCTGAGTTCGGTGGTTCCTCTGTCTGGTGTTTTTACATTACTGCTGGGTTGTTGCTCTGTCTGTCTGCTGGCCTGTTAAACCGTGTCAAACCGCTCACACACCTCCCACTCATTCCCATTTTATTAGAAGCAGATGACTGACGGCTGATGAGCGGCGCTAATTTTCTCACCTTCCTTCCTTTTCCTGGTGATTTTTTTTTTAACTCGTCCCAGAACCCTGAGTTCATTTCTGAGTCTCCCCAGTGGCCTGACATCAGACTCCAGTCCTGTTCGCTCACTCCTCCTCCTCCTCCTCCTCCTCCTCCTCCTCCTCCCCTGCTGTCCCAAACCATATGAGGGCAGTTACAGGGCATCCTGTACTCCCTACCGAGCACCTCCTTTTCCCCCCGTCACTCTCCCGTCCTCCTCCCTCGTGGGGCGTCATGCACCGGTTCGCTTTCACCCCACCACACACACACGTTCACACCTGCTACGGCTGAGCTGGTGCCTGCCAGGTGCCGGTCACTTGGCGCTCCGCCCGGAAATGACTGGCACAGGCCTCGACATGTGTGCACGCTGAGCTGCAGAGGGGTGTGTGTGTGTGTGTGTGTGTGTGTGTGTGTGTGTGTGCCCGCTCTTGGCAGACGACGCATGCCTCACATGCCAGGAATGAGTAAAGCCACTTGAGCTGTTGCATTTGAATACTGCACGTCTGAATGTGTGTGTGTGAGCGTCTAATTGCAGACTCTTCCGGCACACCAGCCTTTGGCACCATTACCAGCAACGTAGCGGTGATTATGAGAAGTGATGTGTCTGTTTGTGTATAAATGTGCATGTAAACCCCGACCTGTGTGCGGCAGAGCAGAGGGAAGCTTCCTTTCCTTTGGGTTCACAGATCTCTGCTTCACTCATGGACGTTACATGTCTTCAGTTTAACATTAGTGTGATTTCACACCCTGTAAAAGCCAGAATGCCGGTTTATGGAGCAGCCAGATGGTAAGAAAATAATACAAGCTCACTGTGTGTCCGATTAACCCAAGAGATATGGAGGAACAAGCTCAGAGAGAAATGTTTCTCATATCCCTCCACAGTTCTGATTTTATCCCCTAACTCTTGTTCTCGGTTTTGTTTGGTGTCTTTAAGGCTCTGATGTCGTGGATTTAAGAGCTGAAGCTGCATCTCTCATCAGATCAGACCCCTCTATAGAAAAAAGGGACTAGTTTGTGCAGAGATTGAGGATTGAGGAGAGAGAGGGACGATGAAGTCAGATCTGAAACTTGTGACATCGATGACAAAGCAGCTGATGATGATGTTAGTTCGGGTTGAGGAGAGGTGTTTTCACTGTGCTCCAGATCTTCTGCTGAGGGAGGGACGTGTGAATGTGGAGGAATGAAAACAGTAATTATTGTTTTTAAGCAGGTCATGTTTTGATGGCGTCATGTTTCATTATGCTGGGAAATTAGCGTCGCTAAACAAGCCGGCCGGCTGAGTGGTCTCATTAGAGGGGATTGTTCAGAGGAGGACTGAAGCGTGTGCACGTGTCGGTGCTCATCAGCATGCGCTCGGCGTCCTGGATGTTTCTTGGAGAGATGAAAGCGCCCCATGCTTTGTGCTCATTAATGTTCTACCTGTGTGATTTGTTCAGTCTGTGTCTGAATAGAGAATCAATGCAGCATCATGGCGGAACGTGTTTATGGCTCTAATGGACCGACCGCCTCGTTAGGGATGATTACTGCATAATGAGCTCGAGCTCATCAATGAAATCCATCCCTCTCCACTCATAATCCCTTTACCAAGCTCTCAAGTGGTGTTTCTTTAAATTATAGTTTGGCGCTGTTGCATTTGAATAGCTTCTAATGAGCTTTTCTATCAAATTAAGGCCACATGAATGCTGCTTTTATTGCTTTATTGTTGTTTCGCGTGTCGTAAAAGGAGACGGATGATTGTGACGACACCGTGTCACTTTTCCAGTGTTGAACATCAGATTGCAGAGATGATATTTGCCCCTCTGGGCTGAGCTCCACATGCTAACCAGCGCTTCTCTCCGTGTCCACAGTACCAGGGAGCACGTGACCCCGGAGATGAACAAGCTTCGTCAGAGCCTGAGGAGGAAGAAGCCCACCTATGTGCCAGAGGCCAGCAGACCGCACCAGTGGCAGGCAGACGAGGAGGCTGTACGCAAGGGCAAATGCAACTTTCCTGTTCGGGTGAGCATCTGCAGCAGCTATTCCTTTAATATAAGGCTCATTCATTTCATATTTACTGACATACGATCCCTTATGTTGCTGTTTCTGTTGTCAAGAAGGACCTTTCCCTCCTGTTTGCTTTGTAAGAGCTGAATCTGTTGTGTATATATTATTAGAATTAATCTTGCCGCCACACACAAAGAGCAAATCAAAGTTTTCTGCAATATATTAAACACAGCTCAAGTCAGCAGACACCCTAAACAGTAGCAAGTTCACCAAATAGATCAGCACTTTATCCTTGAACATCACAGAGGAGGAAACCCAGAACCTGCTCCATTTATACTGTACATGTAGGTCTGTTGCATAACAGAATAGTGTTTTAATCTACATGTGATTAAACATTCGAAACATCTTTTAATTACTGAGGTTATTTTCACACATGCTGTATGTTAATAGTGTTTGTTTTCGCTCTTCTTAAAGGAATAGTTCGCTCATTTACGTCCTTGCCAGGGTCGCATGTTTGATACCGCTCTGTTGTCTGCTCTCTAAATGAGGGAACTGGAGACGGGAGGTAAATAAACTAACCAGCTGGGAGAGTCTGGGTCCTTGTGGATGCCACTTCCACCCATGTAGACCAAGCACACCCCCGCACATGGCAATGGCATGGTAAACACACTGGAGGCCGCAACGTGTCGGCTGTAGTTTCTAACTCTTTTGCTGAAACAAAGGCTTTTCAATCTCAGCCCAACTCTGAGGGCCTCAGCTCCTACAAGTGACAGTGCATCCTGCTACGTCATAGAAACCGGTTAGAGGAACACGACAAAGAGCTCAAGGCGTTCACCCGACCTCCAAACTCCTCAGATCCCAGTTTGCGGCACAACAAGCCCGATAAACGTGGCTCCACCCTGCAGCCCCAGGTCCACAGGGTGATGGGTCACAACTATAAACCAGTCCCTCCAGGATTTCATGGGCGTTTTTCCAGATTGTTGCGTCCTAAAATGTCTGAATTCGTGGCAGCTTTTCTAAAAAATTGCGATGTTTTAAGTGTATTTGTTGTGATAAAATTGCGGGAGACGGTAAAAAATTGCTAAAAAGTTGCATTTTTTTCTTTGTTTTGTATAATTCATTAAAAATTTTAAAGTTTAAAAAGTTAATGTCACATCCTGGCACACGCGTGTTCACACACACACGCTCACAGCTCGTCACGTCAGTTAATGAATCTAACTGACCTTCATTGTTTCAGTGCTGCCACAGATCTGGATGCAGCAGCTTCATCACGGTGGTTTGTCTGGTCTGTGGTCCGCTGGTTTCACCCATTCTCCTGATATGTTTACGGTAGAAAAGTGTTTGTCAGTGGATGGTTTTGGTTTGTGTTCCACCTCAATATTCCACGGGGTGAAAACAGTTTAGCTCCGCTTTGGTGAAGAACATCAGGGAATTGTTTTGCAGTAGTTTTTGTTGCATACGTATCTGTATCTTCAAACCATAAACAAGGAAGTGAATCCGGTGACGTACGTGCATTACTGGGGACTGCTGTGATTGGTGGAACTCAGGGGAGGCGGGACAAAATTGCGGAAAAGTTGCGGTGATTGGATGAAACTGCAAGGTGGCACAGAATTCATGGAGATTGGTTGAATTTGTGTTAATTGTTGCGATGCAGCATCACGAATTCCTGGAGGGACTGATAAGGGATCTACATAATATTAGCAGTGTGGTTTCAGTGTTGTGGCTGATCAGTTGGCCTGGAAGCAGGAGAAACGACTACAACAACAGCTTTGATTGGAAGGAACAAGGTCACCAAGTCTTTCTGATAAAACCTATCCGCCTTATTGCCCGTCTTTATGCTAAGCTAGGCTAATCACTTGCCGGCCCTGGCTTTATATTCGGCGAACAGACACAAGAGTGGAGTCGCTTTAGTCATCTAAGTCTCAGCGAGGAAGCTAGTGAGCATATGCATAAGTATTCCTTTGAAAACAGAGGAAGCTGATTGATTTTGGAGAACTGAGTGAGCAAATGTCGTGAGCATAACGTGAATTCTGTTGACTGCAAATGGACTGTATCTACAACTCATATTACAGCCAGACTGTACGTTTTAAAGCTTTGACCTTTGGTGTTTATGGCCACAGTTAGACAATCAAAGTACCTTCGAATGAAAGAGCTCCGCAGCCAAGAGTGTTCCACGCAATTAATGAAAACAAGGGCGTTATGAATGGGCCTCCGGTCTGAGCATGTGCCGTGCGACCGTCTCCAAAGTGATTTGTTGAAGAGACAGTAAGAGATGGAGGTCGAGAGGGAGGAGCGACAACGAGGCGGGGTTACAGATGACAGAGAGCTCAGGAAACGACAGGGTGAAGGACGAGGACGACGGGATGGGAGAGAGGGAGAGATGTAGGGCCCGATAAGAGAGGCGACAGGAAAGAAAGGCTGCAGACTGAACAAAAGGGAAAAACACAAGGCAGGACGGGAACAAAGGAGGACGAGAGGCGGCTGATGGAAACCGGTGCTGATGGTGATGGTCCACGGAGGCAGCAGCGGAGCTCGGAGCTTCACGGCGAGACGTTGCAGCGTCTCTTCATACGTCGTGTTTCTTCCTCGGCCGCCTTTTCTTTCTCACATCTCGGGCCTTCTCTAAATGTATTCATGAGTCATGCACTATTAATGCCTCTCCAGGAGCTGCTGCTGCTGTACGAGAGGCGCCAAAGCTGAGAGAAGAAATGGCTTTTAGAAAAACAGAGAGTTTGGGAGTCAGATAGCCGGTTGGAAGCTCTGCCAGGTTGTCTGTTGTTGTTTTTACCTCGGCATCATCTCCCAAGCACTGTGGTGTAGATGAGTTTTTACCGCTACTACTGCTGCAGCATCCCTCTACAAACCACTTTTTGTGTGCTATTTTTGCTTTTCCATAACTTTTTGTGCACACACCACCTTTCAAGACGTCTCTGGCCGCCATGCTGACGAGTTATTATTCAATAAACAGCGAGGAACATGTAATACTTGAGTTGTGTCTCCTTAAAAGAGGCAGACAGGTTGAGTTTACTGTGATTTTACCTCAAAAGCACTCAAAAGTTCTGTAATTGGGCTTCACAGGTGTTTCCGATTTGGCCAGTTTCATACTGGAACTCCAGAGCAGTTCAGTGAGACATACTGATCTCTACTTTTTACTCCACCTGCTGTATTATTTGACAATTGCAGCACCGTGTCAGTATCATTATATGTGAGGTATCTCTGAGCACAGTGGACAGGATTTACTGTGTTGGGGCTCCGCTGGTGGAAAACATGGACAAATGAAAGCACCTCCAAAGTCTGGCAGCGTCTACTTCAGTTACAGCTCTTTGAATGTTGAGTTAGAGAGGTGTGGATGGTGGAGAATCTCCTTCTACTCTCCTTCTTTCTAACAAACTTTAGTTTTAGGCACTGCTGGTGGTGCGCTTGCTCGATGGACTTCATGCTACAGACAGAAAGCATGAGCAGACTATAGAACGTTCATCTCAGGGACATCTCAGATGCGAAGTTGTTGCTATTATATGAGTATCTAGTCCACTTAGAAAATGCTGGGAGGACTCTTTTCCATACATGCACAGCAAACTGGCATCTATGTATTCTGCACATCACTAGGGCTGAGAATGTATGTGACTGTTCTTCGTGCACACGGATGTCAACGAGACTTTTGCAAACTTTGGGAGGTCTGCAAGACATTCTCTAGATCAAATTACAATATGCCAAAAGCTAATCGTGCAGGGTATTGTTTTTGTGAGTGGTGCAGTTTATGACACAGTAAGTAACTTCTCATGTTGAATGGTAAATGGTCTGCACTTCAACACCAATCAGCCCCAACATCCTGACCACTGACAGGTGAAGAGAATAACATTGATCATATTGGTTCTATGTGGTGTTCTGATGGAAAACCTTGATCAGACTTAGACACCCAGATAAACATGGTCCCACAACAAACACACTCCCTCATGCACATGGAAATCCCAACAACACCAACCAATCAGGAACATGTGGAGGAACATGACAATGGTCCAACATGTTGATGTGACCTCCAGACTTCCTACAGCCCATTCTGATCAAGCATCAACAGGATGCAGTGGAACCAGTTGGATTGACAGAGGCCCCACTGCACAAGCCAGAGTAGCCAAAGGATCCAGTGGTTCCAGACCCCATAGGACCCCCTGAGAGGTCCTCTGGTCCAATGGTTCAGAGAATTCTGGACCACATAAGGGGGACCAACACAGTATTAGGCAGGTGGTCATGATGTTAAACCTGATCGGTGTGTTGCGCCTTCCTACCTTAGTGGTACTCAAAGCGCTTTACAGTGCTTCCCATTCACCCATTCATACACCAATGGTGACAGACTTCCATATTGCCATTGAGAGCAAATTCAGGTTCACGGTCATGCCCAAGGACACTTCGGCATGGCAGTCTGGGGATCAATCAGTTCTACCACCTGATCCACAGCCTCCCGATCAGCTCTCCATCATTCATTCCAGTTTGTTTTCTCCCTCTGCGTTCCCGTGGATCTAGTAATGACACGTCTCCGACACGACAGGCTATCATTTCCCAAGAAAAACAAACCTAGAACGCAGAAAACTGCCACAGCTGGTCGCAGGTTGTTTACAACAGGTGCTTTGGTTGAGAGCTCCGTCTTCTTAAAAGTCGGAGCGTCTCCTTGAAACTCCGACAAGTCGCCGTCTGACTCCCGCAGAGCTGTGGGAGCCTTAATTGTGTCCCCGTGGGCTCTCCGTACACCACAGAACAGAGCACTGGAGAGACAACAAAAGGGGATGTGAGGCTATAAATGACTCCAGTCCTCTGCTCACTCGCTCCCCTGTCCTCATTATCAGCACCAACATACGGCTGCAAAATCCAGCACTGGTGCCTATTAGCGACGCGCCTGTCAATTTCATAGCACTTATTGAAATACTGATATGGACTAATGAGGCCCCGGTCGCTTTTATGTCACCTCGTCTTTTGTTTTGACATGGTTCGGCTCATCCTGCTTCACCGGCGAGAAGGTTCGACGAGGAGCGTTGTTAAAACATGAGAATGAAAACAGTCCTCTGCTCTGTCGTCTCTGCAGTACCTGGGGTTGGTGGAGGTGGAGGAGTCGAGAGGGATGCACGTGTGCGAGGAGGCGGTGAAGAAGCTCAAAGTTGTAAGTATCCCACACACACACACACACACACACACACACATGGTGCTGCAGAGCTGGAGGTAGATGCTGTTGTGTGGAAGCAGTTCCAAACCCCGAGGTTCGCCGGAACTCATTACAGACCCAGTTCCCATACAGCTCATGCACCAGTGGTATCGACCAAAGAAACACACACTCTGCAGTTTTATTAGTTTTATTTTTATTAGGATCCCCATTAGCTGCCCATTTAATGGCCGCTAGTCTTCCTGGGGTCCTTTAAAATATTTAATTTACAAAATTTCCCATTTCCCATTCACAAAATTGCACAGATAACACAATACAATTAGGAAAAGTAGTAATAATTACAACATGATGAAATTATTACATTATAGCAACAATACAAAAATTTGCATGTCAGCAGGTTTAGTTTCCACGTGGTCGTCTGCAGTAATTCAGTTGTACAAATATTTTTAAATGTGTTTTTATGTTGTATTCTGCGTGAGCTGACCGAGAGCTTATTCCAGTTATATATTTCTCTGTAAAGCATCGTGGTCTTCAGAGAGTTTGTTGACAGGCGAGGAAGTTTTAAGTCGCCCCCTAGTGGCCGACTTGTGGCATATCGGCGGCCACTTTTAACAAAAATCAACTTCTCAGCAAAGAACTGTGGCTGATTTTTAAATATTGCGTTCCACATCAATAACATTAGTCTTAGTTTAATTTTGTTGTTAATCGTAAGCCAAGAAAGGCATGAATGCATCAGCGCCACATTGGTCCTGTAGGAGCGCTGAAGGACGGTCCTAGCTGCCCTGTTTTGTGCACCTGAAGCTTCTGAAGATCTCTCTGTGATGCAGACGACCACATGACTGGACAGTATTCTAATGACACAGAACAAGAGATTGTACAACCTGTTTAGCAGTAGACACAGGTATGTATGCCACATTGCAGTACCTTTTCCCATTTTTGCTGTGATGTCATCGATATGAGCCGACCAAGACAGGTGGGAATCCAAGGTGACGCCCAGTAACTTGGTTTGCTTCACTTGTTTCAGTTCAAGCCCATTAATTAACAATTTCAGTGAGGTCTTGTTTTTTAAGTTTGACCTTGTACCAAAGATTATGGATGTTGATTTAGCTACGTTTAAGGCCAATTTGTTATCCTTCACCCAGTTATTAATATGAATTAAATCATGATTTAGCAGGTTTGAAACGTCATCAGATGTTCTTGCTGAACAGTACAGAGTGGAATCATCTGCGTACATCACCACCGTTGAGTTTTTCAGAATAAAAGGTAAATTGTTAGTAAAGATGGAGTAAAGCAAAGTCACCGCTCTCCTCGTGTTATTTTCTTTTCTTTAGCGCTCTGGTCGGCCTCCCTGGTGGGTCTTCTTCCACATCTGTCCGTCTGCTCATCGGACTCTCTATCAGTCTGAAATCTGGGCTAAAACACTCAAACAAACACACCGACACTCCCGGGAGGCCGGACTCGGACGGGGAGCGTGTGAACACAGTGACACAGACTGGCCGGTGTCACACACACACACACACACACATTCAGAAAGCAGGAGTGTGTGTTCACAATCTTCACATCTGCAGCTCCTTTTCTCCAAACTGAGCTGTCATGTGTTAAATGAAAACTGGAGTGCTTTCGACACACAGCCCAAACAAGGAATGTCATTTCTCACACCTCTCTGGGAGACGTCCTGTTAAAACCAACCGGATCACAGCCACTCCGACACACACAGGTTCAGTGTTTCATGCTTTCATTCCCGTCTCCGTTTCCCTGCATCACCTCTGCTTCCTCCCAGCCTCCGTCTACATCAGCACCTCTCTTCATCCTCCCTCTCTGCAGTCGCTCAAATGCAAAACTTTGTTCCACAGCTTTCCTTTTGATTCCCTGCTCCCCCTCTCCCCTCTCCATTCAGCCCTCCTCTCCTTCCCCTTCCATCGCTCTCAGATTCCTCACCTCTCTCTCCCTGTCAATGGGATTATGCAAAAACCGGGGCTCCTGGTTGCTTCTCTGCTGGTTTCAAAGCCGTTTCCTGCAGAGCTCCGGCTTTCTGTTTCCCTTACTCATGCACACACTCACATGCACGCTTCCACGCTCACATGGAGCCCTTGATTTTTTTTTTTTTTCCTGTGTATTTTTAGCGCGGCCCATGCTGAGTGTGTTATTAGCGCTGCCTGGTGCCCTCCTCTGGAGAAATGCTTCTTACTGCCAGCTGGCACAGTTTCCACCGCTGCCCGCCTCTCCGCTCTTAACCCTCCACTACCTCATCTGCCGAGGATGCGATCATCGTTTTACGTAACCACGGATGGGAATAAAAGTGGCCTTACATGCTTTCTTACTAGCTTGTTGATCAAAACATCTGTTCCAACAGGCAAAGGGTTCGAGTAAATTCACTGTTCAGCTTCAACTGGTGCCTAAAAAGCTTCTTATTATTCAGCCTCGTCTGTTTTTGTCCTTCCAGAGTGGGAAAAAGACGGTGAAGGCAGTGCTGTGGGTTTCAGCCGATGGACTCAGGGTGGTGGACGACAAGACGAAGGTAAGAAAACACCTTTTTCACTATGTGTCGCCTCCCGGGTCTGTGTACATCACGGCCATTCGTTTTCTTATTTTGAGATTTCAAAATAAAAGCGAAAAATAAACCGTTTCCCGTTTTTTTCAGTGATAATACAAAATGAAAAACGGAAAACGGGCCCTAATTCATTATCCATTATCCTTTATCCGATTTAATTAGATGTGTAAATGTGTGTTTGTAAATGGAAATTAAAATTAAAATACACCCATGGAAAACTTATTTTTTGTTTTGGACCCAGCCTATGCTAACTAAATGATTTTTAACCCTGGTAATGAAATAAAAATCCCTCAAAAATATTGAATGCTCCGCTACACTAATGTACAGCGGAAAACACCAACATACACACATTGTTCACTATTTCACAGTGGACTTTTCACCAGCGTGGGGTTTATTTGTCCCTTTGGAGGGACCTTGTGGTGCCGCTAGCTCCGCCGCTAGCGCTAAATCGCTAGCGTTCGGCTGCTTTTCGGGACGTTTTGGGGAGGTTTGGAGGTTTTCTGTTCCTTTAGCTGGTGAAAAGTCCACTGTGAAATAGTGAACAATGTGTGCCAAGCAACGTTTGGACCCCACAGTGGGTCTTCATCAGGCCACGGCACACAGCAAGGTCTGCTAACAGTGAGCTAACACTGGAGCTTTAGATACCAGATCCTTCCTCATCAGAAGTCAGACGGGTCACGGAGCCAAAACCAACAGGAAGTAGAGAAATAAGTTTTCCACGGGTGTATTTTAATTTTAATTTCCATTTACAAACACGTCTAATTAAATTGGATAACAGATAATGGAAAATAAATTATCACTGAAAAAAACAGGAAACGGTTTATTTTTCGTTTTTATTTTGAAATCTCAAATAAGAAAACGAATGGCCGCGACGTACACGGACCCGCCGGCCTCTCCTTGTTTTGTCCTCCTGCCTTGTCGCTCTCTTGGCCCCATTTGTTTCTCGTAGCGATGCTTTAGACGGCACACAGGTGTTTTATCTGCTTTCAGGCGGCAGCAGAACGGAGTTAGCAGGTCAAAGGAAGATGGAAACGTCTCTGAGAGCCCTCTGATGCTTTTATCTTGTCACCTCTCCGACACACATCCGTCTGTTTTTATTTTATATTCTCACATTCAGCTGAAGCACACAGTTTGCCTCCTCTCACCGTTAACAAAACTCTCCTGTCCTGGTTCAGTGACGGGGTCGTCGGGCCTCGTCTGTGTGTGGTGTCATAGCGGACATGTGTGACTCCCTAAAGGTGCTCGGTGGGGGAGGGAAGACCGAGTAACACAGGCACTTGAGGAGCGTCTGGCGGCGAGGGAGGCCTCCACTGAAAGCACAGCGGAATAAAGAGCAGCACAGAACAGAGGAGAGAGAGCAAAGCCGACAGAACAGCCTCTTTCTCGCTTCCCTCGTTTTGTTCGGAGGCCACAAACATGACCTCGCCTCTCCCAGCCGCTCAGTCCCACTCCTCCTTTCTGCCTTCGCTCTAAACCCTCTCCTTAGTCACCAGTCCCTCCACGATTTCTTGGGCGTTTTTCAAGATTGTTGCTCCTAAAATGTCTGCAGCTTTTCTAAAAAATTGCGATGTAAATTGCAGGAGACGCTCACAGCTCGTCACGTCAGTTAATGAATCTAACTGACCTTCATTGTTTCAGTGCTGCCACAGATCTGGATGCAGCAGCTTCATCACGGTGGTTTGTCTGGTCTGTGGTCCGCTGGTTTCACCCATTCTCCTGATATGTTTACGGTAGAAAAGTGTTTGTCAGTGGATGGTTTTGGTTTGTGTTCCACCTCAATATTCCACGGGGTGAAAACAGTTTAGCTCCACTTTGGTGAAGAACATCAGGGAATTGTTCTGCAGTAGTTTTTGTTGCATACGTATCTGTATCTTCAAACCATAAACAAGGAAGTGAATCCGGTGACGTACGTGCATTACTGGGGACTGCTGTGATTGGTGGAACTCACGGGAGGCGGGACAAAATTGCGGAAAAGTGGCGGTGATTGGACGAAATTGCAGAATTCATGGAGATTGGTTGGATTAGCGTTAATCGTTGCAGCATCGTGAATTCCTGGAGGGACTGAGTCACATGTCACATTGATATGTTTTACTCCTCTGCAGTATAGAGCTCTGTCGTTCTTCTAGACGTGACGTGCTCCTTTAGCACTACAAACATGGCGGATTTTAATCAGTCCCACAGGTAAAAACAGTCCAGATGTACTCTTTACTCCTCTTTGAGTCATTTGTTTGTAAAAAAAACTGAAGGCCTCGTTGAGACTTGAGACTAGGTGTCATGGGATTTGTCGACAGATAATTCAATATGTAGCATCCTGTTTTTTAGCTTTAACCTTAAACCTGACAAACATCAGCAGAAGATGGGCGTATCAGGGTTTTGGTGTATTTGCACCTGCACAAACCTTCTCCTCATCTTCTTTACCGTCACGTCTGAAGAGCGTTTCTCTTTTCTGTTGCGTCTAACTGAACGTAGGAGGAGGTGTACGTACAGCGCATGGGTTTGCCTGTAGTCTGACTGTTTTGATTCACTCTCACTGCTCTCATCCTCGTAGTTTTCAGCAAACAAAAGCACTATTGCTGTAAACGACTTGCATGCTACCTGCCAAACAACATAATCTAACCTTTATTGATCCCCTTGGGGAAATTCCTTCTCTGCATTCGACCCATCCTGTTCATAGCTAACCTTAGCTATACGTACTAGCAGCAGTCAGGGGTTCAGGGCCCACAGTTCGCTCTCACTCTCCTTGCCAGACCGGGGGCTCGAACCGGCGACCCACCGGTTACAAGCTTGCTTCACAAGGGCCACCACTGCCGCTAAATGAGGGGGTGTTGGAGACCAAAACAGAGCTCAGAGAGAACTAATACTGCACCAATGTTTGTTAAATTACTGCCAATCTTCC
Organism: Dascyllus trimaculatus; assembly: GCA_024666655.1. Classification (NCBI taxonomy): domain Eukaryota; kingdom Metazoa; phylum Chordata; class Actinopteri; family Pomacentridae; genus Dascyllus; species Dascyllus trimaculatus. The sequence goes on from CM045453.1 coordinate 35,329,229, forward strand.
TGTGTGCCTGTACAATAAATAAGCCACAGCTAAAATGTTATTTAGAACAACTTTACATGGTGATAACAGACTGTATACATGTGTGTAATATGTGTCTAACTCGCTGTAGTGTGCAGGTTAAACCTAAAATATGGTTTCACCCCCGGCAGCTCTGATCCTAAGCGCTGCCTCCCTCCATCCTTCTTTCTTTCTGTGCCTCTTCATCATCTTTTGAACTATGAATCTATGAATCATCGCTTAGCAACACCCACGCAGCTATTATCCAAGCCCTTTCCCACAGTCTGCATAAACGTGGATTTATGCATGTGCATCACACACGGCTCTGCGTGACCCTCGTGAAGCGCCGTCAACACAAAGGAACAGCAAAGTCTTCTTCCATTCAGCGTTTCTTTTTTGTAAACTCGTCTGCATCGATGACACAGCCTGAGTCACATTCTGTTGGCTTCATTCTCCCTTTTCAGTGATGTAGGGACTCGATCTGAGTCACCGGCCCCACTCAGGTCCCCACAGAAGCCTGATAGATCTCCACAGGACACGTCCATACATACAGTATGTTGGCAGCATAGAGATGAAGGCAGACACACACTGGTCTCCTTTCACCTCGGTACCAGCATCCCCCTTCATTCGCTAATTGGCCCTCGCTGAATGGGCTGTTATTCTTCCACCTCTTTCTCCTCACATCCCTCCTTCCTTTCTCCTCCTCGCCCGTCCTCTTCCTCTCTCCTCATCCTCCCCTCTCTTTGTTTCCCGAGACAGGAAGGAAACGAGTGTGTGAACCCTCTCCCTTTCTTCTCCCTCTCGCCTCTTGTTTTCCTTCCCATTCTGTCTTTCGGTGAGCCGAGGGCCCCTTAATGTACACAGAGAAAGGCAGGGGCCCCCTCTTAGCTTCTTCTATGGCGACTATAGACACTGAGGCGGCTGAATAACCCTTTTATAGAAGGAAGGGCGAGTAGTGGAAACATCCCAGAGATTAGAAGAGGCTCAGTGTCATTAGTCTGTAGTCACTTTCTCCTCTGTCATCGGTGGATGTGTAAATAGGCTGGAGTGGGCTGTGGGGGGGTCGGGGGGTTAAGTGAGGTAGGAAGCATCGGACCCGTCTGTCAGCCAGCTGGTTTTAAAGTGATATTTCCTGTTTGCCATCCGAACCGTGTCCGATGTGATTTGACGCCGTCTTACCCGCTGTCAGGCCCGATCCTCCTCTCACTCTGCTGCTTTCGTCTCCTCTCAGGACCTCATCGTGGACCAGACCATAGAGAAGGTTTCGTTCTGCGCCCCCGACCGCAACTACGACAAGGCCTTCTCCTACATCTGCAGAGACGGGACGACCAGACGGTGGATGTGCCACTGCTTCATGGCTCTGAAAGACTCGGTGAGAGGACGGTTCGCCTTCGATGGCGCCTGTGGCATCCTTAATCCTCTGAACTCTGAGCAGTTTCTGGGTGTTTTCTGCAGCTCTTCTGTGCAGTTTGACTCAGATATAATGACATATATAATGACGATTGGCCACTCGTCACTCAGGATGTGTTCAAGAAACGTTTCAACAGCTCTTTCTGATAAATGGCGTAGTTTTTTGAAGGTCAGCCTTCCTTTTAAAGCAGGTTTCAGGGTTAGGATTAAGGCTAATTGGCCCCTTAGAGAAGCTTCACGTGTTTCGGAGGCTTTACTTTACATATTCCAGGACACGGCATCCGGCCTCCGCAACACTTACTGTTAGAAAACCTTCATGAAATTAAAATTAAGCTACAAATAATTAATTAGCATTTTAAAAAAGGCAGCTCTCTAAATGCGCCAGAGTAGTAGCACGTGCCGACGACACGCCCAACGATGTTTTTTCCCACTGCAGTCAAAGGGATTATGGGAAATGGTGTTCCTTCTTGAAAACACTGAATGAACAATCTTGTCAGGTGTTTTTAAAAACTGCTTCTTCTTTCCCAGACATACGAAGCCAACTAGTCAAAGGAGGAAGATTTCATTCCACGTATAATCTATACTTATGGTTATTTATATTTTTTACAGATGTCTGTTGAGGTTTTCAGGGCGGTTGTTCCCAATTTAACTACATAGATCTGATGTCCGGTTAATCGAAAGTGAGAAGTTTTACTTTTCTCAGTTTTAATGGTTTGAACTGCAGTTTTATTGCCGTTTGCATGGGCACGTCGCCGTACAGGTACGCTGGAATTCTTCTGTGGGTTTTCTCGACTTTATATACCAGAAAAAATCAAATAATGAAAAAGGTAAAAGAGCAGCAGCAGTTAAAAAAAAATACAAATGTACAGTCGTCTCCTTATCGCCGTATCGCGGTTCACTTTTCTCACTGTTGTGGATTTTTAAATTGCATATATCTAATTTTGTATCACAGATTAAGAAGAACATTAAATGGAAATAAAACACATAGCAGATGAGCAGACAAAGACTCGCTTCCTCTTGAGTTAGTTTGAGATGCTACATGACACGCTATTGGCTGACGGATGGGAGGCGACCAATCAGAGCGCTGCGTTCTGCATCCTGGGCTCTGATTGGCTCAGGGAACGCAGCATCAGCCTCCTCCATCTCCTGTGTACAGAAGCGTTCAGCATCTGGCCTTGTCCGTTCCACATGGACGTCTGGTCGAGCCCTACGATGTCGCCAAACGTTCTGGGCCTTCTAAGGCTTCTGGAACCCGAGCATGGGGAAGGTTTATAAAGCCTTAATATATATAGATAATAAAATAAAATAAAAATAAATATAAGGTCACTACTTTGTAGATTTCGTGGATAGACGAGGGATCACTGTATGTTATTTAAAAAGCACTTTGTATAAAAAAAATAGACACCCTGAGAGTAAACTGCACATATTTTATGGTGTGCAGATGTTATATTGCACATGTTGGTTTGAAGTTAATAGAGGTTAATAATGACACTAACATACTCTACTATCCGTCGTGCATCCGTCTATCATCGTCATACGCTGCACGTTTAGCTCGAGCTGTTTCTGGACTAGCTGGTTTCAAACTTCTGCTTTTCCTGTGAGTCGCTGTGGGGATGCTGCCGCTCCGCTGACCTTGGGATGAGCGGGTTGAAATGCCAAAGAAGCGGCGCTGTCATGGTGCTCTGTGGTTTCAGCCCAACGGTGGATTCATCAGCTTAGACTCTGGGCTGGATTATTAATGTGGACGGAAGAGAACGCAGCACAGACCTGCGGGATTAGGAGGGAGGATTAGACAGCAGCCTGTGGAGTTACGTGCTGCATGTGCCCATCTCTGTCTGTCTCCATTCCCACCTCACTATATATCTCTATCTGCTCGCCTTAAACCGAACAGACTCTCCTATAGCTGTCAGGGCTGCTTTGTGAGGAGGAGGAGAAGCAGGCAGACGGAGTACTGGGGATTTAGTGGGAAAGAAGACGGATTAATTGCACAACTTAGGTTGGAATTAGTTGCATTCAGAGCCAGAGGCATGAACTCACGTTTGACAACATGAACTAATTGAGGTTAATAGCTGCACCCTGAGCCCACTAAGCTGTATTTACACAAATGAACGAACGTAGGCATGAAGAACAATCACTGAGCAAACAACAGCAGTGTGTGATGAATTATGATCCTCCAGGTAAAGGGAAGGTGTGCACGTTGAAAGATGTCTTTTCCCGCCGCAGGGGGAGAGGCTGAGCCATGCAGTCGGCTGTGCCTTCGCCGCCTGTCTGGAGAGGAAGCAGCGCCGGGAGAAGGAGTGCGGCGTGACGGCTTCCTTTGACGCCAGTCGCACCTCGTTCGTGCGTGAAGGCTCCTTCCGCGGCAACTCCTCCTGCAGCCAGCAGGGCAGCAGCAGCGAGCGAGACGACAAGCTGCAGGATAAGAAGAAAGGTAGGGGGGGCGAGCACGTTAAGTATCTCTCATTAAGGTGGAAATGAGACTAAAAGTGTTAAATGTCAAGCACATGCTGAGCAAGCTAATTGAATCTTCGGTATCATGTATGCAGGGCTCATGTCCAGTGATCAGACCACAGACAGACGAGATATTAATGATGTCTTCAGTGGAAAGTAGCTTTAGCTAAACTGTACACACTGCATAGTAAGAATGGTTCTGACAGTCCTGCATATACCGATCAGACATGATATGAGCACCTGAGAAATCCTGTGTTGGTCCCCTTATGTGGTCCAGAATGCTCTGAACCATTGGACCAGAGGACCTCTCAGGGGGTCCTATGGGGTCTGGAACCACTGGATCCTTTGGCTACTCTGGCTTGTGCAGTGGGGCCTCTGTCAATCCAACTGGTTCCACTGCATCCTGTTGATGCTTGATCAGAATGGGCTGTAGGAAGTCTGGAGGTCACATACATAGACATATATATGTAGACGCTGCATTGACTGTGGAGGGACGTGCCTAAAGCTCCGCCATCTTGGTACAGGGTTAGCAGAGGGGGGAGTGAATGTAAGTCTATGGAGGTAAGAGGTACTCCACAATCTTAAAGTAGAATTATTCACTGAATTTTCCACCGATTTCCAAACGGTTTGGTTTGTTAAAAACGTCACACATGTAGCTTTGACACAGGATGCTTGGATGCTTTTGTTCTATTTATGTCTGCCTGTCCGTCCTCCATGTCTGACGTTTGTAACAAACAATTTATGTTGACAACTGATGGATTTATGATCACTTTTATAGCGCAGACATGTCATTCCTCTATAGACGTAATGCACTGTAGGGGCGAGTGGCACTGTACCAAGATGGCCGCCGCGTAGGCACGTCGGCTCCAATCGGCAGCGACAGTCATGTTCCTCCACATGTTCCTGATTGGTTGATGTTGTTGCCATGTGGTGGGGTGCATTTTCATCCAGTGACATTTGGGATTTCCATCAGCATGAGGGAGTGTGTTTGTTGTGGGACCTTGTTTATTTGGGTGTCTAAGAATGATCAAGGTTTTCCATCAGAACACCTCATAGTACCAATAAGATCAATGATATTCACTTCACCTGTCAGTGGTCAGGATGTTGTGGCTGATCGATGCCTATACATAACAGCATACATACGTTAGCATTGACCAAACTAATACTATGTACAGCAACTTCTAGGTCTAGTATAATAATGAGTGTTTGTCCTTATTCTAATTTACCAGGTGATTAGCTTCGTTTATGTCCCTCCTGCAAATATTATTGCATTAAAAGAGCAAAACTGAAGAAGCTCTGTAAAAAGTCCACTTGGTGCACCTAAAAATAAACTGTCCTTGTTATTCTGATGGTGCTGAATTCAGTGTCATCTCTGTAGATCACACAAACAGAATGAACAGCTGTTTAATGAAGTCAAAGAACAGAAGGAGAGTCACAGTCTGACAGCAGCTTTCTGGAGCTGCATGTGAGCAAAGATGGATTTCGACCTGTCATGAACAACACTGACCATTGCTGCTCCTTCTACCTCCAGATCAGCCCTCGGTCATCCCAGCCCTCCCGCCGGGCACCGCCTCCCCACCTGAAGGTGCGGCGTCCCCCATGGATCGCCCCGAACCGGGCGGGCCTCACGCCATCCCCCGCCGCCACGCGCCCATCGAGCAGCTGGTTCGTCAGGGCTCGTTTCGGGGATTTCCGGCCCTCAGCCAGAAGAACTCTCCCTTCAAGAGGCAGCTGTCACTCCGCCTCAACGACCTGCCGTCCACGCTGCAACGCAAGACCGACTTCCAGGCCAAGAACCCTGGTGAGTTGGGTTAGTGGTGGCAAGACACCTGCTGGCCTTCTGAACCCAGTGACCCACATTCATCAGGGCCAGAAGGTTTGGGGAGGGGCAACAGAAACGGCACGTCTTAAGCTCCTCACGTTCATTTCAATCACAGCAGAACACTGCAAAAACTCCACATCTCACCAAGTTTATTCGTCTTATTTTCAGTCCAATTGTCTCAACCCACTTGATTTAAGATAAATTCACTTTCCAGGTAACATTTCAGCAGATGGAGGGACGTGTTTTAAGACAACGCATCTTAAATATCTTGTTAAGTCAAACAATCTTGAAATGATCTTGTTTTAGTTGTATTTTACCAGAAACAAGGTTCATTTCATTTCATCCATGTTTCAAGCTGAGCTGTTGTTTGTATGAGATAAATAATCAGGATTTAAGAAATAAAGTAAATGCATTTTATTGGAAAATCACCAATTCATATCAGAAAACAGCTGCATGTGTAAAATGTGTAAAAAAAAAACAAAGCAAATGTCTGCTTTTGAGTTAAAACACCTCCTTTTGGGCGTAGCTGGCTTCACCTAAAACACAACACCTTCAAATGCTGTCAAACACCACTAAATATTAGGATTTCTAGCCAACTGTGAGAAGACATTATATCTCAGAATGCTTCAATTAATCTGTGTGATCTTATTTCAAGTACAAGATGGTCTTAAATCTAGAGAAGAGCCACGATAATACAACTAAAATAAGTTGAACACATCTCAAATTAAGAAGCTGACATTAAACTTATTAAAGCTAAAATCTATTTAATTCTTTATCATGTCTGGTTTATTCTAAGACACCTCAGCTTGACAATGCTGCTAAAATATAGCTTAAAATAAGTTTTCCCTGCTAATTTTAAGACCTCAATATTCTAAATATCATGTCTTATTTCAAGAAATCTGACCAAGCAAATGTTCACTTGTTCTATTGGCAGATTTTTACACTTATTTCAAGGTAAAAGTGCCTGAAAGAAGTTTTTCTTTCTTGTTTTGGGAGGGGCATTTTTTACAGTGTAAGAACTGCTTGCTGTGACTTTAGCAGCTTCTCTTTCCACTTTAGATGCAGTGGTTGTGTGAAATGATGGCTCTACAGTATTTCAAGTTACACTGAGACAAACTGTACGACTTAACTCAACCATGGTTGTGTTATCTTGACCTGCATGAAGGAGGAGCGTCCAAAGACAATATGAACAGTGAAACTTGCGTCCGCCTGAATTACTTTCATGCAGTCACACTTTGCCTCAGTGTTTTTCTCCAGCAGCAGGTTTCACAGACCAGACCGACACTATTAATTCCTCCCATCAGTGTCGTGTCTCTTTTGTCAGATGTCTGATGCAAAGTTTGAAAGAACTTAATAAAACTGTGTTTACTAGCTGCTGTGTGACGGATAAGAGCCTGGCTTTTATCAGAGGCTCATTATGCTCACTTGCAGATGCTAAAGGCTACTATTAGGCTTAATTCACACCATCCATATTTAATTTACACGCAGCATGAAAATGACTCAGTGAGAATCAGATGGGATCTCTCTCTCTCTCTCCAAATGCATGGAGGAATGTTAGGATTCAGGGAACATGACTGCCATACGAGCGGACCGAGTCCAGCTTGCGTCACGGTTGTTTGCTGGAACGTTATTAAATTTTCCATTCGGCTTCGGCGTGGCATCGCTGACCTCTGTCTGGAGAGGTCTGACTAATCGCATTACCTAATAAACCTCCAGCACATCTCCAGTGGATTTATTTTCATATTTCCATGCAGTCAAGGTGTAATTCTTCTGTTTAATTGCGACGCTTACCTTCCACCAACTGCTCGACGAGATAAAAAGCAGTTAAGTGAAGTGCTGTTATTATTGCTATTAGCGCCGATGGCTGCTGCCCGTCTGCCTCCGAGGGCTCTTTGCTTTTTTTATGTTTATTTTTTTTCAAAGGACAATTAATGTGAAGTGACTTGGCCCCTGACACACACATATAGAGGGAAGCACACACACGTATAGACACACCCTCTCGGCGTGGCGCCTCAGGATCAGAGAGCTCAGTAGCGGCGCTGATTATAGTCATTAGCAGAGATGAGAGGGAGTCGCTGCTGTGACTGGAATACTAAACCACAACATCCAACAGCCACTCTCGCTTTACTCCTCCTGGTCTCGCCTTTGATTTCCATCTTTTGCCAGCGATGATTAGTGTATATATCCAGGCCTCTTCCTCTTTTCACACACGCTAAGTAGTAGCAGCCAATTCCACTGCCTCCCTGCTCCCTTGTGACTCTCTGAACAATGTGCGTATTGATTCGTGCGGTCAATCAGCTGTCCTGGTTAGCCTTTAGCAAGTCTTCTCCCGGCCCTTAAACCTGCCATCCCACACACACACACACAGCGCAGATGAAGCGCTTCGAGTGCCTCTGAACTCGACAATAAAGGAGCAGGAACAGAGACGGGATCAGGGGGTCGGTCTGGGCAGAACCGGGAACAGAGAAATCTTTAATGGGAGACCTTAAACATGCCTCCAGCGCCCTCTGCTCCCTCCAGCATAACTCAAGGCCTGTAGCCGTACAATGCACACATTTGAGAGAGATATAGCCGACGTGTTTTAGAAGAGTGGGCTTGAATTGCACAGCAGTAGGGCTTCCCGCACAATGGGCCCATCTGTGGCGAACATGTATTCACTTCATCCCACTCCTCTACGCCTGAAAAAACTCTGCTGAAGTGTGAAAGAAGTCGGCTTCTCCGCCAGGAAGGCAAGATGAGGAAATGGAAGTTAGGAAGAAACACATCCTTCGTCTGGGAGGTTGTGAAAGGACAGACAGACCAGGGGACAATGAACAGGGAATTAGATATTAGATCTATTTATATCTGCAGTCTGTGCACAAAAGGTTTAAAGCTGCCGTCCAAACCAAAGTCAGACGGTAATTTAATCCCTGGCTGGTCTGATCAGGTACAATTGGTTTAAAAACAAGCCAAATTCTACTTTATCTGAAATGTCCTGAGGCACAAGAAACACGAAGGACAAGCAGAACAGGCTGAAGTGTACCTAGAATGGCGTCCTTGTGATTAGGTTGAAACCTTTTTATTTAGAACTAGCAGACAATAACCGTGTTTGTTTGAGGAACTTGTGTTTTTCACCCCTTTTTTTAGGCCAGTAGCGGCCGGAATCAAAGCATTCATCTGCTCCAGTTTCTGTGCTTTTGATTCTAACTGGGTCTGTTACACAATTAAATAAATATTGTTTTTCCCTCTCTCTGTTTGTTTGTCCCTCTGCTCCATCCTCCTCCTTCTTTGTCTTCCTCTCTTCCCCCTCTGTGCGTCCCTTTCTTGCTAGTACTAGAGATGGACATGGGGTTGCCGTGCGAAGGTGACAGCAGTATTAACGCCCTGTGCTGCCAGATCAACACCTCCTTCACGAAGCCATCAGATGAGCTCTTCTCCAACCCCTCCATGTCTGCGAACGGCCCCCCAGCCTGCACTGTGCCCCCTGTTCTTCCTCCACCACCTGCACCGCCGCAGGGTAAGAAAGTCTGATCGGTTTGGATTGTTTGTCAGCGCACACTTTGAGCTCGGTGGTCGGGGGGTTACTGCACCTTCTAAGCTTTTACTCTTCCCCTTCCAGCCACCTCCTCCTGGGTCCAAGCAGAGCCTCCACTCCACTCTCCTCCTCCGGTTTCCGTGGCGATGCAGATGCAGATGCAGATGCAGAGCGGCCACAAGCGCACGCCCTCCGAGGCCGAGAGGTGGCTGGAGGAGGTCTCCAAGGTCGTAAAGGCCCAACAGACCCCTCCTCCGGGACCCACCATCCCCACCATCCCCGGACCGCCCTCCATTTCCAGCCATCAGATGTCCACTCAGGCGGTCATGTCGGCTGCCCCAGTGTCCACGGTCCCCATGTCTCTTGGCACCATGTCCAAACCTCTCATCTCGGGCCCTTCTGCTCTTCCAGGTCAGGCCCCGATGCCCCTCCCACCCATGTCGATATCATCTGTCCCTCTAATACCAGGCCCTCCAGTGTCAGGTCCCCCGATGTCTCTTCCCTCCATGTCCATCCCCACCATGTCCGGTCCGAGCATGTCAGGGGCCCCCATGCTGCAGCCCTCCCTCCCTGGACCCCCAGGCTCCCTTCCAAGCTCCATGCAGCCCTTCCCCTTAGCTTTTGATGCCAGTCCGGCCCCTGTGGGAATGTTCGCCAGCCCGCCTGTCCAACCTGCTTTCGTGCCCATGCAGACCTACATGCCAGGGCTGGCGAGCAGTATGACCTATCCTAACGCCAGCGTGCCCGTGGTCGGCATCACGCCATCGCAAATGGTGGCCAACGTCTTCTGCACTGCCACGGGCTCATCAGGCGCAGGAGGTGCCATGGGCTCAGCTGGAGGAGGATCCAAAGTGGCGGGTCTCCATGCCTACCCAGGAACATCTGGTGCAGTTGGGCACAGCGGAGGCTTTTCCACACCTCCATTCTCTTCCACTCCACCATTATCAACAGCCATTAACGGCCTCCCACCGCACAGCAGCGCCACATCGAGCCTCCAGAACGGGACCCCGGGCAGCGGCGGGAACGGTGGCAGCGGTAGCAGCTGGCCGCCAGAGGGCAGCCAGCTAACAGCGCCGGTGGTCAGCGATCCTCAAGACGATGACCGCTTTGAGGCTAAGTGGGCGGCACTGGAGTCAAAACCAGCGCCTCAGCAGCCTGGGAACAAGGCGCCAGCTGCAGCAGCCAACCCTTTTTCCAACAATCTGCAGAAGACTTTTGAAATTGAGCTCTAAGCCAGACTTGGCCTCCCAAAGCTGTAGCACTAGTCCTGGAGTTAAAGCCCGAGGCCTAACTCCAGCATCTTTGCTTCGAATGGGATGCAGGTCCTTAAAGTTAGCGGCGCACCCGCCCCATGCAGCCTAGCAATTTGCTAAAAGCTCTCATAGGAGTCAGTGCTACAATGATCTTAATTGCTTTCTTTACACTCCCATGTGAGATTAAGACAAAATTAGCAGTTTGCTGGGCTGCTGTTGGAGGATCAGGTCTCTAGCTCTCTAGACTTGATGGACTGAATCCTTCCGCTCCACCCGCTACCTGCCTCTCTTCCCTGCTTTCACTTCTCCACTCTGGCTTTACTCTACCTGCTGCAAGCCCCTGGATGTACTGCATGGGCCTCCTCTGAGAACACTGTGGTGGGGGACACAGGTCAGTGGTTTCTTTCTTTACAAGGGGACTCCACTCAGATGCATTCCAATCCCATGAGCTATTTTTGGCAGTTTTTGCTTGATTTTGGGTGGAGAGACTTTTAGCAGATGTGGTTACGTCACAGGAGATGTGCTGAGGAGCAGAGAGGCGCTTTGTGGACTGATTGATGCTGATCTTAGCCAAGCACAGCAGAAGTTCGGACACCTGGAAGGACTAGCCAATGAGAGACTCAACCCTACCAACCCAAAAGGACTTCCTGACCAATAGTAGAGATTTATGGCCAAAATTATTTTATTTATTGTATTTTATTTTTTATTTTAACAAGTTATGTGTACTTAAAAATCAAAATTTTAAAGCAGTGTTTCAGGAGCATGTTGTTTTTTTTACCCCCTATATTTATTTTTGCTGAATCGTGCAGAGTAGGGACGCTACAGGTAGCAGACAGGTTGGGCGGTAGCACAGGGAACGCACTGTGGGAAACCATGTAACAGGAACCAAATAGTCAGGGCTGACAGTACGGCTGTGTAGTGTGACGTGTCAGACAAGTGTACATAGCGGCATGTTTCTTCCGCCCTCACCTATATATGCTCCACTGCTGCAGAGGCCAGTTCGAGTCACTTCACTTTGGCTGCGTCTTCTGTTGCTAACGCCTAACTTCAAGGGCACCAGGACATGAAAAGTCACTTCAGGATCTCCAGCACACAGACACTCTGGACAATACAGCACAGCAGTCCTCACCAGACGAACCCAAGGAACTTGAACAACTCAGTGGAAATAAAAAAAAGAAAGACTGAACAACACTGTGCAACTGGTTAAAAAAAGAATGCACTACATTCCAACGTTCATACATCCTTTTACGCGTTCAGACACAGGGTATAGCCTCATCACGCGCGGTATGATTGTGAAATCACCTCTACTGCATCAGCTGCAGTAGTGTTACACTCAGAACAGAGGATGTGAGGTGGAAAGAGAAGGGGAACATGAGCAGAGACAAACTCAGGCACAGAGAATGAAAAAGGATTCGGCCGAGAGGATAAACGAACCGGTAGAAGCGTCGAATGCTGGTAGAGATGGACGAGGAAGGAGCAGCTGCATGTGAGCGACTGGAGGAGAGAGTGGAGCCATACCTTAGCAGAACGAGACGGAGGAAGTCTGAAGGAAGGAAAATTAGATGGGACGAGATAAGAGCGGAGGGAGGCAGATTGTGCGGAAACGTCGAGAACAAAGACACATTCATCACGAGCACAGTCTGCCGTCTTTACTTCTCGAGGCCGAGCTGCTTTCGTTTGAGCGTCGTGATCCTCAACTCTTAAAACCTCAGAAACACTCGATCACATGTTGAAAAATAAAAGCATCGTCGATTGTATGATTGCAATCTCATGAGCACGGTTTTGTTTGTGCAACTCCTTCTATAGCTAAAACTCCAATGCTGTCAAGGAAGCGTCCTTTTCCAGAAGATGACACGACGTCAAGTAGAAATGTTCTTTACCGAAGGGCTTTTCCACCACAGGTTGTTTCTGTACGTTACACAACCAGAGATGCTCCTGTTATGTTCCCTGGGAGTTGAACTGCATGGACGTGGACTGCCTCTGATTAGATTTCCTGCTCATTAACTCCCCACAGTTTAATTAGCTTATTTGGTCTCTTCCTGTGGCAGCGACCCCGTCTGATGGGCTTCAGAGAGCCTAAATTTACAAGCCACTGGCCTAGTTCGTACCTCGGATCCTCCCAGGTCTTTTATTTTCTGTATTTCAAAATCCAAACTGCTCTTTCTACCTTCCTTTCTCTGCAAAACTCGACCGATTCACTCTAAAAGTTCGTTTCATCCAGGATATATTTCAGCCCCCGACTCTTGTTTGCACGCCCTCCAAATTCTAAATGTAGGTTAATTGTGTTCCGCGTTAAAGCAAACTAAATGACCTCATAAACTTGATTGTAAAACCATAGTTTAGTGATGGTAACAAAGCAAACCAGTGGAGTTTATTTTTAATCTTTATTTACAGAATTTTTGTATTTAAACCAACATATTTGTATTGTAATTACATTGTACAAAAGATAAATAAAGTAATATAATATTACACCTGCTCATGCTTTCTAACTGGTGTCTTTTTAGTTTTTTATAGCAACTTTTTCTTCTATCATTACCTCCACCAAGGAGGTTATGTGATGGCCGGCGTTGGTTTGTTTGTTTGTTTGTTTGTTTGTTTGTTTGTTTGTTTGTTTGTGTGCAAAATAACTCAAAAACTCATGGAAGGATTTAGATGAAATTTTCAGGAAATGTGTGAAATGGGACAAGGAACAGATGGGGAAATTTTGGGACTGATCCAGATCACCGTCTGGATCCAGGATGTTTTTAATATAAGTGGAACCAGGTGGACAATTACATGCATTTTACTCTAAAATCCACCAGAGGGCACTCTTGTTTTTGGGGTAACCCCCTCTGACCACATGACATTTTGGGTCTCCACGCGACAGACAGCGACAGTGACGGAGTTCTCTTTCCTTCCTGAGCGACATACGCACGGTTGGGCCGGCATTCTTATCTCCGGTTGTCTAAGAAGCTGGGAGGCTGTTAGGAGCTGCCGCGCTAGAGGCCGCGCCTGTTCATTAGGTTGGATGGGGTGAAGGCCGCATTGTTGGTAGGACATTTGAACTGTATGTAATTACATTTGTATCTGTAACGTTCCATAGAAAATATGTGAATTGGGATATTGTGTTGGGGGTGGACTGAAGCTCCTTGGTGGAGGTATGAGCTCTCTGAGGGCTTTTCTGCTTTTATTTTTATCTACCCAAAGTTGAAACACTGTGCTATTGGAAAGCGTTTTCAGTTTTTGACTCCGGAGTTGGCAGGTACTAGAACGACGGCAGCGTTCTACAGCCTCGGCAACGCTCTGCGGCGACACGCAGGACTATTCAAATATCAAAATTATTATCCGAATACCACCACAACCAACCAACATTTGGATGTTCGTATATTCAGGACCAGCCCTAATATTAGGTTTGTACAGCAGCTAAGCTACCATACTGTTGGTTAGCTAACTTAGCCACTCTAGGCTACTTGGAACTACACCGTACTTGGCCTTAAGGTCAGCCTTATTTCATCTTGCTCAAATCTCCTGCTGCTTATTTCTTGTCACAAAGCTGTAAATTGGGACGTCTTGTTCAAACTAAGTAGTTGTTTTTCACATAGAGCTGTTTGTCCTCAAACGCAGTTGCAACAGAAGTCCTGTTTAGCAAAACCAAACCAGATTCTCCAGAGGAACATTTCTGGTTTTATCCTACTTATTTTATCCGTTGAGCATCCTCCAGTTAATCTGTTCAGAATAAAGAACCAGCATATATTTCTGTGTCCTGTCCAGTGTTGATTTCACCGGACTACACAATCATACTTAGTCATTGGGAGATTGTGTTGGGGTGGATTGAAGCTGCTTGGCGGTGGTCTGCGCTCTATTATTGCTTTTCTAATGTTTTTGTGGTACTTTTTATTTTCATCTCTGCCTCCTTTCAAATACTGTCTCTTGTTTTTCATGTTTAACTTGCGATCTTTATTTTACGAGTTCTAAAAGTATTTAAAAAATGCAGCAGTGGTTCACTTTCATCAGCTCCTCTGAAGTGAGCGGAACACTTTCCCAGATGCTTTATAAATGGAGCGTCAAACCGTCCAGCCAAAGCAAAGTTTAGACCTCGTTTTCACTGTGAGTCAGATGAGAAGATCTCTACCACACACTCTGCTGGCTAAATATTCTCCAGTCAGGAGATTGTTGGTGTAATGTTGTGGAAACGAGTAGCTCAGGTCTGTTCACCTGGGAGCATTTATTAAAGTAAATCATTAACATGTCATATGTTGGAAAAATTGAAGCGTCAGAACAACGACTTGTGGTTCTACGGCTCCTCCTCTGGCTTTTCTATCGATTAAACAACCCAAATATAATATGTAAGTACCGCGCTTTAGATTTGTTTTGGTTTTCCTTTAACTTTGAACAACTGTTTCCTTCTTCCTAGTCTTTATGATGTGTAAACTAAGCCGACACCTCCTGGCTGTAGTCGGACTGAAAGCCACTGAGTAGAGGTGGATCTTCAGTCAAGGCTTAAAAGATCCAGTAGTCCAGCAGCCCTGATGTCCAGCGGTGGGCTGGTCCAGAGTTTAGGGGCTGCCACTGGAAAGGCTCAGCTTTAGTCCTGAGTCTGGATCTGGGGACCTCCAGGACCAGTTGACTGGACGACCTCAGTTCTTCAACAGGTTTGTGGACCTGAATAAGGTCTGCTAAATAATGGTGGGCCAACCCATGTAAAGCTTTAAAAACAAGGAATAAAACCTTAAAAAACACCTTAAAACGGACAGGAAGCCATTGGAGCCAAGCCAATGGGGTTATATGTTCCTGCTTTTTGGTCCCAGTGGCACCAGTTTGGACGATGACGAAGAGACGACTGATTGAAGCCGATAAAGAAAGAGTTACAGTAGTCCAGCCTGGTCGTGATCAGAGCGTTAATGACTCTCTGAAAGTCACCACGAGGGAGATGTATGGCTTGATTTTCTCCAGTTCGAGTACCACTAACGTAGAAAGGCGCTATGTAAGTGCAGACCATTTACCATGTGGAAGAGGTGTTGAACTTCTCATCTAACTATTGCAAGAAAGCAAATTCAGTTCAGTTAGTTTTATTTATATGGCGCATATTTACAACATATGTCATCACATAGCGCTTAGCATAGCGAGGAAGAACAATCCAAAGCTGCTTTTGGATTCCCTCTGACCAGCAGTCAGCGACGGTGGGAAGGAACCAAAAAACCCGACAGAACCAGGCTCAGGGAAAGCGGACATCTGCCTCGACCGGCTGGGGTGGGAGTGGGGATGAGGGGGTAGGGATAGCAGGAGAGGTTGGGGTGGGGATGGGAGGACAGCAGGTGGTGAGGCCGGCAGATGAGGGACATGTCGCTCCAGATCCAGAGACAAATTAACACATTTCCTCAAACTATTCCTTCAAAGTTATTATTTCTCTTTAGTGTCGGCTCCTGTACATCAGTCTCATTCTATACTTAGCTCCAAAGAGTGGTGACGGGTTTAAGCAGCTGAAAACTCTGTCCTCCTTGCACGCCTCCCTCCTCTCTGCTCCTGGCTGAGCTGCTGCCTCATCAGCGCTGTCCTCCAGTCAGCCGGGGCCGAGCGGTGCTGCTGCCACCGCCGCCGCTCAGGTCACTAATGGAACCAGACAAGGCCTCTTTTCTTCTTGAGGGCCGTGAGAAAGCGAGCCAACACACACACACACACACACACACACACACACTGAGGTCTTGAGCAGCGCTAGCAGTAACTCTCACCCGGCCATTGTCCTCTGATCTGAGGACAGAGTCGGTGAGTGTGTGCTGCAGGAGAGTGAAGGAGGAGATCAGTGGAGGCGCCTCTAAAGCTCCAGTGGACACTCATTTGTTTTCCAGTCATGTTGGATGGATCACTGGTTTAGCCCCTTGAGTTTATTTACAATTATATAAAAACAATAATTATATGTGTTTTTGATTTCAAGTTGATGTTAAATTAAGTGGAGATTGTTAATTTGTCTGTAGCACATATAGAAGATATAAAGGTCTAATGCAGTGGTTCTCAACTGGTGGGTGGGGACCCAAAAGTGGGTCGCGAAGCCATTTTTAGAGGGTCGCAGAAGCAAAAAGTAGTGGTATAAAGTCTTTTATTTTAAAGGACGTGCTTCTCACGACACAGTTTGCTTTCAATAGCAGGATATTTAGTGGTCATGACACCAGTAGTTGCCCACTATTAACCTCTAGATTTGGTTCTGTCAGCTTATTGGAGAAATTTAAGCTAAAATGTCCCAAAAATGAACCAAAATGTGCTCAGAATCTGTCAAAATGGGCCAAAATATGCCCAAAACTTGGCAAAAGCGTCCAAATATACCAAAATGAGCAAAAATAAAAGCCAATTTTTCCCAATCTGTATCAAAATACAACACCCAAATAAACCTTAATTTGTTAACAGGAACAGAAAGTTGGGACGCGACCGTTGTTAATAGAGACATAGTGGGTCCTGAGGCTGGACCAGTTGAGAACCACTGGTCTAATGCAACAGGAATTAATGGTAAAAATTGTTTTATTGATGCCGCAAATGCCATTCAAACCAGTCCTAAGGGAAACCAGTGCTTGCAAAAGGTTCCTAGGTATGTATTGAATATGAACAAACCAGCATTGGGGGAATGTAAATGCTATCTCAGCTGCAGCGGTACGATGCAAAATGTGCGACAACCAGCTTTTAGGGGTTAACGGTGCCTTTGGTAAACCTCCTACTGTGCATCAGGCTTCTCATATCAAAACAAATTAAAATCCAGTGGTAAAGAATCGCTAATCAACTATTTCCACTGTGTGGTTTTAGGCGGCTCTGATCAAGGCTGTTGTTTATGTCCTTGCTGACGGTGTTGTTCTACACGACAGCGCCTCAGGTTGAACTTCAAGGAATATTTTATAGCAGATTATTATCGGATACAAGGACAGCTATTAATTGCTACCTTATGGTGGTGCTTTGAGCCTAAACACTATTCTTCAGACACAGGATCATATTTGGAGCATAATGTAACGGCCTCACTGTATTAACAGGCGTAGCGTGTACGTGCTAAAAATCTGATCATGCATGTGGAACAATAACTACCTTGTTGAAGACCTGAAACTGTGAATCCAAACAGCTCGAGCTTCACATGACCGAAGCATCCAGAGTAAACCTTCCTACATGCAAAGACGAGGTAGAAAGCATGGGAATGTTCTGTAACTCGAGTCAGTAAAAGACAAAATATGTGCCCAAAAATTAGGAACATAATGTCAGCTTCAAGGTATCGCAGCCTACATCCATATTTACAGACCCACACAGCAATGATGCTGAGCAGAAGGAGCCTGTATGAGGAAGTCCCTGCAAAAAGTCAATACATGAAGTCACCACAAACATCCCATCCAAGGTGTACATCCATAATACTTATTTTTCTGACCTATATAATAAGTTTACTAACCAGTACGGTACCCAGATACAGCAGCCATTAGTCACTACCAGGTCTGTTTTCTTTCACTTTTGATTGATTAACACATGCATGACTTTAAACTGAATCACATTATATCCAGAATTTAAAGAGCATCAGGTAAGACATGTAAGCACCCACCTGTCAGTCAAAGCAGCCACACCCTTAATTATGCATAACTTCAACCTTTAATACACTTAAACGGGTCAGTTAAATAAAGACATGCTTCTTTTACAGTTGTTTTAATGGGAAACTAGCTTTAGATACCAAAACTGCTTTTAGCACCAGGCTGCAAATATGTTTATTTCTGCTGTGAAGTTCAGCATTTTAACATGGGGGTCTATGAGGATTGACCTACTATTGGAGTCTGCCCCTAGTGGCCGTTTGAGGAACTGCTTTCTCTTGGATTAACGTCATAATATTCACAATGTCACGGTAAACATAGCTGGCATTGCTGGTGTTTGCATTCAGTACAGCCGCCTACATGTAGTATTTAAGAAATGCTAGCATAGCTGTAGACTCTTAGTGGGTAGGTTTATCATGCTGTCAATTTACTGGGAGTGGCCTGCTAGAGTCTCTCTGGATATGGATTAGGAGAAATAATAGTAGTTGGGGGTGAAATAAAGATAGTGAGGGAGAAGGGGGAGGCAGAGGACATGCCTAACCCGGCAGGAGGAGAGGATACAGTCCAAACAGACACCTCTCCTCTGCTCTGCTTCCCCCGCCCCTTTTCCCTCTCCCAATAGGCAGAGATCCAGGAAGAGGAAGTGTATATAAGGAGGGGGAGTGGCCTGCTAGAGTCTTTCTGTGGGACCATGTGACCAGCTCAGGTGAGTTTGTGTTGTAAGGTGCAGCTTTGTTTCGTTTGTGCTCCTGTTTTGCCTTCTGTCATAATCACTTAGCACTTAGCAGTTGTGTGTGGCATCTAGTGCTAGGGTAGCAGTGCAGCACTTAACAATAGTGATTTGTCAGTAGTGTATTTTAAGCAATTAGTGGTTAGCAGTAGCATGTAGCATTTAGCAGCTAGCTAAATGGTAGCATCGGCACTGGTCACTACCTGGAGCATCTCCTAAACGGGCCTGGGTCAGTTGAATGTGGCAGTGCTGGTTGGATTAGCAGTTAGCAGTTAGCATTTAGCAGCTAGCTAAATGGTAGAATCAGCACTGGTCACCACCTGGAGCATCTCCTAAACGGGCCTGGGTCAGTTGAATGTGGCAGTGCTGGTTGGATTAGCAGTTAGCATTAGCATTTAGCAGCTAGCTAAATGGTAGCATCGGCACTGGTCACCACCTGGAGCATCTCCTAAACGGGCCTGGGTCAGTTGAATGTGGCAGTGCTAGTTGGATTAGCAGTTAGCATTAGCATTTAGCAGCTAGCTAAATAGTAGCATCGGCACAGGTCACCACCTGGAGCATCTCCTAAACGGGCCTGGGTCAGTTGAATGTGGCAGTGCTGGTTGGATTAGCAGTTAGCATTAGCATTTAGCAGCTAGCTAAATGGTAGCATCAGCACTGGTCACCACCTGGAGCATCTCCTAAACAGGCCTGGGTCAGTTGAACGTGGCAGTGCTGGTTGGATTGTGTAGCAGCAGTGTGAACTGGCACTAGGGGGGGTGACTCTGGGACGCCAGAGTTCACCTCCTAGCCTCCTGGAGGTGTCGTGGGACTAAGTAGGAGAAACAGCGTTGAAGGGAGGTTTCCACCTGATGACCCCCAGAGACGTGTTAGGAATCACTGCTACTGGTAGGTATAGAGACAGATTAGGGATCCTAGGTCCTTCATGGAGGATGAATCATTTTGTTTGAGCACAAGTGTCTGGTGTTTAAATTAACTCTGTATTTTTCTTAATTTTTTTTTTATTTTCAACTAAGCCTATAGGTGTTAACAGCGTCTGACTTTCCTACTTTACCTGCGGCTCTCAGGGTCGAGCTCAGTTGTTCCCACTGCTGACGTAAATCTGCAAAAGGTGTATAAGCGATTATGTATGCTTTCACTAGTGAAGACTTAACCTTCAAATCCAGCCGTGTGCAGCCGCAGTACCTCCACCTACCTATGCTCTGTGCATTGTTCTGTATAATAAAGTTGGTCGCGTAGGAGACGGAGATGCTTGGTTGCCATGGTGACGAGTAAAAGACTAATTCATAACATCTGAAAAGTGCTTGAATCTGCAAAAGCTGCTTCTCATATGTGTGTATATACATCACAGTGGCAGAGGAAATGATAGCAGCTGAAAATACAATATCATCTTAATGGATTCTCAAGGCACAGAAGTGTGTGTGTGTGTGTTCCCGTGTGTGTGTGTGTGTGCTTGGGGGTTTGGGGGTTTGACCTATTCTTTATTTGTCTTTTATTTATTGCACAGCTGGCAGCAGTGTGAGACCATGCAAAGCAGATTGCTTCGAGCTAATCATGCTGGAGGGTGCTGTGTGTGGATGGAGAACATGACTGTGGTTTATCCCGGTTCCCCTCCAGTTGGTGCTCTCTTATTTTTTCTCAAAACGAAGGTTGTCGCCTCCTCCAGATCCTTGCATCCCTGTGTAGGCGCATGTCACTAGACAGAAGTGAAAAGGAAGGACGTGAGTGTGTGTGTCGTCTGTCTGTGCGATGGCAGCATCTGATAGCAGTAATGGTGTTTGTGTAATGGGCTGTGTCCAGATTCTCAGATCAGCACTGGATAATGCATCCATGCGACACACACACACACTATTTATCCTCCTTATCGCTACTTCATCACACACAAAGGCAACACACACACATGCATACAACCTACATTGTATGTATGAGCCCTTAGATGGAGATCTGCTGATATCCTGCATTTGAAGCTGCAGCTCCAGAGCCTTTCCCTCTGTCTGCATCACACACACACTTGTCCGATACTGCTAATTGCAATGGATATAGTGTTGGCAATGTGACCTTGCAGTCCTTGAAGCTAGAAGGAAGTAATTACATTGATTAATTGCATGTGTTTGCTATTGATTAGCGCAGCAGCTTGCCTGTTGTTTGGTACGCAGCCGGCTCCAGCAGCACGACACGGCCAGTAATGTAAATGTTAAGGATCACGCTTGAACGGAGCAAAGAAGTGATCCATTTTAATGCTGGTGCGCCGAAGCCGGCGGGCCGTGACAGGCTTCCTCAGAGGGCTTTGCATGTGTGTGGAAATATGTCAAGAAATACTGACTCCGGCCCTCAGGGTTGGAGGCAACCTCAAATGCCAAGACAAGGGCACACAAACACACACAGCCAGGCTTCCATGTGCACACTAAGCTAGACTGCTACAATTCTGCTGCATTTACTCTCTGTTTTGGTTTTGCAGACTTGAGGCTTGCAAAATTCCCATCACTGCAAAAACTTACAGGGCAGAAGACTTGAGTTTGGATCCATATGACTGCAACACACACACCCTGCCAGCAGCTGTCACTCATCAGCTCTGGATGTCAGACAGGACCAGAGAACGTCTGCTCTTACCCATTGTTACTTTCCTCAAATCATCCGAGCAGCGATGTAAATTGTCTGTTTACTACGCCGCCGAACCACAGGGGGCTTCCCTCTACGCTGTGTTTATACCTAATGAGTGCAGGGGTGACGGCTCCCGCAGATGAAGCCAGCCTCCTCGGTGCTCAGTCATGAGCTTAATCACTCATGCAGATGACAGATCGTCAATAAAACGAGTAAATCGTCTGATTTTTTTATGTCTCCCTTCGAAGTGACATCTCCATCACCACGCTACAGTTTAAAGGGACTCTGATTACACTGTAAATCTACAACGAGGCTACCCAGAGGAAAATCTTACTGCTCAGAGTTTTCTCCTAAAACTCAACAGGAGATCCAGGTGAGAAAGAAGGAGAAGAATCAGCAACAGGAGTCACACTGGAGATTTAAAGGAGATCATTCCCAGCTTTGACTAATGACCCCATTTTTTCTCTGCATATGAGCTTTATTTATACAGAAATAACACAGCCGCTGTATTGAATCACACTGAGAGGTCCTCCTAATATGTCAAATACACCAATCAGCCCCAACATCCTGACCACTGATAGGTGAAGTGAATAACATTGATCATGTTGGTTCTATGTGGTGTTCTGATGGAAAACCTTGATGAGACTTAGACACCCAGATAAACATGGTCCCACAACAAACACACTCCCTCATGCTGATGGAAATCCCAACAACACCAACCAATCAGGAACATGTGGAGGAACATGACAATGGTCCAACATGTTGATGTGACCTCCAGACTTCCTACAGCCCATTCTGATCAAGCATCAACAGGATGCAGTGGAACCAGTTGGATTGACAGAGGCCCCACTGCACAAGACAGAGTAGCCAAAGGATCCAGTGGTTCCAGACCCCATAGGACCCCCTGAGAGGTCCTCTGGCCCAATGGTTCATAGAGGTGTAAATACATGCATGTTCAGCTCACGTGTAGCTCAATTGAGAATAAAAGGATCCATCAGTCAAAGTTGTGAATGATCTCCTTTAATTCTCCAGTATGACTCCTGTTACTGATTGTTCTCCTCCTTTCTTACCTGGATCTCCTGGTGAGTTTTAGAAGAAACAAATCAGGCAAAAAATAAGCCTAAAACAAGAACCCCGATGTTGTCTCCTAAGCTAAAGAAGAGCAAACTTTGAGCATTAGGGCTTACCTCCTGAAGTAACAAGTTATTCTGTGTATTTCGTGGTGCTGATGTGACATAATCGTTGCATTACACACTGATTAAATCGCCTTTACATGGGATTCTAAGCTGCTGTGGATGATAACAGCAGGTATGCTTTCCTCTGCAGCTTCTAGCTCTGCTCATGGAGGTGGGGTTGGATTCCTTCAGTCATGAATAACTTACTGGCAGAGAAAATGCAAATTTCTGACTCCCAACTAGGACGGCTTCCCAGTAGAGCCCCCTCACCGGGAGCCACTCAGGACAGTAAACAGTGGGTGGTCTCATGCAAAATTTACTGTGGTGCGGCTGCAGTATTTATGTTCACGTGGCGCCCTCCTGTGTGCACACGAGGCATCACAACCCACATCTGACGGCACATTTCACGCTGCTACACCTTCACCAGATCCCACCAGGTTTGCTCCAGTCAATACTGTGGAGGGGGTTAGTTGGGGTGTTTGCTGAACTGCGCATGTCTGAAGGACTGCAGTGGAACCAGGAACCTTTGAGGACCAGACAATGGCTTAATATAGCACAACAATACTCAATATGAAAGGGACTACTCATGTGTAAACTTCAGTAATGATCAT
Source organism: Dascyllus trimaculatus (assembly GCA_024666655.1). Classification (NCBI taxonomy): domain Eukaryota; kingdom Metazoa; phylum Chordata; class Actinopteri; family Pomacentridae; genus Dascyllus; species Dascyllus trimaculatus. Next base: position 35,352,316 of record CM045453.1, read on the forward strand.
AAATACACCTGAATACATGTATTGATTGGATATTGTGGAAGCATCTAGTTTTGTTTTGTTTCTCGACTCATTTTTCCTTTGGTTTTTGTGTCCATACACCTATCAGGCAAAACATCATGACCACCTGCCTAATACTGTGTTGGTCCCCCTTATGTGGTCTGAACCATTGGACCAGAGGACCTCTCAGGGGGTCCTATGGGGTCTGGAACCACTGGATCCTTTGGCTACTCTGGTTTGTCCAGTGGGGCCTCTGTCAATCCAACTGGTTCCACTGCATCCTGTTGATGCTTGATCAGAATGGGCTGTAGGAAGTCTGGAGGTCACATCAACATGTTGGACCATTGTCATGTTCCTCCACATGTTCCTGATTGGTTGGTGTTGTTTCCATGTGGTGGGGGGCATTTTCATCCAGTGACATTTGGGATTTCCATCTGCATGAGGGAGTGTGTTTGTTGTGGGACCATGTTTATTTGGGTGTCTAAGTCTGATCAAGGTTTTCCATCAGAACACCACATAGAACCAATATGATCCATGTTAATCACTTCACCTGTCAGTGGTCAGGATGTTGCAGCTAATCGGCGTATATTTCCTCTACCCATTAATATGCATGTTCGTATGTTTACATATTTTAATTTATCTGTTTTTTAATCTTTTACATACTTAAACTCACCTCCAGATTGAATAGTTATACACACTCCCACACAGTCCACACAACCTGTACAATCATTTTAGTGTGACCCCTATATGTATTTATGTATACCCATATGTTCCAACCCTGAGTTCTACTACGCACGTCTGTTTCCTAACTTTTGCAAACACAACAACACCTCACTATAACCCATAACAATCTTGTGAACCCACCGGGAGTCGGACGTTTTAACTCTAACGCGTCTCTTCCACAGCAGACATTTTGACTTGCGTGTTACTGACATCATTACGATTCAGTCATTGTGACCATGAGCCTTGAAACTAAAGCAGCTAAATGAAATCCTGTCATTAACCATTATAATTATTCACATCTTCCCCACTGTGCTATGTCAGTATGTCTTCTGTGAGAAAAGGACTATCAGCTCCATCTTTATGAACCACTGGAACGATGGAAGCAGCTGCCCTTTACTTCATTTTCCAACTAGAACTCCCAGATTTTAAAATGCATTTCTTCCTAAACTCTGTATTATTCATTCTCTGGATCTTAAACCAGTGAATTCCCTGCATATTTAAAAACAGCATCAAGTTTTTGACCTTGCTAACATGCCCATATGGTGTTTTTATGTGCTAGAAGATGCATCATGAGCGAAAAAAATAACCTTTCCACCTTGAAACTGCAGTGTTCAGTTTTATACATGACAAACTTTATGAAACCAGGTCTGTATTCTTGCAGCTTTCTGTAGTGTTTGTCTGAATAACTTCCTGGTTTGAGCATGTTTGGATGAATTACTCCAATATTACAACTCCTCAGTATGTAAAGTAGTTGTAGTTGTAGGTGAGCTGGTGTGCCTGAGCTGCAGCAAATGGGGACTTCTTAGATCTGGACAACCTAGATGACGCAACATTTAAAGGTACAACGTGATTATTTTCTTAAAATTAGACGTCGTGAATAGAAAAAGATTTATTTTAATGTTGGTTTCTGACTCAAAATTATTTTCTTATGGCCGGAAACCTTATCTTTTATCATTACATAAGAAAAAAACCCTTTTAAATATGTAATTTTGATGCTCAATGATGAGTTTTAATCACATTTTAATCACTTTTTTTATTCATTTATGGTTATTGTTGTGTTTTTAACTTGATATTGTTAAATTCCTGTTTTGCAAAACATAAATATATGGCTATGAAAGGCTTTATTATTTTAAAAAATTAGATTATACACTACACCGTCAAAAGTATTGGGACGTCTGCCTTTACATGAGCTTTAATGACGTCCCATTCTTCATCCGTAGGGTTTAATATGGAGTTGTTCCACCCTTTGCAGCTACAACAGCCTCAACTCTTCTGGGAAGGCTTTCCACAAGGTTTAGGAGTGTGTTCATGGGAATCTTTGACCATCTTCCAGAAGAGCATTTGTGATGTTGGACCAGAAGGCCTGGCTCTCAGTCTCCACTCTAATCCATCCCAAAGGTGTTCTATCAGGTTGAGGTCAGGACTCTGAGCAGGCCAGTCCAGTTCCTCCACACCAGACTGGATCATCCATGTCTTTACTGAACTTGCTTTGTGCACTGGTGGCAGCCATGTTGGAACAGGAAGGGGCCATCCCCAACCTGTTCCCACAAAATTGGGAGCATCGGATTGTCCAAAATGTCTTGGTCTGCTGAAGCATTAAGAGTTCCTTTCACTGGAACTAAGGGGTCATACACCTAAGGGGATTTCATACACCTGTGGCCATGGAAGTGATTGGAACACCTGAATTCAACTATTTGGAGGGGTGTCCCAGTACTTTTGGCGATATAGTGTATGTCAGTGGTTCTCAACTGGTCCAGCCTCAGGACTCACTATGTCTCTATTAATAACGATCACAACCCAAATTATTGAAGTTTGCTGTTCCTGTTAACAAATTAAGGTTTATTTGGGTGTAGTCTCAAGGCATTTTGATACAACTTAGGAAAATGTTGGCTTATTTTTTTTGCTAATTTTGGTATCTTTGGATGCTTTTGCCAAGTTTTGGGCATATTTTGGCCCATTTTGACAGATTCTGAGCACATTTTGGTTTATTTTTGGGATGTTTTAGCATAAATTTCTCCAGTAAGCTGGCAGAGACAAATCTAGAGGTTAATAATGGGCAACTACTGGTGTCACCACCACTAAATATCCTGCTACAGAAAGCAAACTGTGTCATAAGGAACACATCCTTCAAAATAAAAGACTGTGTACCACTACTTTTTTTGGAGGGGGGCATGCTTCTGTGACCCTCTAAAAATGGCTTCGTGACCCACTTTTGGGTCCCGACCCACCAGTTGAGAACCACTGGTTTATGTGATACTAGTAGAAAATTATATAAGGCTGTTTACAATTGACCATCTCTCCAAACGTACTGTAAATATTGCAGCATCAGAAACATGTAGTCATGTTATTGAACCAGGCTGCTCTAGACTGACTGGATGCTCACATTTAATACACAACAGTCACATCTTAGTCTCCACAGCCTGATCGGAGGCCTGGATTGGAGTCACGGAGCAAAAAAAACCGATGGAACTGGTGGTTTTGTCGTCGCTGACTGGATGCGTCTTATTCACACCCGCACTGCATGATGGATTCTCCACAGTGGTTTGGAGGGAAACACAGTAATAACAGTGCAGACACATGGGAGCGTGTAATTTGTCTCCGTCAAAACCAGCGACACCAGCGCAGCTTTTCTATTAGGCTTCAGTGCATGTGCTCCCCCTCTCCAGCCACAGATTCACACTCAATCAGCTCCATGGCACGGTGACTCGAAAGTGTGGCCGGACGAATGAGCAGTGAGCAGATATGTGCTTTAGAGGGAAGCAGAAAGGACACTATGATCTACGGTTTGTACATGAAGGCCAAAAAAAAAGTAGACGTATTTCCAGAACTGCAGTATTTTCTGCTCGTTCCCCCCAAAGATCAGTCATGTGGTTTGCAGCTTAACGTAAAAAAGAGCCGACAGTCTATCGACAGATGTCCTCGCCCCCCACCTCCCCCATCTGTTGCCTCCATATTGACACTGTGTAATTGGTTTTAGAAGGAAATGAGCGCTGCGTCATGGATATTAGTCAGCGATACATTAGTGCACTGGACACCAGGGGATGTGAACTTCAGATAACCTTGAATCTGAGCTTGCAGTCAGACAGGGAGAGGAAAACTGTGGAAATACAAACAGGATGTAATCCCAGAGGTAAATCTAACAGCTCAACGTTTGCTCTGATAGCTTAGGAGACAAAATTGTGATTCTTATTTTAGCTTCGATGTGTTTTGATATGATATAAACAGTTCTGTACCAAGGGTTTGAGGCAGGTTAAAAATGCGGTGAACTAGGAATGCTTTAAAAAAAAGCATGGACCAGACCAGTGGTTCTCATCTGGTCCATCCTCAGGACCCACTATGTCTCTATTAATAACAGTCGCGACCCAAATTGTTGAAGTTTGCTGTTCCTGTTAACAAATTAAGGTTTATTTAGGTGGAGTCTCAACGCATTTTGATACAACTTGGGAAAACTTTGGCTTATTTTTCCTAATTTTTGGTATATTTGGACACTTTTTTCCAAGTTTGGGGCATATTTTGGCCCATTTTGACAGATTCTGAGCACATTTTGGTTCATTTTTGACACGTTTTAGCATAAATTTCTCCAATAAGCTGGCAGAGACAGATCTAGAGGTTAATAGTGGGCAACTACTGGTGTCACCACCACTAAATATCCTGCTATTGAAAGCAAACTGGGTCATAAGAAACACGTCTTTTAAAATAAAAGACTTTATACCACTACTTTTTGCTTCTGTGACCCTCTAAAAATGGCTTTGCGACCCACTTTTGGTTCCCGACCCACCAGTTGAGAACCACTGTCCTATGGGGTCTGGAACCACTGGATCCTTTGGCTACTCTGGCTTGTGCAGTGGGGCCTCTGTCAATCCAACTGGTTCCACTGCATCCTGTTGATGCTTGATCAGAATGGGCTGTAGGAAGTCTGGAGGTCACATCAACATGTTGGACCATTGTCATGTTCCTCCACATGTTCCTGATTGGTTGGTGTTGTTGGGATTTCCATCAGCATGAGGGAGTGTGTTTGTTGTGGGACCATGTTTATTTGGGTGTCTAAGTCTGATCAAGGTTTTCCATCAGAACACCACATAGAACCAATATGATCCATGATATTCACTTCACCTGTTAGTGGTCATGATGTTGGGGCTGATCTGTGTATCTTTGAACAACAGTTTCAGATTATTTTTAAATGGTTTAAGGTAAAAAAGCTTATTATATACTAGTCCTTGTGGTGCCCTTCTATGTGTCTGCATAAGCAAATGATAAAAGTAAACACCCGATTCTTGACCCTACATTGATTTGCCTACCAGAAAAGGCTAAGTCAATGAAATGTTGGATTCTGTGCCACCCTAGTCGTAGTAGATTAACTGGTGATTCTAGACTGGATGTGGTCGTGTGTCTCTTTGCTAAATGGTTACCGCTCCATGGTGAACCCCACCTTTCATCCTCCAGCTCCCTGAGACCTTCTGGAGGATAAAGCAGGAATACAGTTGTGGTCAAAAGTTTACATCCACTTGTGAAGAACATGAAGTCATGGCTCTCTTGATTTTCCAGTTATTTTTCTCTCATAGACTGATTGGAACAGATACTTCTTCATTCATGAAGTTTGCTTCTTTTATGACTTTATTATGGGTTAACAGAAAAAGTCACCAAATCTGCTGGCTCAGAAATAAACATACAGCAACATGAATTAGCAATTTTAGTGACTTAGAAAGTTGTGCCAATGAAATGAGCTTCATATCATGGCCTCTTAACTTCTGGTGAGTGACCATCAGTGACTACAGCTGGTGACGTCTCTGAGGCCATTTAAATAGAGCTCATTGAATACAAACGGCCACAAACGCTACAATGGGAAAGTCAAAGGAGCTCAGCACGGATCTGAAAAAGCAAATCATTGACTTGAACAAGTCGGGAAAGTCACTTGGAGCCATTTCAAAGCAGCTGCAGGTCCCAAGAGCAGCAGTGCAAACAGCTGTTTGTAAGTATAAAGTGAATGACACTGTTTAGTCACTGCCACGATCAGGAAGAAAATGCAAGCTATCATCTGCTGCTGATAGAAAACTGGTCAGGAGGATGAAGAGTCGACCGAGAACCACCAAAAAGCAGATCTGCCAATAATTAGAAGCTGCTGGAACACAGGTGTCAGTGTCCACAGTCAGGTGTGTTTAGCATCGTCATGGACTGAGAGGCTGCAGTGCAAGAAGGAAGTCCTTGATCCTAAAGCGCCACCTTAAGGCTCGACTGAAGTTTGCTGCTGATCACCTGGACAAAGATAAGACCTTCTGGAGGAGAGTTCTGTGGTCAGACCAAACAAAAATCCAGCTGTTTGGCCACAATGCCCAGCAGTATGTTTGGAGGAGAAAAGGTGAGGCCTTTAACCCCAAGAACACCATGCCTACCGTCAAGCACGGTGGTGGTAGTATTATGCTGTGGGGCTGTTCTGCTGCCAGTGGAACTGGTGCTTTACAGAGAGTAAATGGGATAATGAAGAAGGAGGATTACCTTCAAATTCTTCAAGATAACCTCAAATCATCAGCCTGAAGGTTGGGTCTTGGGCGGAGATGGGTCACATCAAAAGTGGTAATGGAATGGCTACATCAGGCTAGAATTAAGGTTTTAGAATGGCCTTCCCAAAGTCCTGACTTAAACCCCATTGAGAACATGTGGACAACGCTGAAGAAACAAGTCAGAAAGCCAACAAATTGAACTGAACTGCACCAATTCTGTCAGGAGGAGTGGTGAAAGATTCAACCAGAAGCTTGTGGACGGAAACCAGAAGGGCCAAGGGACATGTAACCAAATATTAGCATTGCTGTATGTTTATTTTTGATCCAGCAGATTTGGTCACTTTTTCTTTTAACCCATAATAAAGTCATAAAAGAAGCAAACTTCATGAATGTTTTCTGTGACAAAGAAGTACCTGTTCCAGTCACTCTATGAGAGAAAAATCAGAGTTGTAGAAATAAGTGGAAACTCAAGAGAGCCATGACTTTATGTTCTTTAAAAGTGGATGTAAACTTTTGACCACAACTGTAGATGGTGGATGGATGCTTGGATTATCGTTGCTGCACCAGTAACTAGATAACAGACAGTTGTTTTCACTCTAAGCAATAAATTCTGCATCTATGAAATGCAGCTGTAGATTTGTTAGCAGACATTACAAAGTATAGAATACAGAGGCGCAATGTGTTGTGTAAAAAATCAATAATAAACAATAGTGGATGCTTCTATATTTTGAACCTACAGACCTTCATGATCTGTTAGCAGCCCTCGCTTTAAAATAGACTCTATGTTTACAGTGTTTTGAGCAGTGTTTGAGTGTCTTTCACATCCTCTGCTTCTCTCTGCTGCCGTTTCTTGATCCTCGGTTTATCAATTAATCGCGACATTTATCTAATTATGTTCAGAATGTGGTCAAGCTGTAAACAGTTGTTTGTTTTGATCCTGCTCCCATCATCCATAGGAGTGTTTCATACGTCGTGTACGCTTGTGCACAAGCAGCTGTTTGAAATGACTCTTGTTTTTATATCAAACATTCACATGAGAGTTTAACAGCTGCCGTTTCCATCCAGTAAACATGTTTGCAGTGCTGATGCACCGAGTTTAAACGTTTTACCCAGCTTCTATTTTAAGGAATGAGATTAGATTTTGCTTCTCAGTGACATCGAAGCCCTTCGTGCCTCTTCAGTCGGGCTTCTTCTCGACCTTTAGCATCGCGCCGCTGGATGAGCTGCTGCTTGTGTGTTTTTCCTTCAACAATCAAATTACGCAGCAATTATTTTTCTGGAGGCCTGCATATTTTAGAATCAACATTCCCCTCATACTTGTATTGCTGATGACACTCTCTCTCCTTCAAGTAGCTCTCGGACCAGAGTGGGTTTTACTGCAGTGCTTTTTGTGTGCCGGTCGCTCACAGTGAACTTGGTGACGCAGCAGAACAGACTGCATCTTGTTTGCCTAGTGAGATCGGCCTCTTGCTGATTTACCCTGAGCAAGTAGCTGACGGGCACAACGCCCTCCCAAAGCATGTTAGTAAAGTGAAATCTGATGTTTGTGCTACTTTAGGCATTGGAGATCAAAGCGTGACAATGAGACAAACGTAGACCCTGGAGTTTAGCAGTTCACGCTACATAAACCGATCAGCCACAACATCCTGACCACTGACAGGTGAAGTGAATAACATGGATCTTATTGGTAACATCCATGTTGATCAGACTCAGACACCCAAATAAACATGGTCCCACAACAAACACACTCCCTCATGCACATGGAAATCCCAACAACACCAACCAATCAGGAACATGTGGAGGAACATGACAATGGTCCAACATGTTGATGTGACCTCCAGACTTCCTACAGCCCATTCTGATCAAGCATCAACAGGATGCAGTGGAACCAGTTGGATTGACAGAGGCCCCACTGCACAAGCCAGAGTAGCCAAAGGATCCAGTGGTTCCAGACCCCATAGGACAGTGGTTCTCAACTGGTGGGTTGGGACCCAAAAGTGGGTCGCAAAGCCATTTTTAGAGGGTCGCAGAAGCAAAAAGTAGTGGTATAAAGTCTTTTATTTTAAAGGACGCGTTTCTTATGACACAGTTTGCTTTCAATAGCAGGATATTTAGTGGTGGTGACACCAGTAGTTGCCCACTATTAACCTCTAGATCTGTCTCTGCCAGTTTATTGGAGAAATTTATGCTAAAACGTCCCAAAAATGAACCAAAATGTGCTCAGAATCTGTCAAAATGGGCCAATATATGCCCAAAACTTAGCAAAAGCGTCCAAATAAACCAAAATGAGCAAAAAATAAGCCAAAATTTTCCCAAGCTGTATCATAATGCGTTGAGACTTCCCCCAATAAACCTTAATTTGTTAACAGGAACAGCAAACTTCAATAATTTGGGTCGCGACTGTTATTAATGGAGACATAGTGGATCCTGAGGCTGGACCAGTTGAGAACCACTGGACCAGAGGACACCCTGAGAGGTCCTCTGGTCCAGTGGTTCAGAGCATTTGTGACCACATAAGGGGGACCAACACAGTATTAGACAGGTGGTCATGATGTTGTGTCTGATCGGTGTATGCTTTTTTTAGTTGTTGATAACATGGTTTAAATTACATCCAGTTCTATGAGTATGTGCAACCCTCTAACTTCACCCTGAGGTGTCCCTGGGTCACTCCTTGGCTCCACCACCTGATCGAGACAACATGTAAATGGCCTCGTAGAAAGGCTCCACCAAACCCGAAGTTTCAAACCCTCTTAGTTACTTCAAAAGAAAGCTCTCCAGTGACTCTCGCAGACACAGAATCTTCCTTTGTTTTCCGTCTGTGAATGAGCTTCATTTATTAAAGGAAGGAAAAATCAAGATTGTCAGTTGCTAGATTCGGCTGGAAAACCTCTTTGACACTGAGGCGGTTATTTCTAGACAAATAGAAAATGAAAGCAGCACAAAGCATCCAGGATTTTTCACACCCCTTTGCCAGAAAGTGTAATTTTCCCTTCAGTGTTTATATAATTTGTACTTTATGCCACCAAGTGATTCAATATATTCAAATAAGCACACCTCAATGATCCAGTCTAGTGCAGGTGTATTCATTATTCTTTCCTGAAACATCAGTGGTTCATTTCTTATAGTGACCTTCAGAGAGGCCGGACTACACGAGTACACAGATACTTCCATACAGTGGAATGTCTAAATGCGTTAAGCTACACGTCGTATTCTCCTATTCATGTCATCATACTGCAGATACAACTGTAGGAGCTGGAGGAGCAGAGCTGTAAACGGCGCTGCTCCGTAAATAGGCACAAATAATCTCGTTAGTCCTTGCACGTACGGAGGGAATCCCCAAAACAAACCTGGGGGGGCTACAGAAATGGGTTTTAAGATTCCCATGAAGGCACACGCTGCTGCAGCTCCCGTTTCTCCACCTTGATTCTCTTTCTGCCCTGAGTAACGCAGGAACGTTTTCCCAAAGAGATGATTTTCACGCTCGTCTCCGCCAGGATCTGCAGGTGAGAGAGTTCAGAGGAGGGTAAAAGTCACCCCACAGGATGTCGTCTCTTCTGAAGGCAAAAGAGTCGAATGAAAGACAAAGTGAGCGGTGGGTGGCGATGGCTTTGATACTTAAAGAAACAGATAAAAGTCTGTGAAACTCTAAAATTTCCTACTGTCACGTCTCAGTTCATCCCTTTTTCTCGATCTCGTCATTTATAGCAAAACACCTTGTTCAAAGTGACAACGGGCAGCCTAGAGTCCAGCTAAGAGTCCAAGCTCTGCTCTTCTAATGATAAACTGCAGGGAGCTCTTGATTCTTAAAATCAGTCAGTTAAAATCATGTGTCCAACCAGTCTTAAAGCAGTTTGACTAGTCGAGTGGGGGCTGTGGTGGGGGTGATCTATGATACACGTCTATCTCGTGATACAAAACCAGTCCAAGAAGGCGGATGAGATGGAAAGCAGATCCTTGGTCAGCACCGTTAGTCTGGATGGTTATCTTTACAAGCAGCGTGTCTTTTCCCACAAGCTGATTCCAGTTCTGCCGTCTGGTGCTGTCAAACCGACCCCCCTCGTTGGCTTGGAGCAGCAGTACCAGGATTCACAGTGTTCTTCTGAATCATCTGAGGAAGACCGAGCGCACTTTGCAGGTCACAGGGCGTCAGTACGGGCGTGGCAACCGTCACACACCCTGACCGGGTGGTCCCAGCCTCGGGACGGCACCGGCCTGCTGTGTGTGGAGCAGGGACCACACACCCCCTGCCCACAGGCCCTGCAGTGGTGCTTGGACATGACTGGAGTGAAGGTTTTAGAGCACTGGTGGCACTGGGTGATGTTCTGGTCGGGTACCCAGTAGTCTGGCCGAGCCACGTCCTTCACAAAACCTGAGGGGAAGAAACAGTAAAGAAGTAGTTTAACATCGTGTAAACTTTTTATCAAAACATGGAGTCAGGCCCATAAATATTTGGACATAGACACAATTTTCTACGGGGTAAGGTTACTGTCAAAAGTTTCTGCATTTTGTTTAATTGTATCCGGTATCTTGTTAGGAGTAGAGCAATCACGATTACCGTATACATGACAGTCTCTCAAAGGTTCTCACATAAACGAGTGAAACGGACTCCAAACCTGTCTATTAGCTCCAGTCATAATGCTGCAGACTTTACATGAAGACGTCACAGACATTACGTACGCGAGGCTCAGTCTGTAAGTCCAGAGGGTGGAGATTTGGATTCAGCCTCTGACACCTGCGCAGTTTGTTGAATCGATGTTATCTTCCACTCGATATAATGTCTGCGACTTCGTGACGTAGTTTTGACCGTTATTTCACGCTCGTCGGATTCGTGTTCATTCTGAAGAAAGCGTACGTCCGTAAACCGCAATCCGTATTTGTAATTTAGTGAAGTTGTAACTTTATGAGTTGCATTCTCACAGATGATTTACACACAGCATCATCTTTGTGTGAGGCTGATCGGTGTAAAGACCCTCAAATTAAAGCTGAAAGCCTTCACTTAAAGCACATCTCGATTGTCATTTCATATCCATTGTAGTGGTGTACAGAACCAAAACACTGAAACTTGTGTCACTGTCCAAATATTTATGGACCTGTCTGTAGGTAATGTATGCCACAAGGGTGAGAATGTACATTATCAACAGAACAGAACTGAGTACACTCTTGTGCAATCACTGCATGTTAATGCCATTTTTTACACGATTCTCTCCACGTGCTCTTTGCTGGAAGGCCTTTGTTGCTCTAGTTTCCACTATAATAAACTCCAAAGGTGTTCTACTGGATTCAAGTCAGGAAAACTACCTTAAAAACCTGAGTGTGATTGTCATGTGAAATTCCTCTCCTGCCAGGCTTCTTGAGACTCTGAGTCATCTTTTGATTCTGTATTTTGGTAAACAAACTCTCATTCATCGCAGCCTCAATAGACGTCATCTCCTCTGCACCTTTTATACTCATGCAGCTGCACATCACAGCTCCCACTCTCACCTCAGTGTTTCCCGGTCAGCACTGTGGATTCAGTCACGGCTGATTCAAGCTGATGTAATTTGCTCACTTCTGGACCTAAGGATGTGCTGCCAATATCGATCAGGCTTCTTTTCATGTTTTTTGGCAAAGTTAAGTCTTGCAGATTTCCGCCATTTAATGAGCAACACTCTTCTTCTTGTTGACTTCATGCAGGACCTTTCTCATCATCTGATCCGTCACTGAAACGTCATCGAGCCAAGTCGCTCATCAGTTTCTCAGTTTGAGGTTGAGAAAATGTCAAATTGTGCCTGGAATTATTTTTGGGTGGCTGCTGTGTGTTGTTCTTCTGTACCTCCTGACCTCCACTGCAGCTATGCATCATTCAGGAGCAACTCTTGTCCTCATCTACCCCTTTTCCACCAAGAAGAACCAGGTCCTAGTTCTGGTGCTTAGTTGGTTCTAATCTGGTTCCTCCTAAGAACCTGTTTGCTTTTCCATTGAGTCCAGTTGGAGCCATTGGGTCACCGTAAAACCACTACGCTAGCATCCATTACATAGCAGTTAAACAAACGCAGTAAGTTGATGATAATATCTATGTTTATCTCTATAGATGGTCTTAAGGCTGATTGTGAGGCGGAGGTCCTCCTGTTGCCTGGACACATCCGTGATCACGCTACTGGTGGGACACAACTGTAGCGGATTTCAGGTCAACAGTTTGTGGTAAACTTCCAGGAGTCATTCCAATACATGTGTGATGGGACCAGGGACGTCCTGGAGAACAAGGACACTAATTAGCGCTTGTGTGTCCCTTTCCACCGTTGATGGTTGGTCACCATAACCCCGCCCCCAGCCCCTGACGTACTCGGTGCTTAGCTCTGGACCAGCAAAGAGTTGGTGCTTGCTGAGCTCCAGTTTATAGAACCTGGAGTCGGTGCTTAGGAGGTGGAAACACAAAGAAGTGGAGCTAAGTCAGGATCTGGCTCTGAACTAGACCTGGAACCAGCTCAGTGGAAAAGGGGTACCTGAGGTTGTTTTTGGGACCAACATTGTCATTGTATATCCAACCATTTTGATTTAGAGTATAGATAAGACTGAATTAAAAATAATACAATTAATTAGTGCTGTCAAAAATATCGCGTTATTAACGCGTTAACGCAAATCAATTTTAACGGCGTCAATTTTTTTATCGCGAGATTAACGCGGGCGGGGGTGGGTAAGACGGGGGCATGGTTGGCGAAGTCGAGGGCGAGATGTTCGCCGTCGGAGTCCGACAGGATCTCCTGCTGGTGGTGGTACAGCAGCAATATTCTCGCTCGCCTTTCTGTCGGCTCCTTTTCCCCGTCCCGAACCGTGTGCCGCTGATGCAGATGCTCCGCCAGGTGACGGCGGCCTTGGGTGCGCGCGTGACGATTGACAAGACCAAAGTTTTCTGTGTGTGTTGTCAGAGTGAACTGAGTTATCATCGTAGTTTATCCAGTCTGTAATACTACTTGATGGCCAAACACAGCTGACGCGAATTCTCCGCCTCCTCCTCATATAAAATGATATTTCAAGGGACATTTAGGATAGATAAAAAATGTGCGATTAATTTGCGATTAATCGCGAGTTAACTATGACATTCATGCGATTAATCGCGATCAAAAATTTTAATCGATTGACAGCACTACAATTAATATTTCGTAACTATTTGACATCTTAGTGATATTGCACAGGGATGTAGTTTTGTTGAACACTGGGGCTGGTCTGATTCATTTAACAGGTTTATAAGATTAATTAAGATTTATGGACTCAATCTCCAAACAATAAACTAACCAGACGGATAGGCAGCCTCCCAGTCTGCGATTTACACAAACTGTGAGCTTGTTACAACATCGCTGCCGTGACATAATCTACACTACACAACCGGAGGCATGACCATGATTAGCAGAAAACAAGTAACTTCTTCTTTTCATCATCTCAGTGAGTGTGTTTGATGCTAAATGAACCAAAGCAGTGTTGTGCTATGAAACCGGTGATCAGAATCATCTTCAGCTAACATCCAGATGGTCACACTCGACCCAGAGACGCTGCCACCAGCTGTAGGAAGTGTAACGATAAAAACGCAGCCGCACTCACAGAGAGGGTAATCCACAGCTGTGGTGACCATGTCCAGCGTGGACTGAGCCACCTCCGTCACCCTGCGAGCGATCAGACCTCGAGGCTCCACCTTACACACTGAAGGAACAGAGGGACAAACAAAGACAAGACACAAACAAGACAACATTAAAGACAAGATAACAGCGTCCTTTCTCACCGTCAACTCTGCCTTCTGTAATAATTAACCCTCTGAACTACAAGTGGTTTCTAAGGCTCTTCTGCTCCTGTCACATTTTTACTGCAACATAAAGACCTGCACCTTTATGGAAACAGGAAGTAGAGGAAACTCAGAGGAGGCTATTTGACTGGCGCCGTTCACATTTGTACAGCCTCTACCACAGACATATATACGTAGACGCCGCATTGACTGTGGAGGGACGTGCCTAAAGCTCCGCCATCTTGGTACAGGGCTAGCAGAGGGGGGAGTGAATGTAAGTCTATGGAGGTAAGAGGTACTCCACAATCTTAAAGTAGAATTATTCACTGAATTTTCCACCGATTTCCAAACGGTTTGGTTTGTTAAAAACGGCACACATGTAGCTTTGACACAGGATGCTTGGATGCTTTTGTTCTATTTCTGTCTGCCTGTCCGTCCTCCATGTCTGACGTTTGTAACAAACAATATATGTTGACAACTGATGGATTTATGATCACTTTTATAGTGCAGACATGTCATTCCTCTATAGACGTAATGCACTGTAGGGGCGAGTGGCACTGTACCAAGATGGCCGCCGCGTAGGCACGTCGGCTCCAATCGGCAGCAGCAGTCAACGAGACGTCTACGTATATATGTCTATGGGCTCTACAGCAGGGGTGTCAAACTCAGGTCCTCGAGGGCTACAATCCTGCATGTTTTAGGTGTTTCCCTCTTCCAACACACCTGATTCAAATGATCATCTAATCATCAAGCTCTGCAGAAGCCTGATAACGATCCGGATCATTTGAATCAGCTGTGTTGGAAGAGGGAAACATCTAAAACATGCAGGATAGTGGCCCTTGAAGACCGGAGTTTGACACCCCTGCTCTACAATGTTTTTCACACTACTCCACTGCTAAGATATTCCTAACTGTGCTGAATGTGTCTTCCACAAACTCCAGAGTCACGCTGCGTTTCTTCTAACGGTCACGTAGTTTTATTTACCTCTCAGTCTCTCTGTTAATCTCCTCTCTACTCTGTGTAAACACAGCAAACTGAAGTTCACTCCAGTTTACCTGGAAAGTCCCTGGAATTCTGTCACGTGACTGTTGGTTGTGCTGAGTCACTCGTGGCTTCTATGTTTAGGTGAGGAGCATGTAATTTACTTCTCATGCATGACAGGAAAAGCAGGAGAGTTGAAGAATGTTTTTTTTTTGTTTATACAGTTTATTGCTATGAGAAATGTATTAAAAGAAAACATGCCTCTGACTGTCACCAGGGGGTTTAAGGTTAAATATTCAGAGATGTGATTGTGTAATTTCTTGCCTTCTTCATATTTACGAGTGGAGAAAAGAAACTCGAGCAACAAAATGGCAGAAAGTTAAAAGCCAGGAACAGGAGGCTCAAGGACATGAGTCTACTCCAGTTCCAGTTTTACAGTTACTGTTGTTAGCGACAGGCTCCGTGTGTCTCACCCTGGCTGTTAGTGTCAGCAGGTCCTCCCTGGCGGTAGCAGGCCTTGCACACCCGGACAGGACCGCTGCCCCAGCCCCTCTCCGGCACCGGCATCCTGTGGCTGGAGCAGGGATGGCAGAACCCCTCCCCGCATGATCGGCAGTGATGTTTCCTGTCCGCCTCCTCGAACACCTTCTGACACCCATGACAGGACTAAGAGGCAGGAGGAAGAGCGGAAGGATCAGAGAGGCAAACTTTAAATTATCTGAAGGTCGGCCATGATGACAATTTACCAGCTGATGTTTTTCACTTGCTGAAAAAACGTTTTCAAACACTGATATTTAACGATCGCCGCAAAATCGACTCGGTTACAAGTAAACAGCATTTAACACCGCAAACAAGCTGCAGTCTTCAACATATATAACCTGTAATGTTATTAATCTCCTCACAGCAGCGTGGAGTCACAGTGGTTTTATATCAAAATAATCCTACATGAGGAAGCGACTTGTTAACGTTGGTCCAGCTGCTGGAAAACAGCTGCTCGGCTGGAGCAGATGTCCACAGATACTGTCGCAGCAACTTCACCAGTCCAGGAAATCTGTCACTGTTTACTGCCACCTCTAAACACCGTATATACTCAGAGCAGAGAGCAGCTGATACGCTTTATCACTTCTGTTCTAACATTTTTGGAAGCAAATAATCAGAATCCTGCTGCTCCTGAACGTCAGCAGCTACAGCAAAACACTCGGTTTGGGTTAGCATCTGGAAATCCTAGTTTTATATTAGCTTGAGCCTCCGCTAGCTAGCTAAAGTGGACACCTTTTTAATCAAGGAGATGCGCTTCTTTTACGGACTAATATAGACGATCACCAAACGCACCTTTAACTCCATCTAATTAAACAATAAGAGCCACCAGGTGCTACAGCTAATCTAGAATACGTTTTCTGACAGTCAAGCTGCATGTCTTTCAACTTCTGCCACTTCAGTTAATACATTTTTCATGAAGTAAGTTATTTAAAACAACTAATCAATTAATAATCCATTATTAATTACTGAGGCTACGTTCAGACTGCAGGCTAAAGTGACCCAAATCTGATTTTCTTCCCCCCTATGCGGCCTGTATCTGATCTTTTCATGACAGTCTGAACAACACAGATCCGATCTTTTCAAATGCGACCCAGACCACTTGGATATGTGGTCCTGAATCCGATACGCATCTGATCTTTAGGCATGTGACTTCTGTCTGAACGTCCAGGTCGTATTTACCCGACCTACACGTCACTGATACACGACAAACGTCTCTATTCTGTGTTCAAGTAGGAAGAAAAACAACAACCATGGGGGGCGATAATGTGGAGTCCAGTCAGTGGAGGGTTTCAGAGTTAATATTTGGGGGGACAGCTCTAGTCAGGACTAACTCAAGGGGTCTTATCGGAACCGGGCTGCAACATACGCTCCATCATTACCATCCATGTTTACTTCCGTAAACACTGAGCACGTTCGCTGCGTGTGACGTCGTCGTGTCCTCTTCTGCGCATGTGGGACACTTTTGGGTCGCATGAAGTTCACACAGGAGATCACATACAGGTCGCATTTAACTGGAAATGTGAACGAACTCGCAAAAAAAATCTGATTGAGCATGAAGCCCTGCAGTCTGAACGCAGCCTAACAGACAGACATGACATCAATACTGTTGCCTGCATCGAGTTACTACGTTGTTGAAAAGTATGACATATTCAGTCATCTGTATCTGTTGTAGTTATTCCAGTTTCTCCTGCTGTGTCTGAGGAGTACCTCGGCTTCGGTTCTCTATACTCACAGTGATCTCTGCGTTGGGTCTCCAGTATGGAGGCGCCACCTGGTCGGTGAGCCAGGCAGCGACAGCCTTGGTGGGGCCGGTGCCGTATTCTGACACCGACTGAATCATGTAGTTCATCCCGTCCAGGACCCTCTGGGCGGCGTTCTGGTGGTTGGTCAGGAAGGTGTCAGACTGAAAGGAGAGGAGATGTAGAACTTTTAAGGCTCTACATGTATGTAAACAGATCTAAAGGATAGAAAAAGAGAGGAAGGCTGGACTACTTACTCCCGCCCAGACGTGCTTGACCTCAGATCGCACCACGCTGCTCTCTGGGTCCTGGTTTCCCATCCAGTACTGTCTGCTGCGGTAGATTACACCACAGCTAGCACACTCCAACACATATCTGTCCGAGAGGAACACAGCGGATGTGAGATAATTGGCTGGAGGGCGATGAAAGGAGTGTCAGAGTGTATTTACCTACCCTGACCAGGCGTACTTGGCCAGTCCAAACCACGGGTTGTCGGAGGAAGCTGATGTTTTAGGTACAACGATCACCTCTCTGCCTCCTTCGTAGCACCTCTGGAGACAGAAAGTAGAGTAGGAAATACATAAAAGACAGCATGTAAAGAGAAACACTCACTTAAACTGGATAAGAGGACTCCTGTCTCACCTTACAGATGAGGACCTTGTTGTTGTACTGGTGGGCATACTGGCACAGTCCATCTGCCATGTGGGGGACCCTGTCTCTCAGATGGTTCATTCCGTTTTTACAGCGAATGCTGGAGAACCAGACCAACATGACAGAGTCAGTGAGGGGGGGAGGAAATGTCTCAACTATGTGTGCAGTCCACCTGTCCAGGGCACTTCAGAACCAGTGTTATGATTCCTCCTCTCTTGTTTTATAAAGAAGAAATAGATTGGATCTGATAGGAGCAGAGTGGACTTTGCGTTTCAGAAAATATGGAAAAGACATCAACTTGTATGTATCCCACTGGGGAGACAGATAATATTCGCAAGAAAACACCAGATTTCTGCTTTAGAAGAATAAATTCCAACCATGAAACTCAGCCAGAGACAAATAGAAGATCTGTGTTTGTGCTTACAGACAGAAACGTCTCATTAACTGGTGACAGACTCTTAGAGGTGAGGTAAAGGTAAAACAAGGGCAGACACCAAGTGGAAAATGCTTTTAGATCATCTCTGACCTGTCGACACGTCTTGAAGGCTGAATAAATGCTACTGTTCTTTGAGAGGGGACCGTGGGATCGCTCATAAAGCATCCAGAGCTGAAGAACTCTGCTCAATAATAAAAATGGAAGTGTGATTCAATCATCCCACATATTCCTGGCAATCTGTAATAAATCCTTACATAATCCAAGGATTACTTTCATTGTTTTGTCTATAAAGAAACTGCAGACAAAGGATATTTAACCAGAAGACTTAACACTAAATTAGGTAAGGGATGAGATTCTACTTCATGCAGGTGTAGTGGAGTTAACGCCCTAATATCTCAGGAATTACCTACTTTTGGGATTTAAATTTAACCTCGGTAAAACTTCAACACGTGTAACTGAAGCTCTACAGTGTAGATGAGGACAATGACTTACTTGCAGCTGAGGCAGACGGCGGAGCAGGTGAAGTACTCGTCAGGGAAGAAGGAGTACAGTGTCATCTTGTCGTCTGATAGCTCTCCACAGAAACGCTCACTCAGAGCCTAAACATAAAAAGGAAGGTATTAGAAAGAGGAAAAGTGGACAATAAAGCAGCTGAAAGGAAGCTGAGGAGAGACAAAGATTTGCCCCTTCTTCATTTTCTGCTGAAGCCCTCTCCAGCTCTCCTCCACCACTTACTTCCAGAGCGTGAAACACTATGCCGGGCTGGCGGGGGGAGCGAGTGTGAGTGTTCTTCACTTGCTGCTCGACGGCCTCCAGCAGTCTGCTGTAGTCTGTGGGAGGTGTGATGGTCTGAGTGCCGACATACTGGACCGAACTGAAGGCCTCCGTCCCCAGATTCAGGTCATGGAAACGCTTCTGGAGCAGCGTGTCGGCATGACCGGGCACCTTTGAGTCTACAACAGAAAACAAAGTCTGGAACTGGAAAGCAGGAACCACAGAACAAGATATTCAACCCCCTAAAAAGAAAATTCTGATTGACACAACTTGATGTGGTTTGTGTGGTATATTCCTACTGCGTTTCCTTCCCCTACCTTGGCCCAGCAGCTGGGTGTGTGTCGTCTCCTGGAAGACAATGACAGCAGGCCCGAGAGAAGACAGGGGCACATCCAGACCACACCGACTGGACAGGGCCCTCAGCTCTGGGGTGAAGTGCCTCAGATAGGCCCCAGAGGCACTGCTCAGGAAGTGGAACATGTCATTGTGGAGGCGCTCCGCTCGCGTACGATAGACCACTATGTCAGACACTGCCAACACCTGGAAAAGGAGAGAAAACGTGTCATCAAGGCAACAGGACGCATGGAAAACCAGGACATTGAAGGAAACCACACCTTAGTTTTATAAGTACTAAAATTGCTAAAGCAGTGGGTCTACTAGGGAAGATCCGGCATCTGATCAATACAAATGTTGCAATGATGTTGTATTATGCAATGATATATCCATATATTAATTATTGTAATATTGCTTGGGCTAGCACTCATAAAACCAAACTTGAGCCTATTCTTCGTCTTCAGAAACGTGCATTGAGGATTATATTCTGTGTAGATCGTAGGCACTCATCTCAGCCCCTGTTTGTCAAAGCAGGAATTCTTAGCATTTACCAAGTCAACCAATTTCAAATTGGTCAGTTTGTTTATGGCTCTGTTAAAAAGCGATTCCCTGAACATTTGAACAACATTTTTCTCTCTAACGGTGAATTCCATAGGCACTCAACTCGGAGTAGCTGTCTCATCAGGGCTCCCTTTGCCCGGACCAGCCAGTCTCAGTTGAGTATTCTATACAGAGGACCCAAAATATGGAACAACCTGCCAACTTACCTCACTGAGCTTTCACAAATTCAATTTAAAAAAGCACTGAAAAAACTGCTCCTCAGTAATTTTCCACATGGGACATTTATCTAGTATGGTCTGGTGATATTAATGCTGCATAGAAGGAATGTTTTTTAGGTAAAATGTGTTTTTTTAATATATTTGTGTACAGTCTGTACGTTTGTAGTTTCTTTTTTGGAGGTTGCCGTCTTTTTAAGCCCCTCGAGGGTTTTTTGGTAATCTCCTTCACATTTTTCTTTTTAAATGGAATGTTTATTATGTGTTTTTTTTTCTATGTGAAAATTAAATAAAATAAAAAAATAAATAAATAAATAAAAAAAAAAAAGAAGTTACTTTTTCAAGGCTTTGCTTATAAGATTACCATGCAAGCATTATGAAAACCACATCTTGAACTGATTCTAAACACACAATATGTAAAATAACAACAGCAGTAAATGATGAGGAACACGTTACATTATTTAGTTTAGCATAAAATACCACTCCCATCTGTTCTTCTTCTGTTTTACTGGTAAGCAACGTTTACAGGGAACACTTAAGTTGTCTTAAGTACCCCTCTGTGGTTAAAACCAGGCCTCCATTCCAAATCATACACCTTCTTTTAACTTTAAGTACCTACTACAGCCGTCTTTTACCAAGCATGTGCTGTTGCACAAAGTTTACAAGTGAGACAAACTAATCTGTCGTAGTACTGCGTCTCCAGCGCTGACCGTCTTGCTCATTTATCTACTGCAGTCTGTAGTGCGAACCGAGCTGCGACGTTCCTGTGCTCTCTCTGTGGATGAAGCTCGTTTACACTCACGTGAGTCAACGCGACATACGTGATGCATGCACAGGATTGTGGGTCCGAATGGCTGCAAAATACAACCTGAAGTAGTAGGACACCCTGATATTTCCAGCCTTTGATATTTCACTATATGATATTATATTTTTATCTTACACTGGGACACACTGAATCTTTTCCTGGCTATAGTATGGTAGCATCAAACCTCTTACACCTGTGTGCTCCTCTGGCGGTGCTATAATACCACTTCGGACCTACAACGGACTTAAAAGGGACTGCACAAATACAAAATCCCGAAGCCATAACCATCAGTACTTTTCCTGTTATGCCTGACCACATCCAACAAAATGAACCACTAACATTACCTTCAACAGCAGCCGCATTCTCTGGTTCTGATTGGCGGCGGCCCCCAAGAGGCCCTCTGTATCCAGGGCGACCAGGCTAAGAGAGGGGTTGTAAGCGGCCCACACTCCCACTGTACAGGAGCTGGGGGACTTGGAGGTGACGAACACACTCTCGCCACCAAACAGAATGGCGTTGAGGGTGTGAGACTTGCCATCGCCAGTGTTGCCGAAGATGGAGAGGACCTTGACACCGGCGACGTCCGCACAGCCGAGACTCTCCACGAACCCGGCCTCATCGCGGACCTGGAGGAACAGGAGAGGAAACGGCAAGCTCAGAGTCGTTTATGTACAGAATAAGATGGCTGGGCAGCTGTAACATGATAGTGTTACAGCACTGACTACCCTGATGACTTGATTGAATCAATTATTGAATCTGTGAGCACAACACAGTCTTGGATGACAAGGAGCCTTAAGACACAACAAAGCAAAGAACTTGGGTGCTCTTATCTTGTTGTTCACACTTAGTCTAGAAATGAAGTGTGTCAGTTTATTTCACAAACTTCTGGTTGTCTGACAAAGTAAATAGAAAAATATATCTATGAAAATGTCTTTATTCTGAATTCGGCTGTGTTAAAATGAAGCATATGTAAGCACTGAGAGCAGCAAAGGAGCAAATAGATGTAAAGGGTTAGCACCAGTTGATCTTAGGTTTCATGGAAGCACAATAGACGACATAAAAACACAGTCTGAATGTCCCTCAGCATGACAAGTCCCAGGTGAAAGACTTTAAAAATAAAAGCCATCCACTGGACGTTCAGATCCTCAGATGCTGGGAGGCTCTTTTGCTCACTCTTGCAGCCAGCAGCAGAAATACTTGGTGTGCTGGGCTTGTGGCTGAAGCAGAATTAACAGAAGCAGCTGTAGAAAACAAATAGAAAAAAACAACAGACCTGGAAGAAGCTGCTCTGTCTGAGGGGCTCACCTGGAAGCAGCGGCTGGCGAGGGGGGAGGATTATGCAAACTTTAGGACTGCTTACACAGACTCTACTTACTAACCGGATAAAGTTCTTACTGGCTTGTAAAGCTATCTAGTTGAGGGGAGCTTGAGGAGTGGCAGTACTAAGTGGTTTCATATGCTGACAGCTTTTATTTTGAAGTTTCAAGTTTTCAGGAAATACAAAACACAACGAATATGGTCTTCTATCATATGGGACCTATGAGACACATCACATTACAGACCTGGGTTATCTTTGAGACTGTTCACACTTGGTTCAGACATGTAAGCTGGGGTAATGCATAATATGCTCCCTTAGGATACACCGAGGAGCCCTAATCAGTCTAAAAATAATCATTATCACCTGCACTTTGTTCAGCTGCAACAACAACTCAATGAGAGGGAGCCTCCCTGTGGGTCAGCTGTGCTGAATGACTCATCAGGGACTTTCCCAATGAGAAACCTACTGTACCAGCTGCTCTACCTAGCTCAGACGTGGTTTATGTTTTTCATTTCCTTAAGGCATGATTAACATTGGTGAACGAGACACTGTTTAAATGCTCTGCGTGGAGAGCGCTCCAGGTAACGCTGTGTAATGAAGAATTAGCAAACAGCGGAGAGAAGCAGCGAACTCTGTCACCAGCTCACTTTGTTCACTTAAAACAACGATCTCAGTTTAGTTTGGTGTTCTGAAAGCTAGCTGAGCTCACACATCAGCACGGTCACGATTAACGACAGACAACAGCGAGTTAAAGGCCTTCACCACAAGGAGTCTTCGCCTTCTTAGCCTAGCAGCTAGCTGTTAGCAACCGTTAGCTCGGGTGGCGTTAGCTAACTTTACCTGCAGGTTTTCTTGTTCATCCACCAGCAGGAAGCTCTGGACACCGTCGGCTCGCTCCTCAGGCTTCCCTGGACCGATCGATAAACTCTCCATTTCTTTCATCAGTATTTCTGACATCGTCGTTCAGTAACTTAAGTCATATTCGTCGCGACAAAAAGCAAAACGAAAGTTCAACATGACTCCTGCCTGTCCGTCAATCACAACAACAGCGCGTGGACCACTGACGCTGCGGGAGGAGGAGCCAAGGTGCACGCAGGCTGTGACGTAAGACGCAACGTGTGTACGTTTGCTCAGTACATCAGCACCACCGTGTGGTCAGAGAGCAGCACAACACACAACCTGCCAATCAACAAACTTCTGAAATCAGGAAATAAGAAAGAATAAAATTAAACTAGATGCCCTGTGTGTGTAGTCCATGTGTAGCGTTAAATACATTTATAGGATGAGATTAATTCTACAAACCAAACCCATTAAAATCCACGTATCTGTCCAAATACTAAGCTAAAAGATGATGCACATTTTGAAACAATATTGAATTCATAATCACAGCTACACAAAGGAAATCAAAGTTTCCATTAAACTGGCAGGGAGTGTTTTATTGGAGCAGTGCTGCCATGTTAGAGCTGCTTGCTAATGTTCATTAAATATTTGTTAGCACAGATCTATAAATATCACATGTCACTGAATGGCTTCAGAGCGGCGCCACTGCTGCTAACATGACATGGAGAAAGAAATTCCAGCATAGCTGCTCTAATAGTTCTGGCTGAGCTCCATCCGACTTTTCCTCCCTTTCCCTCCATCCTCCGTTCCCTGCTTCCTTCACACATGTGTACTGGACGTAGTCATCACTGGGCACAGTTCAAAGAAACACTTGAGATAAGGCCTGTGACATGTTTGTCTGCAGCCTGTGTAACATGAAAAGGGCCATCCGGGCGAGATTCAGCCGAAGATACAGGCAAGAAAACGAGCGAGCAGGGGGAAGGATGCAATAAAGGACGGATAAGGGGTTTGGAGAGGGTCCCAGCCTTTCTCTGGGCTCAACCATGAGAGACAAATGTCTGAAAGAATCAATTATAGGCCTACTCCCAACCCATCACCCCTGATTAATGAATAATTAAAGCTGCTCAGTGCCGGGCTGCCCAGCATAGATAATATAAGATTAACCATGGATCCATCGACATGCCACCACTTATGCATTAATATGCAGAAACAATGTCTCTTAATTTCCCTTGAATCACTACATAAACCTGTTTATCGGCTGTCAGGTGCCTCTAATAGGTGAGCTTATCCAAACTTTCCTCCACAGAACACAACCAGGTGAGGAGATACCCGACCTGAATGTGCACCCAAACCCACATGCCACAAACTAATCAATCTAAATGATTTATATCAATAATAATGTGTGGTACTAATGTGTCAGTGTGATCCAGAGAAACCTCCCCCATCCATGCAGACAGAGCTGCCATCCTCAGACTGACAGTCCTGCAGCCCAACCTGGACACAACTGTAGACGCTTCTTCTTCTTCTTCTTCTATAAATTCGGATGGGGTGGATGGAGGGGATGGAGGGGGGGGTGCTGGCTTTACCCTTACAAGTCCGAGGCGGGACCGTGGTCCACTTAAACCGCTATCCCCGCCGGTACTTGTAGTGCGCTCCTCCTCGGCATGTTTCATGTTGACATGCGTAAAGAACTACACTTCCCCAAAGCTGTCACGGAGCGCTCCCGCCTCCCATTGGCTGCCCGCTCCAGCCGCAGCCCCAGAGAATGAATGAAATTGAAATAGCTGCTACATTACATGTACAATACCGGGCTCTGCAGTGTTGCATTCTATCATACTATACCAAAATGGCCACAGCGGTACAGAACCCCCTCAAATCGTAAGTACAACACGCTTCCGGAGTGTTTGCGCGTTCTTGTCTTTCTGCATGCTGTCAGTGCAATTTCAGACCCTTAAATCCAATCCTCAGCATGATCGTATCTACATGCAGTGGATCCAGAGATAATGTCAGGGGATGGAGAGCATCCCCGAAGAAAAGTTAAAGCCCACGGAGCTCTCTGTGGGTTTGATTTGGGCACGGAGGGGGGGATCGGTGCGCGCTCCGATGCAGCTCTTATAGCCGTCTCCCTGAGCCGACAGCAGCGTGTGTGCGGGGATATGGAGGAATGCTGGAGGTAGATTTGGGTGACCCGGTATGTCCCTTGCCAGCGTAGCCAGCCAAGATCACGGTCAAAGCCAGGCTTGGGGGGGGGGACGCTGGGCGGCTGAGGCGGCTCTCCGGCACCTGGGTTTTTATTTGAACAGGTAGAGGTGGTTGGAGGCTGCAGCGGCGCCTTTCCAGCCGGACCCCTCCGTCATGCAGCCCGCAGGCGGAGGTAAACAGTCCGAGAGCTGCGCCTTAGAATAAAAAGCCCGACTGCATTCCGGCGCTGAGCCTCGAACACAGCAGCAGCAGCGGAGCGTCATGGTTCGCTTTTTGTTAGAGCCGTGTGAAGTTTCTCCTGCCATCATCCCCTTTGTGCGGGTTTTTTTTAAGGAGGGGGTCTTTTTTTGTGTGTGTTGGGTTTTTTTTTTTTTGGAGGCTGGTTTCGGCGGAATGCAGACGCCTGCTGCCCGCCTCGGCTCCCGGCCAGAGAGGAGGCTGATGTGCGTCTGTCAGCGGGTACTTCCACTGTTCTGGCCACACATGCACACGCACACACGCACAAAACCTACAACCGAGGAGTGCTGGAACCAAACGCTCCAGCTTCTCTCTTTTTTTTTTTTAGGCAGTTCGAAACAAAGAAAAGTCACAAGACCGGTGGGCAGGAAGGCAGGAGACCGGGCAGGTTTCTACCTGAGCAGGGGGGGTTTGGGGTTTACTGTCTGTCTGTCTGTCTGTCTGTCTGTCTGTCAGCCTCTCTGAGATGCAGACACAGGCGACATTTCGTGCAATTTTTCCATGTGCGCTCTGCTCCCTACGTGCCCGCTTTGAAGAGCACTTCACAGGAGAGAGGAAGCTGGATTGCAGCGGTCCTGATTGGGCGAGCGGCCCCCTGATTGACTGTGATGGCATTTTTGTCGCTTTGGTTAAACGCATTTGTATTCCAGACCTCCAATAGCAGCAGGGGCCGGCTGATTTGCTGGGGCTCTCATAAAGCTGGGGTTTTGCGGGGTTGCATCATGAACGGACAGGTGGACTGGATGGAGGCTGGTAATGTGGAACCCCTCTTCCTCCCCCCCCCCTCCTCTCTCCTCCCTCCATGGGATGCTCATCCATGCAAAGCAAAAGTGTGGCCAGATTGCTCCCAGAGGCCCTCAGTGACACCATGTCAGGGGATTAAATTGACTGATTTGCATGGAGTTTACACCAGGACAGGGAGGCAGAGAGAGCAGAATATGAAGGGGGAATAAACCAAGGAGTAAAAGCAAGAACAGGCTCAGAGACTAATGAACTACTGCCTAATTTAAATGGGGGGGTCTCACATTGATTTCTGAGTGCTTTAAGTTGGACAAAAGAAGGCGCAAAACAAAGCAGCCAAATTGTCAGCCTCCATCGGGCCTGCAGGGAAGCCGGATCGCCTGTTTCCCTCCAGCATCCGAGGAGGAATAATGTATTTATTACACAATCAGAGCTGCCTTTAACATCTCACCAACTGCATAAATGCCATCATTACGCAGTGTGAGTTTACTATGTTCCAGTTACCACACCGCAATGGGCTTTTAAATAAGCCCCGGTAATTAGCATGTCTGCAAACAAACTTGCTATTAGAGGCTCGCAAATTAGAAGCCCATCCGGTAAAATGGGCCAAACAAGTCGCAAAATGTGGCTCAAAGTCGGGCCCTGATGGGGAGACGAAGCCTGCCGTGTCCCTGAATGTCCCCAAACCTCGCCGGGTGTCATAAACACACCGTGTGGATTCTGAGTGTGAGGAGGCCTCGCGATGCAGAGGGAGGAGAGCATCCAGCTTCAATCTACCGGGCTTTTCCCCACCAGCCCTCTCCTCCCCGTCTATCTCTCGGCTGGATTAGAGACTCATTTAATCTCTCCTTCTCCCCTCCATCTCTCTCTGCTGCTGCTGCTGCTGCTGCTGATTTCCTCCCTGTCCTCCTCTCACCCCTGCTGCCCCGTCTTCCACTTCGCCTCCCTCCTTCTCCATCACTTTCTCCATCCATCACTCCTTTCGCCGTCTCCCTTTTGTTCAGCCATTTCCTCCTGCTCTCTCCTGGCTCTCCTGTTTTCCTTCTCCTCGGCCTCGAACCATCTGAGCCCCCCTGCCCCCCTCCAGCCTCCCTCCCTCCCTCCCTCCCACCACACTTCCTTACATTTGGAATCACACGTCACTGCTTTAATATTCAATTTTCGATGCATCCTCTTCAAACGCTGACGGACAGCTTGAACCCGGGAGTTCCTTCGGAGGGATTTACTGCAGATTTACTGTAGACGAGCTGGGCGTGCTACCCAACCTGTGATTTTGTTGAATTCTGATGAAACAAAATCTCAAAGTGCAATTAGATCAAGCAGCAGAATCTGACTTTTAAAAGCACAGGTGGCAGACTTTGTGCATGCATACACTCCGGCGATATTGCTCCTTTGTGCCGGGCTGGAGGGGGGAGATGTAGATAATCGTGTGCCGTGGTATTGGCGGCGGTTGTGGCAGGGCCTATATAATATTATTCCTGCCCTGCCTGACTGAGCCGAGCTAAATGAGTTCCATGTAATAACCGGCTCTGTGTGCAAACAGCCCCGCGTGATGGCTGGAGCCCACAGCCCCGGCATCCATTTCTAGATCTTTCTCTTTCAATCTCTGCCTTTCATTCCCTCACTCGCTCATTTGTGCGGCATCACCAGTGTGTATGGCGGCACACACACACACACACACACAAAGCACACACACACTGTTGCACTCTCATTTCCTCCCGGTTTTTTCCTCCCTCCGTACGGGAGCGAGCCCGAGGTCTGATGTTTTTAAGGGTGTTTCTTTTTCCGAGTTCTTCCTTTCATCATCCCCCCTTATTTAGACTTTCTATCTGTTTTACTTTGCCTTTTTTTTTTTAAGAAGACGGGATGGAGAGAGACTGAGAGAGGGAGAGACAGAGAAAGAGAGAGACATAGATAAGTATTTTTAGCTCTATGACCTATTTCTCCAGTGCTACCTAACCGACTGTCAGTCAGCTCCACTGCTTTGGGACCTTGCGTGATATCCAGCCAGGAAATTTAAGAATTCACGGCTCTGTTTTGGTGTAAGTTGGAGCCCAAATTTGAATAGGTGTGGTAGAGATCAACCTGAATGCCTCCTCTCCTCTCGACATCATTCCTCCTCCTCTTGTCATTCCCCATTTCTATTATTCCCAGTGTCTGTGTCCACTGGATCCCTATCCGGAGTCGTCGAGGGAGGAGTCAACAAAAACCCATGGCTGCCTCCCTCTGCAGCACTTTAATAAGGATGCAGGCCGGGTTGGGGTGGTGGTGGTGGTGGGGGGTCGGTTTAAGGAGTGGGGGGGCAGACCAGGAAAAACACACAGACAGCCACACATGCGTTCACACGTGCACACCCAGATACGGAGGTAGGGAATCCATCGCCATAATAAGAGGCCAAGTGCAGTGGTGATAAATCTCACCTGAAGGAGCTGTTCAGAGGCAGATTGCCTTACCCTGATGTACTGCCCTCAATACACACTGCAGCTAGCTATGGGCTATATACACCCACACACATGCCAGGACCAGGAACAGCATTCACACACAAACACTAATGCTCGGCGTGCATAAAGAGGCCTGCACGAAGCCAAAATGCGCACACACACATGTGGACGCAAGCACGTGCGGACGGGAAACATGCACGGATACACAGATTTGGAGTGACTCTCGGATAACCACGCCCAGCGGACAATGAGGGACACACACACACACACGCACACAGGAAATGACACGCAACTCTTCGTTAAAATCACATGCAGCAGGTAACACAAAGCGCTGACAGAAATGACATGATCTGTTGCACGACTCTGCCTGCGTCTACCCTCCTCACTCTGGTTCTCTCTGTCAGATCTGTCGTCATGTTCAAATATGCAAACAGTCAGTAGCAGAAACACACACACACACACACACACACACACACACACACACACACACACACAGACACACACACACACACACAGGCAAACCCAGTGCTGTGACAGCGATTCGAGGAAACTGACGTTTTCCAGCTGGTAGTGTGGCAGACGTCCGCTCCTGCACACACACACACACACTCCTGTCTGTCCATCTGTCTGTCTGTCACTGTCAAACCAAGTGTGTGGCCTCTTTGTCTTTTCTGGCTAACATGCACTCTGCCTCACACACACACACACACACACTCGAACACAAAGGTATGGATGCACCTGTTTTCCTTAACTCACATACGACTGCATCACTGTAGATGTGTGTTTGCCAGACAACATCTCTTCATGCTACTCCATCAGCGTGCACGTATGTGGCCTGGAGAGTGTGTGTGTGTGTAGATGTGTGTGTGTGTGTGTATACCACTGCAGCCTAGCAATCTTTAGAAGAACAGAAAAAAATGTGTTAGCGTGCACATGAACACACACACACACACACAAGAAGAGAGAAAAAAGACAAATCATTTGACTTAGAGAGAGAGAGAGGAGGAGAGTGGAGAAGAAATTGAATTGGGGGTGGGGGGGAGAGGGGGAGGATGAGGAGGAGGAGGAGGAAGAGGAGGGGTGAATTGGTAAGGGTGATATTGCATAGTTTAATCTGTTGAGTTCAGCCATGGAAGGGCTGGGGTGAGGGGGAGGGGAGGAACGGAGCAGTTGTAGGCCGCCTGATATTAGTCCTTCACTGCACACACACACACACACACACACAGCTCTGTAGGCCAGCGTGCATGTGTCTATGTGTGTGTGTGTGTTTGTGTGCGTCTCTGTTTGAGTAACTGCACAGATGGACAATGGTGGATGAGACAGGTGTGTGGACCAGGTGTACAGACTTCAGTATGTAGGCACAAGTGTTTTTACAGGCTTAAAACTAACCCAAACACACACACACACACACACACACACACACACACACGCACGCACACACAACCGCCCGCCACAGTCTCGGCAGCATTTGCTAACAAATCTTAAGTGCAAAACACAATCTGCCCTCAGCCCTCGTAAAGCCATTTCCATGTGAACTACTTCATTTCCTTCCAGTTTAATTACCTAATTTCACCCAGTTGGAAACCCCCATTGAAACGAAATCCTCTGCCGACTTGGACGTTTCTTGTAATTGTGGACTAATTTTTATGATTCCCTCATATTTGTCTTTGGCTCTTCCAATGATGTGTTCTCACCTCTAGGGGGAGCCCTCTGTTTCCCTATTGGCCGGAGAACCAGCTAATTGATGTGGTTAATTGCACCATAACCAGAAAGCGCTGCCGGCAGAGTGTGTGTGTGTGTGTGTCTCAGTGTGTGTGTTTTAGGATGCAGCTCTGGACTGAGACCCAGTGTGTGCTGAAGTGGACTGCTTCTGTTGGAGGGGACTTGAGGGATCACCCAGAGATTCAGACAATGGCTAACCCAGGGTGGGCCTGGTGGGGAGGCTGTGCTTTTTAGGATGCCTCTATATCTGCTGCCTGTCAGCTGAGCAAGTGTGTTTATTTGTGTGTGTGTGTGTGTGTGTGTGTGCTCCCAGTGATACCAGTTTCTTCAGTGTTTTCGTGGAGGCCTCTCCCTCCCTGCTGTTTGCTTAGTGCAGGCTGAGGCAGACAGCTCAGTGTGGGCTTAGGATTCATGCACACATATACACACAGTCTGCAGGCTGCAGGCTCCCTCCTTCTCCTTCCTCATCTGATCCTGGGTCGGTCTGTTTGTGTGTGGTCGCAGCGCCATGCTACTGTGTATACATGCATGTCCTATGTCTGCTGTACATCCTGTAAACACTGTTTGTACATACGCATGTGTCCGTGTGCGTCCGTGAGCATGCATGCAGGTGTCCTTTGTGTTTTTGTGCCCTTGCTCGGTGCAGATCTACTCGATTGTCAGTTCTGTCATGTCTGCCTGGACATTTTTGGTAGTCAGCTCCGGTTTGTTGGAGAGTTGGCTCGGCGCCAGTTCATTACTACAACTGCTGGCATTTCTCTCCGCGGTTGTGAGTCTGTTTGTATCCATTAAGGTAAAATATCGCCGGAATGAACCAGAAATGAAATAAATGCTGAAAAATGCCGTCAGTGAAAATGACTGGGATTGTAAAATGAGTTTTTAAGCTGATTGAGGCGAACGGCCGCTGTTTGTTTGTGTGCTGGTGCAGAATCAGGTTTCCTTCGTCGGCTGTGTGGTTTCGATGATAGGCAGTTTGGTTTCTCTCTGCTCCTTCCTGTGGTCTGTGTTTTCAGCAACTGCTTGGCTGGTGGGACCACAGTGGCCACAAGCCAGAGTGGTGCAGCTGGGAGAGTTCCTCTATATAATATCCTCTATGATGAACATCTGTCTCGTAGCTGAGCCCTTCTTCTTCTTCTTCCTCGTCCGCATTAGAGAAATACTTTTGCGAGGTGTTTCTCCTTTGCTCTCTTGCTGAGAGAAACACTGATACCATGTTTTGTTTTCCGTGCTAAACTAAGCTAACAATCTCTTGGCTGCAACTTCATATAGCAAACAATCCTCTCTGTCGTGAGTGGTTTTTAAATCTCTATCTGTGTTGCACCTGCAGATCCACGAGGGAGCACAGGCTGTCCCTCGCCCGGCTGATAATAGCTTTATGTCTCTGCTGTTCAGGTTTACTATTCGACTTAGCGGGGAACGTGTGCTGATCACGCTCGTTGCCACCCACTCGATGTGTTTTCTGAATCAAACCTAAGAGCGATTATTATTTTCCAAATCGATGTTGAGAGTCTGACAAACTCTCGCTGCTGTTTGTGGCTGAATTAGGGGCTTCACAGTTCAGAGGAAGGCGTCATCCGTCAGCCATGTCCAGAACAAGCTCCTCAAACTTTTCATCCCTTCCTCTTCTCACCACTTCCCTCTCTATTCCTGCCTCTGCCACTTTCTCCCGTCTCAATCTCTCTCCCCTGCCCATCTCATTCCCTCTCCCTTCGAGTGTCGTCTCCTCTCCGGGTTTCTCCCTCTCAGCCTCCACTCTCGAGTGCCTCGGCTCTCCTCCTGCAGGAGCCTCCAAACGGGCAAACAGTCATGCAGCTCTCCTATCGCAACATAATGAGATTGGAAGCACCCAAATTGAAAGAAGCCATTTTCTACAGCTGTCGACTTATTATCGAGAGGGGACCGACTTATTCCAGCACCTCTAAAGGCGGCAGGATGGAGGGGAGTGGAGTTTGAAGTGGTGCTGAGGGAGGAGCTGCTCTGCATTGAATATCTTCCTCTTTTTTTTTTTTACCACTCATGCTCTCTCTCTGGCATTTCAGTTTGGTCACTGGTGCAACCTTGAAGTCTTTTATTCACCGTGTTCCTCTTAATATTTTAAAAAGCAGCATGTAGGGCTTTCTGAGGCCCGTGTCTTTTGAATGTATGTGGCTGTTTGAGTACCCCTGTCAGTGTTTATTCTCCCTCCTCATCACTATTTATGCACAAACAGCAGGTACTGTACGTCTCTAAGGGAATGGATTTCTCCATTTTGGCCGGGCGTCTGCTGGCCGGTATAAAACTCAGGCATTTAGGTGTCGCTTTTATCCGCAGCGCCTCGTCCGGCTGTGTGGATCTGACCTGCTGCACGGGCCTCCATCCTGCTCCATTCTCCACTCGTTTATTGTAAACTGCAGGGAGGTGCGCTGGCACGGCGCTAAAGCAGAGTGAAACGAGGTGAGGAAAAGTTCCGGTGACGCATCTCCAGCGCGGCCGTAAAACACCCCAGCGTGGCCGACTGCAGGCGCCGAGCTGTAGAGAAGCATATTCTCCTCGGCGGAAGGCGAGCGGCTCATTCCCGGCGACACGTTTGCGGGCGTGAGCGCGGCGTGCCCCACATATCGACGCCCCAATCACATCCTTTAAACGTCACGCGTCCGGCGATGGCCCGCGAGGTTGCAGAGCTGGTTTGGGAGGTTTTGAAGACGCCATGCGCGAGCTGTCAGACCTCACCAACATCTCCTTGGTCTGATGGCGGAGCTGGATTTGGCCTCACTTCCAACCAGGACAGCTGATTGTACTCGACATTGTCACAAGAGGATCTTCCCCCGTCTGTCTTCATGTGGAGGAAGTCTCATCTTTTCAGGCCTAACGCTGCTTTTATTCCGCATTGATTACGACTGCGTGCTCGGGTTTGTTCCTCCATAGCGTGGCGTTGAGGCAGACTTTAATAATTAACTCTGCCAGTTTTTAAGCCCGTGAGTTGGTTTGCCTTTTGCCTGTTAATTAGTAGGTATCCCAAAAAATATTTAACAGATTTGGGCGAAATTTGGCAGAAAGTCTGGCCTTGGGCTGTGAAGAAACTCATTAGATTTCAGTGGAGATAGCTCGAACATGTGATGTGTTTTGAGGGTGGAAGCTGATTCTCTTTCTCGGTCATTAGCAGGGGTTTGCATTTTCTGTTCTTTGCAGCAAAGATTATTTCAAGAACAAATTTCACTCAGTCGTAACTATGTTTGAACCACCTGGGAGCCGAACAGATCTGAGCTAATGTTCCATTTGTTCTGGCAGAATGTGTCCGACCCTCTGACACATTTCCACCATTTATCTAATGTGGGTTGGGTTTGAGCCTTCGCCCGAGTCGGCTGGGATAGGATCCAGCCCCCCGTGACCCTACAGAGGATCAAGCGGTGTATAGACAATGGATGGATGGATGGATGATGGATGGATGGATGGATGGATGATGGATGGATGGATGGATGGATGGATGGATGGATGGGTTGGGTTTGGTACGATGACAACACTGAGGAGCGCTGTTGAGGCGTCTCTCTGCTCTGCACTTGCTCTGATTTGGTTGTAAGTCTATCCAAACATGTAGTTTGCCTTAAAATGGTTAAAACTAACATAGAACTAAATGTGGACCTAGTAAAAGTTCTGCCACTGCATTTAAAATGGCACCAGTCCATTCCAAATCACTTCCAACGAACTATACATAGTTTGAAAACACAAAGCCTCATGACTGAAATGATGTAAACTGATGCCAAGGTCTAATCAGTCATAGTTTCTTATTCTGTAAAAACAACACAAGTAGAAATGTACTTTTCTGTCATCTATAAAAGCATACAGTACCGCGCAAAAGTATTCAAGGGTACCTGGCTGCAGACCTCCACTGTGAGGACAGGAAATGCACGGGATGCATTACAAAATAAAATCGCGTAGGCACTTCTGGTGGAATTAATTTTCACGCTAATGCATTAGCAATACAACGTAAAATCTACCAGACCATCGTCTATAGCAGGGGTGGCCAACCCTGGTCCTCAAGAGCCACAATCCAGCATGTTTTAGATGTTTCCCTCTTCTAACACACCTGATTCAAATGATCGGGATCGTTATCAGGCTTCTGCAGAGCTTCAGGATGAGCTGATCATTTCAATCAGGTGTGTTAGAAGAGGGAAACATCTAAAACATGCTGGATTGTGGCTCTCAAGGACCAGGGTTGGCCACCCCTGGTCTATAGTATATATCGTTTTAATTCATATATTAAACTTGGGATTATTTTGAGAATGAGCCCCATTGTGAGTTTTATTCCTGCTAACAGAATAATCCTTAAATGTTATTTTTAATGCACAGTTACAGTCATAAGAATAGAACAAAGACGTGCTACAGGTGATGAAGACAACACAATAATTACTAATATAATGACAAAGTCAGCGACCGGGGACATTAAATAACAAAAGTGTGACCGTTAGATTCCCGTAGAACTACTTCTATCCTGCTACAGAACCATCAGAGCCAGCGGCAGATTTCAGAAAGTCTATCCGAGCTAAGGCTGCTGTCAGCGGGGAGCTGTGAGCGCTGACCGCCTGGTAGTAGCTGTCTAACGGGGACACTCACATCTCCAACATCACTGGAGTCAATTTATCTGATAAACTGACCACAGATTTGATGTTTATACAACCACTTTCTCACCTCAAATAATTTTAAAACTAAATGTTGTGTCACATCATGGTCGTACTGTGGACAAGTAGGAATACTGAGAAACAGCCACAAACACTCGTTAAATGGCTGCTTCTTCGTTTGATTTAATTAGCAGTTAGCAAACCAACTTCACATGTTTTACCGCCACCTACCGGACTGGATGCTTTAAATGTCCTTTTCTTTTTTTTACCCGTTACTTCCTGTCCTCATAGTGGAGGTCTGCAGCCAGGTGCCTCTCAAAGTATTTGCCCCCTACAGAAACCTTCTATGTTTGCATATTTGTCACACTTAAATTTTTCAAGAATCCAAGAAAACACAAAATGCTGTCCAGCCCACATCGCCCTTTGGTAAAAGTAATTGCCCCCTTCACTAGGGTTAGGGTAACTTTTGGGGTAACATCCTGTGGACTGATGAGTCAGAGGTGGAACTTTTTAGAAGACATGGATCCGTTACATCTAGTGTAAAGCTGATACTGCATCCACCAGAAGAACATCTACCAACAGTGAACCATGGTGGTGGTAGTGTGATGGTTGGAGGACCTGGAGCCATGCATTCTGCTCTCTATCAGAAGAATCTCCACCATCAGTTCATGACCTGAAGCTCAACACTAATGGTTCATGCAGCAAGACAAAGACCCAAAGACCACAAGCAAGTCCACCTCTGAGGGGCTCAAGAAGAACTAAATGAAGGTTCTGGAGTGGACGAGTCAAATCCAATTGAATCCAATTGAGATGCTGTGGAAAGACCTTAAAAGGACAGTTCATGATGGAAAACCATCTAATGTGCCTGAATTAAAACTATTCTAGAGAATAGTGGACCAACATTCCTGCATGGTGATGAAAAGACTGATCACAAGCTGGAACCAACATTTAACAAGGGACCAACCAGTTATTAGGGTCAGGGGGGCAATTACTTTTTCACAGGGGTGATACAGGTTTTCAATAATTCTTCAATAAATCAGCTTTAAAAACAGCATTCTGTGTTTTGTGGGTTATATGTTGATGATATAAGTGTGTGAAATAAGCAACAATAGAAGATTTCTGTACTTGTTGAATCTCCGAGAACAGAGACGGCAGCAGCGCCCCAAATCCCTACGCTTCACGCTGCAAGGATAAAAGCCTCCAGTGGCAGCAGCAAAGCAGGAAGTTACTGCAGGTGGCGCTGTTACAGGGCAACTCGGTCCTCGGAGAGCAGGTCGAGGTGGATGAACGGGTTAACAGAACATCAAACTTTAATACAGGACAAGGCTGTTCATTTTACGTTTCTAACCGACAGTCAGCGTTGCTTTTTTAAACCATCAGGGTCGTTCCCTATAAAGGAGGTCCTTTAACTGTAAAGTGGTCGTTCGTTTTTAAACCACAGCGTCAGTAAACACTTCAGTGAGTTGTTTTAAAGGGCACAGACAAATTTTACATGTACATCACTTCAGCTCACATCGGTGCTGATTCCACTGTTTTAACGTTTCCATTGTCTTCAGGGTTGGACGTAGGAATCTAAATGTAAACGTATGAAATGTAAAGTAATACAGATAAGAGGCATTAAAAACTACCATAAGAGACTCATGACATAACAACCAAATCAAACAGATAAGATCAGAGAGTCCAGTTTTTAACATAGAGAGACATGCAGAGGTTTGAAAGGAAGAAAGGGTTTTAAAGGCGAAAGCTGAGGACATGATATGAAGTGTGGAGTTCCATGATTACGTAGGTCTGCGTGGTGTAAATCTAGTCCAAGTTTACGAGAGTCCACAGAGAAATATGCACCTATCAGCCCCAACATCCTGACCACTGATGAGGTGAAGTGAATAGCATTGATCATGTTTGTACTACAGTAGAGCCCACTTAATATCATACCGCTTATTGGAATAGCCCGCATATAGTCATAGAATTTTGAAATCCAAAACCATTTCTTATGTAATTATAGTAAATATGCCCGTTTATAGTCATAGGATAATGTCATAAGCCCGGGTATAGTCATAGGCAAATGCACAAAATTTGGTCCCAGGAATAGATAATATCATACCCAGTCATGGTATAGCAAGCAACCGATTAATTATCACGCCGGCAGCACGGCTTGCATATTACATATTATTATTTTGTAATAAATATAGTATTAAACACTTGTTTTCTTTTTTCAAGCAACTTTAATGTAGTTCTATGCCCATTCAAATTAACAAATTGATGACTGAAACAAGTCTCATAGGCCTATAGATCAACACAAATGCTATAATATGCTCTGATATCGCCGCCATTTTGAAGCCCGCATATTAGAATAGCCCGGATATAGTCATAGTTTTGCTTTCCACGAAGGGTATGATAATAACAGGGCTCTACTGTATGTGGTGTTCTGATGGAAAACCTTGATCAGACTTAGACACCCAAATAAACATGGTCCCACAACAAGCACATGGAAATCCCAAATGTCACTGGATGAAAATGCACCCCACCACATGGCAACAACACTAACCAATCAGGAACATGTGGAGGAACATGACAATGGTCCAACATGTTGATGTGACCTCCAGACTTCCTACAGCCCATTCTGATCAAGCATCAACAGGATGCAGTGGAACCAGTTGGATTGACAGAGGCCCCACTGCACAAGACAGAGTAGCCAAAGGATCCAGTGGTTCCAGACCCCATAGGACCCCCTGAGAGGTCCTCTGGTCCAATGGTTCAGAGCACATAAGGGGGACCAACACAGTATTAGGCAGGTGGTCTTGATGTTGTGTCTAATTGGTTTATATATAGTGGTTAGTGGGCAATAGACTACAAGACATGAGAGGTTCTTTAAGGGTTTATGTGATGTAAATTTCAGCATTCTCCCTAGTCAGCAAGAGTCCATGCAGACCCCTACGCAAATGTCCTCATGCACCCCAGAACTACGCAACTACGCTACAACAGCAATAGTGCTCATTCTTGGCAGCAGTGTGTTACAAAGATACATCTTACTGCGAAGGGAGTCCTCTAGCGAACCAGAAAAGTAGTACGAACCCTTGATGATGCTCCTTTGCACATGTGCACAGTAGTTGTTGTTGTTGTTACTTTTCTAGTCTGTCGAACTCTGCTTGAAGTTTTATCTACGTATTCTGCACATGCACACTACCGTAGCGTAGATTTTTAGCGTGCAAAGAGGCTCACATCACATACTGACCTGATAGCTGCAACTCCACATCTGTGTGCATCTGCAAGGAAGTACAGTCGAGGCTTTGAGCTGTGGTTGGTTCGGATACGTTAATGGTTGTGATTTAACGATACGCAAGAAAGTGGTATGAAGCCTTCTGCACCCCAAGGGACTCGAGCAGTGTCACTTTAGTCAGACGGTTCTGTAGTCGTCTGAAAATAAGAGAAATAAAATCTGTGGGTGTCGAGTTGGACGGGGGTGAGATTATCAGACCGCTGCTCTCATTTCTCCTGGAGGCTAGAAGCTCAAGGCTGCATTAGCCATTACTAGCATAACACGCTGCATCTCTGAACCGAACCGCTGAAGGTCAAGTTGCACCGCGGATAACAATGCAGGAGTTGGGTTTACACGAGACGGAATTACACGAGCAATAGAAAAGACCGTATCCGTGGCTCTGCTGCATTTTAAAAACCTTCAGGTGGTGTTAAAGCAGAGCAACTAATACTGCAATAATTCAAAAACAAACTGTGCAACCAGGTTATTGAGAAACCAGAAATTTAAATGTCTTGCAGAATCAGTCGATCAATGCATCGGTTTCGTCTTTGCACAGAAGAATATCCAACAAATCGTCACCAGAGACGACACTGCACCGCTACAGTGAGGCTGCTGCCGGCCCTGCACCGTATCCCGATGTGTTTATGTGCGGCTGTGTAGTTTTGTGTGTCCTGTATCCACCGTCTGTATAGCAGAGTGACCTTGATGTCTGCACTCAGCAGGAAGACACTAGAGAGGAGTGATTAACAGGAGAGAGACAAAAAGAAGACAGCGAGAAGTGCAAAGAAGGGAAAAAAAAAGAGGGGAGAAGTAAAGCGAGAGAGAGCGGGCAGAGTGTGAAAGTTAAAGATGCACGTTGAAAAAAAAAGAGAAATGCAATTCAGGGAACAAAAAAAAAGTGGCGGAGAGGGTGAAGGAGACGTGTTGGAAAAGAATGAGAAGCCGAACGAATGAGCGGTGGAGGAAGCAGGGTGGGGTGGAGGAGTGACTCACCACACATCTATTGGTTTTTTTCTTCTTCTTCTTCTCCCTACAGGCAATCTGGAGGTGCAGTCATCAAGAACAGGTAAGGGGGAGGAGGGAGGGGGGAGGGGGGGGGTGAGAGATGGGAGGGAGGGAGGGACAAAGAGAAGAATATTACACTGAATGTTAATCAAACTCACACTTGTAGAGGTGAGAAAATACAGTGCATACATTGTTCTCGCTGGGAAGGAACGTGTTAGAGGCTCTTTTACTGTACGGCATGTGCATGTGTGCGTCTGTGTGTGTGTTTGTGTGTGTGTGTGTGTGTGTGGTTTTGGTAGTGTGTAGTTGCCGGCTCTTCTGCTGTGACCCAGGTTAATAGGACTGTGCATCTCCACACACACACACACACACACACACACACACTGTAGCAGCCAATGACTGCACCCACTGCCCCTTTTGACTTACACACATGCACTCATGCTTCACGCTGCACACACACACACACACACACACTCATAAAAACCTGCCCTACACCTGTCCATGAAAGTCTACTGAAAGGCCTTCCTCTTCTCCACCCACACACATCACCATCCCTCGGTTTCCCTGCTGGTGCTGGACTGTGCTCCCTCCTCGTCTCTCACCTCTGACCCTCCTCCCTCCCTTGGCTTCTTTCCTCCCTTCTTTGTTCCGTCTCAGTCTTGGTGAGGAGTTTTATAAGGAGGCCATTGAACACTGTCGCAGCTACAATGCCCGCCTGTGTGCAGAGCGCTCCATGCGCCTCCCCTTCCTCGACTCCCAGACCGGCGTGGCCCAGAGCAACTGCTACATCTGGATGGAGAAGAACCACCGTGGACCAGGTGTGTGTCTGTGTTGACCCGTGCACGCTAAAGTGGTGGGCTGTAGCGTTGAGAGGCTCTCCTTAGCGTGTTGTTTTTTGGTTTTTTTCCATGTGTGTGTGTGTGTGTGTGTGTGTTGGCCAGCTGTTGTTCTACACAGATTCTTCTCTCCAGTCATTTGTCTCACGGCTTCCTTCCATCCTCTGCTCTGCTTGTTTCTGCCTGTCTTTCCTTCCTCCCTCGTTTCCGCCTCCTCTCCTCCAGCCCTCCTACCTTTCACACCTCAGCTTTTTTTTTTACCCTCCCCAAAGGGTGTTTCCTCATTGCTTTTTCTCTCCCTGTAACATCAGTGTATTTTGGCAGTGAATCAGACACCCCTGTAGGCAATGATACGCCGCTGGCACCAGCTATTCCAGGGAGAATGTGCCTGAGTGTGTGCGAGTGCTTGTTTGGTGTATTAACGATTTTAGTTTGCAGGCTGTGCTGGTGTCTGCCACTGGATTGTTTTTTTTGGTTTTGTTTATTAGTCACTTTTAGTTAAAACCTGACTTACAAAGACCTGAGCTAAAGGCTGCATTTAATTTTTAATTCTGTATTTTTATTGGTTTAATTTCTGTGTTTAAAAAAAACAGAAACAGAATTGTCAAGTTTTCCATAACCAGCAAATTAAACCATATTTATTATTACATTTTTGGTTTGGAAACACGTACAGTAACCCCAATAGACTACCATTACCAACCATCTATAACTAACTGAACCAGAGACAGACTGCACATTGATTTGTGACTATATGTGTGTATATGCACCGACCAGCCCCAACATCCTGACCACTGACTGGTGAAGTGAATAACATTGATCATATTGGTACTATGTGGTGTTCTGATGGAAAACCTTGATCAGACTTAGACACCCAAATAAACATGGTCCCACAACAAACACACTCCCTCATGCACATGGAAATCCCAACAACACCAACCAATCAGGAACATGTGGAGGAACATGACAATGGTCCAACATGTTGATGTGACCTCCAGACTTCCTACAGCCCATTCTGATCAAGCATCAACAGGATGCAGTGGAACCAGTTGGATTGACAGAGGCCCCACTGCACAAGCCAGAGTAGCCAAAGGATCCAGTGGTTCCAGACCCCATAGACCAGTGGTTCTCAGCTGGTCCAGCCTCAGGACCCACTATGTCTCTATTAATAACAGTTGCGACCCAAATTGTTGAAGTTTGCTGTTCCTGTTAACAAATTAATGTGTATTTGGGTGGAGTCTCAACGCATTTCGTTACAACATAGGAAAATTTTGGCTTATTTTTTTTGCTCATTTTGGTATATTTGAATGTTTTTGTCAAGTTTTTGGGCATATTTTGGTCCATTTTGACAGATTCTGAGCACATTTTGGTTTATTTTTGGCTCGTTTTAGCATAAATTTCTCCAATAAGCTGGCAGAGACAGATCTAGAGGTTAATAGTGGGCAACTACTGGTGTCACCACCACTAAATATCCTGCTATTGAAAGCAAACTGTGTCATAAGAGACACGTCCTTTAACCTAAAAGCATAAAAGACTTTATACCACTACTTTTTTGGGGGGGGGCATGCTTCCACGACCCTCTAAAAATGGCTTCACAACCCCACCAGTTGAGAACCACTGCCATAGGACCCCCTGAGAGGTCCTCTGGTCCAATGGTTCAGAGCATTCTGGACCACATAAGGGGGACCAACACGGTATTAGGCAGGTGGTCATGATGTTAGGCCTGACGCATATATGTATATATTATATTGTATATATACGTCATACATCATACAACTAATGGATGAACTGCCATGACATCTGGTTTATACATACACAACCCACCTCAGGAATAACTTAACACCTTAAAAATAGTGCTGTCAATCGATTAAAATTTTTAATCGCGATTAATCGCATGAATGTCATAGTTAACTCGCGATTAATCGCAAATTAATCGCACATTTTTTATCTATTCTAAATGTCCCTTGAATTATCATTTTATACGAGGAGGAGGCGGAGAATTCGCGTCAGCTGTGTTTAGTCATCAAGTGGTATTACAGACTAGATATGCTACGATGAGAACTCAGTTCATACTGACAACATACACATAACTCTGGTCTTGTCAATCGTCATGCGTTCACCCCAGGCCGCCGTCACCTGGCGGAGCATCTGCATCAGCGGCACGCGGTTCGGCACGCGGAAAAGGAGCCGACAGAAAGGCGAGCGAGAATATTGCTGCTGTACCACCACCAGCAGGAGATCCTGTCTGACTCCGACGGCGAACACCTCGCCCTCGACCTCGCCAACCATGCCCCCGCCCCACGCACCCCCGCCCGCGTTAATCTCGCGATAAAAAAATTGACGCCGTTAAAATTGATTTGCGTTAACGCGTTAATAACGCGATATTTTTGACAGCACTACTTAAAAACTAATTGGCAAATGTTATACAGTAAACTAAGATAGCTCCCATCATCCCATCATCCACTTCTGTTCTTGCACTAATCAATCTCTTTATAGTCTTTATAGTTTGTCCTGCATCCAAGCTGTGGGCTCCTCTGTGTTTCAGGTCATGCTCCAGGTCAGTTGTACACATATCCCGCTCGCTGCTGGCGCAAGAAGAGACGGCTAAACATCCTGGAGGACCCGCGGCTCGTACCAATCGAGTTCAAGATCGGTAGGAAAGAGGATCGAACGTTTCGGGAACTGTAGACTCTGATTATCCTCAAGAAGCGTTTTGAAAGCTGTACATTAATTCTGTGAACTCCACAACTGGCTGGTTTGGCTTTTATGGGGCCCTTTAGTAGCTTTAAGGTTGACAGGAACACACATGTTGT
Organism: Dascyllus trimaculatus; assembly: GCA_024666655.1. Classification (NCBI taxonomy): domain Eukaryota; kingdom Metazoa; phylum Chordata; class Actinopteri; family Pomacentridae; genus Dascyllus; species Dascyllus trimaculatus. Next base: position 35,395,325 of record CM045453.1, read on the forward strand.
ATATTCTTTGTCAATCCTTTCCAGCTACCTTAACCTAACCAACCCAAATATACTGAACAAAACTATAAACACAGCATGTAATATTTTATGAAGGTGTATCCGTTCTTCTGAACATGGGGGAATAAGTTCCAGCATGCAGCATCTCTACAACAGAATGGACAACCAAGTCATAAAACACCCAAATACCATTTTGAAAATATAATATATAATAAATAAAACCCATTGAATGAGAAGGTGTGTCCAAACTTCATATTGGAAAGGATTTGTGATGCATAGTTTACAAAGTTGTCGATGCTGGCTTGGTGACTCTTCCTGAAGGGCTTGGTGGGCATTTAGGGGACAGGGTCACATGGTGGGACTATCCAGACCATCATGTGGCAGAAGTTGTGGACCTTCATGGCACTGGTTCTCCTACCCGACATGTCGGCATCCAGCAGCCATCTGTCATCTGTGGCATCGTGTCATTTCACTGTGGTCTTCTATAGTCGCTAGTCAAAGGAGCCGCATCCGACTTGGGTTTGAATTAAGAAAAAGAAGAAGATGTACTGTCACAAATACATCTTTGTTGTTTTCGCATATCCCAGTTGGGGTCAGAGCCCAGGGTCATCCATGGTACGGTGTCCCTGGAGCAGGAAGGGTTAAGGGCCTTGCTCAAGGGCCCAACAATGGCCGCATTGGGGTTTGATCCTCTGACCTTCTGATCAGGACTTAACCGTTGTGCCACCACTGTCCCGAACTTGGTGCGCATTGGTTGGTAATCGTACCCAAGCCTCCCACGTGGCAGGAGAGAATTATACCACTGAACCACCAATGCAATAGACTGAGGTGCTGCAAGCAGGCAATTAATTCAACTGTTGAGAAATTGTCACCAGCTGAAGAGCCCAAAAACTTTTTTTGTTCACCAGTAGCAAAATCCAACCCTTTTTTCATTAAAGCCAAAAAAAACAATTATTTGCAGCATTTATATATATATATATTTTTATAAATGCGATCTTGTCGTTTTTTTGCGGATGATGTGGTCCTGTTGGCTTCATCAGGCCTGGGCCTCCAGCGTGCTCTGGGGCGGTTGCACCTCCAAATCCGAGGCCATGGTTCTCGACCGGAAAAAGGTAGCTTGCCCTCTCCAGGTTGGTGGAGAGACCCTGTCTCAAGTGGAGGAGTTTAAGTATCTCGGGGTGTCACTTACACAATCTTAATGGGTCAGTTCTGTGTGTTCTTTACTGTGAGTACATACAGCTTGGAATGTTTTATGGTGATTCATGGTTGCTGACATGTAGACGTTAAAGTCCTGACAGTCACTCAGTGATTACCTAACAAGTATAATTCTTACATAAGCACAATTATAAGCACAATTCTTCTAACACTTGTTCACGAGAGAGAAGAGGATGGAGCGCGAGGTTGACAGGTGGATCGGTGCAGCGTCTGCAGTCATGCGGTCGCTGTACCGGTCCGTTGTAATGAAGAAGGAGCTAAGCCGAAAGGCAAAGCTCTTGATTTACTGGTCAGTCTGCATTCCAACTCTCACCTATGGTCATGAACTTTGGGTCGTGACCAAAAGAACAAGATCCCAGATACAAGCGGCTGAAATGAGTTTCCTCCGTAGGGTGGCTGGGTGCACCCTTAGAGATCAGGTGAGGAGCTCGGAATAGAGCCGCTACTTGTCCACATCGAGAATAGTAAGTTGAGGTGGCTTGGACATCTGTTCTAGATGCCTCCTGGACGCCTCCCTGGGGAGGTGTTCCTGACATGTCCCACCAGGAGGAGGCCTCGGGGTAGACCTAGGACACACTGGAGGGACTATGTCTCTCGGCTGGCCTGGGAACGCCTCGGGGTCCCACTGGAAGATCTGGAGGAGGAGTCTGGGGCGAGGGAAGTCTGGGCCTCCCTGCTTAGACTGCTGCCTCCATGACCCGACCCTGGATAAACGGTAGAAGATAATAGATGGATGGATGTTTTGTGGAATGAGGCAATGCAGACAGTGAGAGACAATAATGGAAAACAGTGACTAAAAGCACAATCAAGTTAAGAAACAATAAGGAATGGTCTGACACGGACCTCAAACTCTAGTCCCCTGAGTGAAACCCCTCAGACCTCCTAATGTGGAACGTGTTGCTGTCTTTACGTACAAATTGAAAAAACATGCAAGTCAGGTGACCAGAACGCAAGTCAGAATGAAAGAATGAGTCAAAAAACATACTCATCTCATGGTGTTGCAGCCTTTTTGGTGGTAGGCTAACGTAGCTGTTGCACATTTCGGTGTTTTTTAACAACCATGACCTTAAAAAATCCAGCCGGAGATAGCTGCTGTCTTCTTTTTGGATCTTTGAATGATTTTCTAACGGCTCACTGAAATCACTCCAGCAGTCTCTGACCTTGGTGCTTCAAATCGCTATCCGAGAAAAAGATTACTAGTTGAGTTTCATTAATTAAATGCCGTGATATTTGGCTCGGCAAATGGCTCACATGAAAGTGCTGTAAAGTTAAGCGCCCGAACTTTCCTAGTGTGTCCTAGTCCTGGTGGCTTCAGAAGCAGCCAGATCCAGCTCATCTGTGCATGTCAGCAGGAACGAGAGGCCTCTGCTGCTTTCTGATTGTAATCGTCTCGTTCTCCAGACTACGAGGCTTCTCTAAAGAAGGAGGGGGGCATCCCAGACGGCCCCGTGCTCGAGTCGCTGCTCGCCGGGGAAACCCTGGACAAGAAGGTAGAAACCAAGGAGGAGGAGCCAATGAGCGAGTGTCAGGTGAGGCTCCTTCATTTTTATGTCTCCTTCTCGTGTCTCGTTGTTTTCCTCTCGTGTCAGGCTGTCTGTCTCTTTTTATCCGTCTGTATTACCCTCTGTGTTTGTGTTTCTTTGTCTGCCTCTGCCTTTGTCTCTCTCCGAGTGGTGTGTTTTGGCGGTGACACCGGCTCCTGTGGCTCTGACAGCTCCCTCCTGGCACCCGGCGTTGTGCAGTGTGTGTGATTGCGCGGCAGCTTGCTGTTTTCCAGGGATTCCTCTCGTGTGTTTTGCACCAATTATGCGAATGTTGTTGTTTTTTAATCTTTTGGTTTTCATTAAAATGTAACTTCTGTGCTGAAAACTTGACGCCCATCTGCCTGTGGAGTATTCCGCCAGCTAGAGGCCGTTGCTCTTGAGCTCAAACGGACAGCTAATCAATCAGCGGTTGAGTGAATGGTGCTCATGGCGGCCCTCTGAGAGCTTGAGGAGTGTTTAGGGCCTCTAATCCGAGGCTTCCCCTGACTCCAGCTCTCCTTTTACGCTGTGGCCTATCATCGCTCCATGTCCGCAGTCTTCTTTTATAACTTCTTAGAGTCTAAGATGTGAACGTCTTTTACATAGAGATGGTGTTTTCCTAAGCTAAAAGCCTTACGTGTTAAAGGGTCACTCTGATTTTACACGTGAAGTTCGAGCTTATTTATTCCGAGGAGCCTGTTTGTAAAGTTTATAATGGAAGGACTGCATTACACACCGAATATGAGAGGTTTTTAGGATGCAGGTGATACAGGGCCTATTACTCTATTACTATTCACGCCCCTTTAATCATGGCCGTTTGTTTTAATCATTCTTTCATGTCACGTGAAAACAGATTTCTACAAGGTAATGCCAATTAATTCAATATAAAACCTTAAGATAGGTGACTGATTAAGTATTTTTAGTATGTTTAGTAGATGCACCTTTGGCCACAGTTCGCAGCATTGAGTCTGAGTGGATAGTTCTGACGACTGCAGCTTGGCTCCATTCTTCTCAGCAAGTTCTGTGAGGTCACACATTGATGGTCCGTTTACATCGCTGCCATTCGTTTTCTTATTTTGAGATTTCAAAATAAAAACGAAAAATAAATCGTTTCCCTTTTTTTCAGTGATAATACAAAATGAAAAACGGAAAACGGGCCCTAATTCATTATCCATTATCTGTTATCTGATTTAATTAGATGTGTTTGTAAATGGAAATTAAAATTAAAATACAGCCGTGGAAAACTTATTTCTCTATTTCCTGTTGGTTTTGGCTCCGTGACCCGTCTGACTTCTGATGGTGAAAAAATGGTAAAATGGTAAATGGTCTGCACATATATAGCGCTTTTCTCTACCTTAGTGGTTCCAAAGCGCTTTACAGTGTGTTTCTCATTCACACTCCAATGGCGAGAGAGCTGCCATGCAAGGCGCTAATCTACCATTGGGAGCAACTTGGGGTTCAGTGTCTTGCCCAAAGACACTTTGGCATGCGGCGAGGCCGGGGATCGAACCACCAACCTTGCGATCAGTGGACAACCCGCTCTACCACCTGAGCCACAGCTGCCCCAAAAGATCAATTTTGGTCACATCAGACCAAAGAACCTTCTTCCAGATGACTTCAGAGTCTTCCACATCCCCTCTGGTGAACAAGCAACAGTTATCATGCTATGCTATGTTGGCATTAGTGGCCTTGTGGTTTGTGAAATGAACTTGTAACCGGTGGGTCGCTGGTTCGAGCCCCCGGACTGGCAAGAGGTGGAGGTGGGAAGGTGAGAGTCCCAGCCCTTGAGCAAGGCCCTTCACCCCTGACTCCTCCCCGTGCACTGCACTGTGGCAGTCCACTGCTCCTAGTATGTATAGTTAAGGTTAACTATGAATAAAGGGTAGATTGTTGTATGCACATCTCACCTGCTGAAGGTTGTAACTTCAGAGGAGTCATAGGTGTCTTGGTGGCCTCCCTCACTGGTCTCCTTCTTCTAACTCCTTCAGAGGAGTCATAGGAGTCTTGGTGGCCTCCCTCACTGGTCTCCTTCTTCTAACTCCCTCAGAGGAGTCATAGGTGTCTTGGTTGCCTCCCTCACCAGTCTCCTTCTTCTAACTCCTTCAGAGGAGTCATAGGTGTCTTGGTTGCCTCCCTCACTAGTCTCCTTCTTCTAACTCCTTCAGAGGAGTCATAGGAGTCTTGGTGTCCTCCCTCACTGGTCTCCTTCTTCTAACTCCTTCAGAGGAGTCATAGGTGTCTTGGTTGCCTCCCTCACTAGTCTCCTTCTTCTAACTCCTTCAGAGGAGTCATAGGTGTCTTGGTTGCCTCCTTCACTAGTCTCCTTCTTCTAACTCCTTCAGAGGAGTCATAGGTGTCTTGGTTGCCTCCCTCACTAGTCTCCTTCTTCTAACTCCTTCAGAGGAGTCATAGGAGTCTTGGTGTCCTCCCTCACTGGTCTCCTTCTTCTAACTCCTTCAAAGGAGTCATAGGTGTCTTGGTGGCCTCCCTCACTAGTCTCCTTCTTACACTCTTGAGGACGGCCATAGGGGGTGAATACTTCAATCACTTATTTTACATATTATGTTTTAAATACTGTTTTCATCTTGACACAACGAGGCAGATTAAATTGGCCATGATTCAATGTTGAAAAGCAGTATAGTGGAAAACGTCCAAGTAGGGGTGAATACTAGGTACAGTAAAAGAGGCTAGACCAAGTTGAATATGGAAAACGTAAGCTCTGGTGTTTTGGACTTTTGCCTCTGCTGCTTGCTTCTGATCAATAATTTTTACGTTCCTCCTGTGAGTCCCCTAACTTAATAAAATTGCAGTGCTAAATAGCTCGGTGCACCTGTTAAACTGAGGAAATTTTATTTTATTGAGGCAAAAAGGTTCAGCTTCGAAGGCTTTTCCGTGCCGTGATGATGCAGACAACCTCGAAACTAGAAGGAGGAGGTGCAGATTCACGAAAACCTGTGGGTTCGTGCAGAACGGGGTGAAAGGTAAACTCTCTGACCCGTCTCACCAACAGAAGCTGCTTGTCGGGGATTTCCCTCATGAGCTGGAGGTGGACGAGATGGAGGAAGACGTCCCGAAGCGCAAGAACCGTACCAAAGCACGGGTAAGACAGCAAGTCCTCTCCTCCCCCCGGTCAGTCGGTGCTTAATCAACAAGTCAAGTGAGAGTTTGTTTGGCTGTCAGGGACGTTGGCGGCCTTCAGTCTTCTGTCCGTCGGACACACGAAGACATAAACTGTTCCAACAAGCCAACACCTGAGAACAGGACATCGACACAATATCAACTACGATAAGTCGGGAATCATTTAGTGCTCTCTCCGTATAGCTCACTCTGTAATGAGATGTCAAACCAAGTTATTACCAACAAATGCAAACGGATCCAGAGATCTAAATCACGCTGCGATGACCTCTTTTTCTACGACTTTGATTAGATCAGACGGGCCTTTTTTCCCCACTGTTTCTGAGCATCCTATGGGAAGATAATCAAGTGTTAACATCGTATTCTAAAAATCATCACGCACACATTACAGTACACACACACACACACACACACACACACTCACACACACACACACTTGCACACAGACACCAGGGTTGCTAATTGGAACTGTTGCTCCCCTGCTAGGTGTCATCAGCCCCCTCCTGCTGGAAGTGGAGCTTTACACTGAGAGCAGATGATTAGGATGCAAACGTGCATGTGTGTGTGTGTGCAGACACTCGAACAGCCGAGTGAGGGCTGCGCTGTTTTCCTCTTTATATCGTGTGTGTGTGTGTGTCTTACGTTACAAGTGTGGAAGTTCAGACTTTTCATGCGTTTACATGTGTACTTTTGCGCGAGGCTGTCTGCAAGTATGTGTTTTTCCTGCAGGCCTACGGCGTCGGAGGAATGAGGAAGAGGCAAGAGCTTCCTGCCATTGAAGACAGAGACAAGCCTTACGTCTGTGACAGTGAGTTTCTTCTGACTTCTTCGTTCTTACCTCACGCATACGTGGGTTTAACTGACGCCACACGCTGCATGTGTGTGTTCCAGTCTGTGGAAAGCGCTATAAGAACCGTCCAGGGCTGAGTTACCACTACACTCACACACACCTGGCAGATGAGGAGGGAGAAGAGGACTCGGAGCGACACACGCTACCCTTCCAGCGCAAGAACAACCACAAGCGTGAGTCTGCTGTCCATCATCATCATCATCATCATCATCGTCATCCTTTATTTACTTCATGTTGCTTGGCTGGACCGACTGATTTAGGATCTTCAGCTGAGGGTCACTCCAACAACCTGTCATAACCCGAATGCTATCAAGAACTATTGATTGTTCTGGAGTTCCAGACTGGGCACCCGTGTGTACGAGGGATAAGTTTTCCCCCAGTGGACTTCTGGGTTTAGCTGATTTCTTCGGCTCTCTCTTCTCTTTTCAGACCCTTGTTTGACCTGAGATAAACAAAGGTTAGGTTGTTGGGTAATTACTAGCCATTCTCTGTAATTCCTTTGTTGCTGATGTACGCTTCTGTAGAGGGAACAACAATGCTAAGAGGAAGTGGGACAAATACCCCTTCTCCACCAAGAAGAACCAGGTTCTAGTTCTGGTGCTGAGTTGGTTCTAATCTGGTTCCTCCTAAGAACCTGTTTGGAGTCAAGTTGGAGCCATTGGGTCACCATAAAACCACTACGCTAGCATCCATTACATAGCAGTTAAACAAACGCAGTAAGTTGATGATAATATCTATGTTTATCTCTATAGATGGTCTTAAGGCTGATTGTGAGGCGGAGGTCCTCCTGTTGCCTGGACACATCCGTGATCACGCTACTGGTGGGACACAACTGTAGCGGATTTCAGGTCAACAGTTTGTGCTAAACTTCCGTGTGTCCCGGGAGTCATTCCAATACATGTGTGATGGGACCAGGGACGTCCTGGAGAACAAGGACACTAATTAGCGCTTGTGTGTCCCTTTCCACCGTTGATGGTTGGTCACCATAACCCCGCCCCCAGCCCCTGACGTACTCGGTGCTTAGCTCTGGACCAGCAAAGAGTTGGTGCTGGATGAGCTCCAGTTTATAGAACCTGGAGTCGGTGCTTAGGAGGTGGAAACACAAAGAAGTGGAGCTAAGTCAGGATCTGGCCCTGGACTAGACCTGGAACCAGCTCAGTGGAGAAGGGGTAAAAGGGAGTTAAACATTCACTCAGCAGAACTGCACTGTGGTTTGTCCCTGCTGTTTGTCGTACTTCTGTTTCCCATCAAATTTATTAATGGTGGCATATGAGGCCTAAATATTTGCTCAGTTATCCCTGTGGTATTTTTTCTTTACTTACAGTGTAATGTTGAACATTTCACTGTCACTGTCAGTCCGCATTCAAGCGTCTTGTAGCACTACTGTATTATTACGGCGCAGAAACGTGTCAGGAAAGTGTCAAAATAATCATTTACACATGTATGGCACAGCTACTGTGCAATATGTATTGTAATGCCGTTTACTGGCCTTGTCGCACTGGAAATGACTAAAGTTCATTTACTCAGAGTGTAAAGGTGAACACCCTTCCATTTTTCTCCCCAGTCGGCACCTTTCTCTGTTAACATAACACTTCAGACAGTTTTAACAAATGCTGCAAGGACCCATCGGCTCAGTGACAGAACTCTTCAGTCAACACTCATCAGCTCTACAGAACTACCAGCGAACAAACACCATTCAGGCAGTCAGGGAAGCATCACTTTATATTTCAGTCTCCAGCATACGTGTCTTTTAATTTACAGCACGTAGTATCGCTGCAGCGATCGAGAGCTTAATGAGTGTCCATTAATGTACTGGACTGAGTGTCAGGAGGTAGTAATGAAGAGCTGTGGTGTTCCTCGCTGATGTCTCCAGCACTTCTTGCCAGACCGTATAGATATCCATGTAGATTAGGGGTTGTGACTGTTGTTGGCAAATGGTTCAATGAAAAATACCTATATTTAGCCAGACTAGACGACTCTGACATCAACAGTTCTGTTTGTTGATTGGTTGGTTGATTGGTCCAGACTGAATTATCTCAACTGTTTAACCTGGTTGGATTGTGGCCTTCATGATTCCCAGAGGTTAAATCCTGATGAATCTTCTTCTCATGTCACAGTAGAGTTCATTTTCTGGTTTGGAGAGACTTGCACCAATAAATACTGGATGACTTCTTCTCCAACGCCATCAGCAGGTCAATACCGGAGTTTGTACAGTACTTTGGTTTCCATCTAGTCCAACTCAACTTTCCCCTTCAGCTATCTGTGTTGTCTATTGGAGAACCCCCTTGCTGGGGCAACAACAGCAGCCTTCGAGCAGCAACCTGCAAACTGAAAATGAAAGGTTTTGCTAAAGACTTGCATCGTGCAGTAAGGCAGTTCCAGTGAATTAGCTGTATCAATGACAGTGCTCGCCCTATTGCAGAGACTCCGTCGCTGCATCTTGGCTTTTCCGACGATTGTGATTGGTTTAAAGAAATGCAAACAAGCCAGAGCTTCCCCTCCTGTAGTAAAACACTACTAAGGTGCCAGACCATTCTACACCTCTGTGGAGATACGTCTGGCTGTACTTTGTGTTAAAGGCTAGTTAGCAAATGTTAGCATGGAGACACTAATCCTACAGTAAATCATTAGCAGAGTTTCGCTGTTGTTGCATCTCATCTTGAAGAGTCCAGACCAAAAACCTCCAGGGCAAATTTTAATGCAGGAAGTAGTTTGTCCTTTATAAGAATCCTTGAGGATGTTCTTGAGGTTTGAACGTAAGCTGCATGTAAATGGTGCCAGCAGGGGGCGACACCTCTAGAAGTCCAGTTGTATGGAAGTCTATGTGAAAAAGGCCCAACTTCCCACTTGATTTGTTACCTCACCTATTGAGTTTATGGTCTCAACTGCTAGTTTCAAGGGTCCTTCAATACAGCACAATGTTCATTTTGTAATTTATGGTTTAATTTAGAGTAAAACAGATGTTAAAGCAGGTAATATGTTATTGCAGGGCTACCTTGTCATTGTCGCTACCACATATCCGTGCATCCTGTCCCCTGATCCATAGACATATATACGTAGACGCTGTGTTGACTGCTGCTGCCAATTGGAGCCGACTTGCCTACGCGGCGGCCATCTTGGTACAGTGCCACTCGCCCCTACAGTGCATTACGTCTATAGAGGAACGACATGTCTGCACTATAAAAGTGATCATAAATCCATCAGTTGTCAACATATATTGTTTGTTACAAACGTCAGACATGGAGGACGGACAGGCAGACATAAATAGAACAAAAGCATCCAAGCATCCTGTGTCAAAGCTAAATGTGACGTTTTTAACAAACCAAACCGTTTGGAAATCGGTCGAAAATTCAGTGAATAATTCTACTTTAAGATTGTGGAGTACCTCTTACCTCCATAGACTTACATTCACTCCCCCCTCTGCTAGCCCTGTACCAAGATGGCGGAGCTTTAGGCACGTCCCTCCACAGCCAATGCAGCGTCTACGTATATATGTCTATGCCCTGATCCACCTTTCACAGTCTACGGGTTAAGAGTTTAATCTGTGAAGTTCAAGCTGTACAAACTTTCAGGCTTGTATCTGGAACAACGCAGGTGTTTAATCTGTTTTTTTTTGGTGTTCCAGTAGCAAGCACAAAGCAGGGACCTGCTTCCCAAAAGCATTTTAACGCCAAGATCACTTTAGCCCCATTGTAGGTCTGCTAAAGATAATCTTAGCATTAAGACACTGTTGGGAAATCGAGCCCAGGCCTCGGCACTGCACGGAGCAATTCATCAGACGGCATCTATTATATATGTCGTTGCTTGCACCTGTGTTTTACAAGTAAGAATGTCCATCATGAAGAGAAAGCCACATCTCGGGGACATTTGCTCTCTTTGAATATCACCTTGCTTTCACCTCACGCCACATTATTCCCCGTGGTACTTTTACCTTACAGTATATTTAATAAGATGACCTGCTGAAAGTAAGTGTGGGAGTTATTGAGCACTGGCAGACTTCCTGGAGCTATAAAGTGGCCTTATGCAAAACCTGGAGGGACACAGGTTTGTACAGGCGTTTAAAGAGTACGGCGAGATTGTCCAAAGATCACCTCTGCAGTAAAAAGCGCTGAACGGTGCTGTAGTATATGTACAGCACTACTGTGGGCCGTAGGCATCCCATGACGGCACTTGGCGCGAGGCTGCAAAGGTTCTGCTAAATGTATCACACGATAAGAGAGCAATAAATGCCAGCGGACAACAGGTAAAGCAAATATTTAGGCTTCTGTGAGCAAATCATGAATCCTACCTCAAACCTCGGTCCTGTCAGCCGCGGCATCCAAACTGCTCCACCGTCTTCCTTTCTTTTGCGGCTATTTATTTTTCATCCCCCGGGGCCAGTTTTCTATCGCCATGTGGCTTTTGTTCGGTGTTGTCTTCTGTCTGCGCGCTTTTGTTTGCCGCTGAACGCTTCTTTTAAGGACAATGGCGCGCGTTTATCCTACGGGAGATTGCGTTTTTTTGGTCAGTAATCATGAGCAGAAAGGGCCGCGAAATAAATAAAGAAACGAAATAAATAAAAATCAAGAGAAATAGCTGTGGACTTTTGAAAGGGGAGCAGAGACGAATCATCCACTTTCTTTGTTCCTCCTGGTCTTAAAACAAGCAATTTGCTGAGAATAGAACACGGATAAACACACGAAACAGACACATCCACATTATCTATGTTTGCTGCAACGCAACAATGTCCACACTGAAACTATGCTGCCGCTCAGTTAATTGGCAGTGTGTGTTTTCAAATTGGCCTGTCTGACAGAACAGACTGGCCCAATGTGTGTGTCTGTATATATATCTGTGAGTGTGTGTGTGTGTGTGTGTGTGTGTGTGTGTGTGGCCACGCTGCAGTCTTAGGTCTCTCCACTGGAGGAGAGCAAGAGAGACAGCATTTGAATCGTTTAATATCCCCCATCACTCCCTCCCAAACAGTCAGTAATCACACACACACACATATACACTTTTGTGCACACACACACACATGCACATGCACACACACACACACACACATAGCCTCAGAAAATGCAATCTTCTCTGCTGAAATGAAAAAGGAAGCTTAGCCTTTTTGGATGGTGTGTGTGTGTGTGTCTGTGAGTCCACATGCATTTGCTCCGCGAGTGTGTTCATACGTGTGCATGCGCTGATGTGTGTGTGCACCATTATGCATTTTCCCAATCTGCTGAGTGTCATGGATGAAGCTCCACCACCCTCCACCCTTCAGTCCTTCAGTATATTGCCACATATGTAATAATATTAATATGGCTCCCTTGACTGAGAGCAGCCCTGCATGCATAATTCATGCTATATTCTGGCTGTCTAGACGCCATAGCGTGTACCTACAGCGCCCGTGTTGCACCAAACACACAGAAACTTATCATGGAAACTATAAAAGTCTGTCTTGTCTGAGCCTCACCCAGCTCAATCCTCTCTCCGTTTTTTCCCATCACTGTGATAAATGACAGATTATTCCACGAGGAGATGAGATTTCCCTTCCCTCTACTTCTCTTAGTCCATCTTTCACCACTTTCTCCTTCTCATCTTGCTCTGCATCCTCACTTAACCCTCCTCCTCCTCCTCCTCCTTCCCCTTCGCTCCCTGCCTCCCCCCCCCCCTCCCTTGTTTTCCATTCTCTCCCCTCTCCGAGTTTGGGCTTTCCTCGTAATTAATTTCTTTGTTTTCGCGCCCACCGCCGCTAAAAAACCAACCGCCGTCGCCGACCCTCCACGTACAACCAGCCGATGTGGTGTTTACTCAAAACGAGCGGCGCCATTAAAATTCATGACTGCACCGCATACTATGTTTCTCTCTCCGAAGGGGGAAAGAGGAGGTTGGAGGTGTAGAGGGGAGGGAGGGAGGGAGAGCGGGATGGAGGGTGGAGGTGTTCGGGGCTCTTTTGGCATTGATGTGATGCTGGGAGGGGTGGGGGTGGGAGTCGGAGAGGTAGGAGGAGGAGAAGTGGATGAATAAGGGGGATGTTTACTTTAGAGGTCGGCCCTGCAGTGTCCACCTGAAAATTGGTTTTGTGGGTACGGCTGGAGAAAGGGGAGAGAGAGGGAGAAGGGGGGAGACGGGGGAGGCAGGTAGATGAGACGGAGGGAGGAGAACGACGACGAGGAATAGCGGGAATGAGATGAATAGATTGGAAGGAGGACGCAAACCGAGAACGAAGGAATGAACGAGAGAAATTAAAGAGAGGCGGAGAGAAAGGGGGAGCGGGGGGGAGGCAGATGGGGGAGGAGGGGGTGTAGTTGTCATTAAATCCTCCCCCCCCCACCAACATCACCACCACCACCACCTCTCAAATCAGAACCGAGATTCAGAGGCCACTTTATCTGGACGGACAGACGGTCCTACGGTGTGCAGCAGCAGGGACGCTCCGAGTGTGTGTGCATGCGTGTGTGTGTGTGTGTGTGTGTGTGGTTGTGAACATGAACCCAACACACACACACACACAAAAAAAAGCACACACACACACACATCGCTTTTCTGTGTGTTTATTCGTGCGTCTCTGTGTGTGAATGTGCTGTATGGCCAATCATGTCCAACTTCAAGAGTGTGTGTGTGTGTGTGTGTGTGTGTGTGTGTGTGTGTGTGTGTGTGTGTGTGACATGTAATTGAGCCCTTTGAAGGTCAGCATCCCTCTGTTCCTGCTCCCCATTGTTGGTTGTTGTGTTTTTTCGCCCCCCTTTCCAGTCTTTTGCCTTGTATTTCAAAATGGCCTCCTCCTGCCGTCTGCAGCAAAGGACGAATTCTGATCAACCGGCGTCGACACGAGACGCCGCGGAGAAGCTAAAATGGCCTCCCTGCGCCTTCTGTCAGCCCACGTATCCTCCATTGTCTCTGGTCTGTCCTCCTCTACGTCCGACCGTCGTTCTCTTCTGAATTGCAGCAGCGGTGATTCGAAGTGTTGCAAGAGTCTCGTGTTTGTCGCTTTGCCGGGCGGATACGGATGTGTTTCTCTGCTGGGACTAGCCCTTGTCGTCGCACTGATTGCCGTTTGCCGCCAAAACTTTCCATCCCTGACGATTCTGACTCTGACTTCTAGGAACGACTTGCAGCAGCGACTCCTGCATTGCCCGTTTGGTCTTTGGGTTACTTAGCAGCTGGATAGCTTAGCGGCTAACACCCCTGAGCTCCGCATGGGAGATCGGTGCTTCATGTACGTCGCTTTAGCTAACAGCATCTGCTAAATAAAAGTGTAGAATTGTTACTTATAAGATTCCAAAAGATGTGCCGCACTATAGGGTTTGCCAAAATTGCCCAAAATGCCCACGTTTAAAGTTGCAGTAGGCAAGACAGGACAAGAAAACAACAGGTCCTCCCACCAGCAGCATCTATCCATTCATTTTCTTCCACTGTTCTGGGTTCGGGTCACGCTGGCAGCAGGGAATTCCAGAAATCCACTTTCCAGCTCCTCCTGGGGGACCCTGAGGTGCTCCCAGGCCAGATGAGATATATCTATATATAATCCCCCCAGCGAGCTCTGGGTCTATCCCGGGGTCTCCTCTCAGTCTGACATGCCCGGAAAGCCTCCCAAGGAGAGGAAGAGGCCCAGGAGGCATCCTAATCAGATGCCCGAGCAGCTGCTTTACTCCGAGCTCCGTCTGGATGTCAGAACTCCTCACTTTATCGCTAAGGCCGAGCCCAGCCAACCTACAGAGGATGCATTTTGTCTGTTTGTGTCGGCGGGGCTGGTGACCAAAAGATCATATGACCACAGGTGACCATAAGTGAAGGCTGGAACATGCACCAATCAGACCACTGACAGGTGAAGTGAATAACATTGATCATATTGGTAACATTGACGTTGATCAGACTCAGACACCCAAATAAACATGGTCCCACAACAAACACACTCCCTCATGCTGATGGAAATCCCAACAACACCAACCAATCAGGAACATGTGGAGGAACATGACAATGGTCCAACATGTTGATGTGACCTCCAGACTTCCTACAGCCCATTCTGATCAAGCATCAACAGGATGCAGTGGAACCAGTTGGATTGACAGAGGCCCCACTGCACAAGCCAGAGTAGCCAAAGGATCCAGTGGTTCCAGACCCCATAGGACCCCCTGAGAGGTCCTCTGGTCCAATGGTTCAGAGCATTCTGGACCACATAAGAGGGACGAACAGAATATTAGGCAGGTGGTCTTAATGTTAGGCCTCGGGACCATCGGGATATGGAAGCTCTGTCCTAGTGGTCAAGTATGAGCTCTGGCCAGAGGTCCTTTAGCATCCCAGAAGACTTTGTCATGGTGGCCTGTTGTTGGCTAAATTCCACAATGTTGTCTGCTTGTCAACATAGAAGTAAGTCCAAAAAAACCCCAACAAAACAACCAAGAACCTCTATAGTTCAGATGGTTACCCAAAGGATCCAGTGGCAACGTCCTGGTTCTAGACCCCATAGGACACCCTGAGAGGTCCTCTGGTCCAATGGTTCAGAGCATTCTGGACCACATAAGGGGACCAACACAGTATTAGACAGGTGGTCATAATGATCAGTGTCAATCCACTGGTAAATCAAGAGCTCTGCTTTTCAGCTCAGCTCCTTCTTCACCATGACAGTCCACTACAACGTCTCTGTTATTGGTGATGATGCATCTGTCCACCCGTCCATCTCCTGCTCCACCTTCCTGTAACCCTCGAACAATATCTCCTGTAACTTCCACTTATTTACTAGTTGGCAGACAGTCACACTAAAAGCCCAACTCCTATTGTGGTTTACCCCACATGCTCCCAAGGGAAATGCCTCAGTTTAACTCTTTGCGCCGCCACGTCACGAGATTAGCGTGGACGTTGGATGAAAAGCCCTGTGACTGGCTGAAATCTAACTGGCTACTGTTTATGAAGCCAGGAGAAGGTGCAGAGATGTGGTTTTCTCGTTGCCTAATGATGCAAAAAACAAACAAAGAAACTTCCCACCTCAGTTTTAATGAGACTTTTTTAACACTAGGACCCATTTTTCCAAAGGCTTTAATTAAAGGTGTAATTTTATGCTTAAAAAACACACATTTGTGCCCTTATAATGTAATTCTCAGGCCCACTCTGCTAAATAACCCATCGTTAACTTCATTTTCATCTCATATTCGTCCACGCTAACGCTGCACTTGTGTAAATACGGCAGCGCTCAGTGCTTTCTGGATGCGCTCTGAACTTTTCCAACATTCTTTCTCAGCTTTTGATTGGTCGATTGTTGCCGCTGCTGCTGCACGGCGCAGGAAAAGGAAGGGAGAAATGGCTGTTGCCTAGCAATCCGGTTGCCATAGATACCGCCAGGGCTCCCTCCTAAAGAGTACACTGTTATGTACATTGAAAAGAGAGAGAGAGAGAGAGGGAGAGAGATGGTGGAGGAGAAAAGGGAGGAGAGTTATGGAGGGAGCAGAAAAGAAAGGGATGGAAGGAAGGAAGGAGTCGAGGGGTGGTGGGGGGGGAGGGAGGAAGGCAGAATGGAAGAAGTTGAAGTGGAGAGAGAGAGAGCGGAGGGGGCACAGAGGAGTTCATTAAAAATAACATAAAGAATGGGAGGAGAGAGAAAACAGACAAAGAGAGAAGCAGAGCAAGAAGCAGAGAGTTATACAGACCGAGAAAAAAGAAGAAAACCTCTTCATGATTCATCATATAGATTCCCCCAGACAGTTGGAGTGGTGAAGGCAGGGTAATATTGGAGTCTGCTTCATTTGGTATTCTGTCTTAAGATGTGGTGCTGTGGCTTGCCGGCTGCTTGTTCTGTGGTCCCTCAGTTGTCTTGGCCATGTTTGGATAAGCCCCCCCCTCCCCACCACCACCCTCCACCCTCCTCCTTCCGCACTACCACCCCCCACCCAAAAATCCATCCTCACCCCTCCATCCATCTCCCGGTGTCTCTTCCTCTGTCTGGATGTAACAGTAGCTGCACAACTCAGCCAAGGAGAGGAGAGGATGCGAATCGACGAGCACGGCAGCCACACGCCGTATTCATAAATTAAATAAGTCTAAATATCAGTAAAGCAGCAGAGATTGATTCGTTAAAAAAAAAAAACAACTTTTCCTTTGTGAACTGTCAAATTACGGCGTTATTCCGGGGAAACCTCCAAGGCTGCTGCACAGAAATGAAGCCGCTTGCAGTTCTGGTTTGTTTGGAAGAAGAATTTTAATTGGTAGTTAGCACAAGCAGCAGCAGCAGCAGCAGCCACCGTGGTTGAACACACAAAGAAAGGGGCACCACCTACAGAAACTCCTTATTTCAGAGCCACCAAAATGGACGGCGACTTCCCGCTGTCTCCTCGTGAGGTTCTCCCCTCTTATGCATGCTTCATCCCGGCTGGTCACTCCTGACATTTCCCCGTGACGGTGCAGCAGGGCCAGCATAGTGGACCGGGCGAGGTTGGGCGCAATTCAAACAGGATTTCACAGTCACATTCCCAGCCGGCTGTCTCCCTGGAACAGAATAGGATTAATAATTTGCATTTTAACTCTTCATCGGCAGGGACACGAGCCTGTTCTGGCTAAGTGGCTGTTTTTAAGAGTGTGCAAAGTGTCGCGTACGCACACACACGCAGGCCGCTTGTGTCTATGTGGGGTTTTCTTTACATGCATGATTTATGGGGGACGCTGTGCGTGTGCGCGCGTGATTTATTTGCATGTGCGTCTGTTTGCTAAATGTGCACATATCGGCAGACTGCAGAGCCCGACGGATGCTGTGTGTGTGCGTCTTCGTTTCCACGGGTCAGTGTGATTACAAAGCAGCCATAGATCAAGTTTTATCATGCACCAAAACTGCCTCTGTCCTCTTTACTTTGCAATGTCATCCCTGCACACGAGCTCACATTGCACTCGCTCTCTCTCTCTCTCTCTCGTGCACATGCACACACACAAATACATGCATCCAGTCCCACAATGCACTGGGAGTTACGCAACCTGCTGACTGGACACGAGTGAAAAGTAGTACTTGTGCAGGAGCGTGCACGAGGAGGGTGAAGGGTGGGGTGGGTTTGGTGGGTGCAAGGATGGAAACAGGAGGAACAGAGCATGGCACTGGTGCAGGCATTAGTGTGACAACAGATGGATTGCAGGAAAGAGTTCCAATTTCCTCTTTGAGAGTAAAGCAGAGGGAAGAGAGAAAAGAGAGAGACCACATAAGGAAAGGGAAGCAAGGGGGGGAAAAAAAAGAAGCACAATGAAGCGCAGAGGAGAGATCGAATCAGTGGCAGAGAGAGCAGCAGCAATAATGAGAACGCATGAAAGTGCAAAGAGAAAGACAGAGGAAGAGGATGGGAGGAAGAGTGAGGGGAGGAAGATGGAGGGAGAGAGAGAGGAAGCCGGTGACTTTTCATCTGTGACTGACGGTTTCCATCTGACTGCATCTCTGCCTCCTTGTCTGCATAAAAAAAACCTGAAAATGTCTCCGTGAGCATTTGGGATTTCTGTGTCTGTGTGGATGCATGTGATTCCTGCCTGGTCCATTTCTTTAACTCTTTGTTTCACGTAAAAATGTGTGCCATATTTGTGACTGTAATTGTGTGTGTGTGTGTGTGTGTGTGTGTGCACGTGGCTGCATTCGGGGTTACAGGGACTCATTCATCACATTAAAGAGAGCCAGTGGGGGATGGGACTGAAACTGGACGGCAAAAGTTATTATGCAAAGGCTCGGTTGTAAATCTCTGTGTGTGCACGCTCTACTGTATGTGTGTGTGTGTGTGTGGTTGTGGGTGTTTTCATCGGTGTGTGTGTGTGCGCGCTCTCATTGTGTTTGTGTGCGCTGCTCCTGAGAGGCTCTCCTCATTAAGCAGCGAGGCGACAGGAGTGCAGAGTGTGTGTTTTCACACACCGCTGCTCCGATACAACAGGAGCCACTTCTCTTTTTTTTTTGCCATCTTCCCTTCTCTCCCCCTCTTTGTGCATCATCATCTTCTTCTCTCTTTCCCCTCATCTGTTCCTCCTCCTCCTCTTCCTCACCTTTCTACCTCCTCCGCCATCCCCATCGCTCCTTCCTCTACACACCTGGAGTGTTTGCTGCCTTGTGAAGAGCGGATGCGAAATGAAAACGTTCGCACGTCACTCGTCAATCCTCATCCAGACCTCAACCTTGATTAACGAAGTTTTATATTTTTTTTTAACAATGGTGTCCATGGAAACGTGCATTTCTTTGTTCGCGGCTGAGCTTACCTGTCTGCGTATCTGCACAACCGGATAGAAGTTTGAAGAAGCGTATTAAATCTCTTCAATCACTCTCAGCAAATGTCATGCAAATGTTATGCTTTAATATGCCAAATCAAGAAGAAGCAGGCAGAGCGACAGGAGAGGGGAAAACATGAGAAAACTGACGATGACAACCAAAAAAAAAGTGAGGTGGAAGAGAGAGTTGGAAAAGTCAACAGGTAGATCTGCATGTTGGCGTGCAGGAGGAAGCTCTTCCCTTTCAGATGGAAGCTGATGAGGCTTTAATTGTGGCTTTGGTTGCATGTCAGAGGAGAAAGAAGGAGGAGAAAAAGTGGGAAAGAAATCGAGGGTTCATTTCTGCACAAACACAAAATAAAATTCGTCCAACACGAAGTCACTTTGGGGCAGTTTTTCTCACCATGCTGCTGCTTTTTTTATGGGTCTAATTCCTGTTTTTTCCAAACGAAACCAAAGACGAGTTGAATTATCTGTGAGATCTATCGCCGCAAAATTGACAGCTAGGTTGTTTTCCCGAGCTCACGATTAATCAGTGTCTCCGACTTGATTAGAAAAACTCCCCCCCCCCGATGTTGCTTTTTTTTTTTTTTAGGAATTTCCGCATCCGAACCCCCCTGAAAGTTAAAAGATAAAAACGCAATTTAAAAGAGAAGAAATGCAGGAGACTACAAGTGTTGTGTCGAAAGTGAGACGAGACGCTCGAGCTGAGGAAGGAGCGGGGCGTGAGGCGGCGACGCAAGGAAGGTAGCGACGGAGCAGCATGGAGCGGGGGGGGAAGGAGGGAAAATGAGAGCGAGAAATTATAAGCAGAGGGAGGAAGGATGGGGAAGGGTAGGTGTTGCGGGTGGAGGGGGTGGAGGGGGGGTGAGGAGCATTTGAGGATTCATCTCTTGCTGGATAATTCCCAGGAGGATCTCTCTCCAACACTTGAAAGCTGTGAAGTGTGCGGTTCTGCTCATACTCCTCCTGGTAATTGGAAGAGGAGAGGAGGGGAGGGAGGGGGGAGAGAGAGAGGGGGAGAAGAGAGGAGGGTCAGGTAAAGGAGGGAGAGGAGAGGGTGAAGCAGGTATAAGGAAAAAATCTGGAGAAGGGACAGGAGGACAGGTAAAGACGCCGAGGAGGAAATTAAAAGCACCTGACGATCGCCTCCCTCTCTCTCTTTCTTCTTCTCGGCGTATCTCTTTTATTTTCTGCTCATTAGCTCACTCCTCTTTATTCTCCCTCTACATCACTGTTCTCCTCTCGCCTTCCCTCCCTCCCTTTGCCGGCGATGGCGTGTCTATGGTTGCGGGCGGCTTCTGAAACACGGCCGCGGGCGTTTAATCATTGATGGAGTTTTTTCCTCCACGCAGGCAGGCCAGCGGGCAGCCCCGACTCACTCACATGCGTCAGGACCTGCTGATTCACTCTCTGGGGTCTTCAAACGCACACACAGGCAGCAGCACAAAGGCAAACAAAGATATGCACGTGCACGGATGAAATGCAGCCCGAGCGTGTTTCATGTGTGTGCGAGGCTGCCCACATGTGTGCCTGTCTGGTTTATCCCACCGGGGACGGCGAGGCCCAATCAGCAGCGGTGAGCCCAAATAAAAGCAGCGAAGATAAAAAGCAATTTATTTGACCAGAACAAGAAGACGAAGACGTGTTTGCGTTGGCTCCGGGCCTGCCTGCCACATATGTCTCCGCAGCTTTACACATCCTCCTGCTGCACTCGGTAAACATCTGGCTGTGTTGGTTTCTTAAAAAGTAAATACACTCATATACTGTATCGTTCTGTCGTCGCCCCGTTTGCACATATGCTGCTCTTTATGCCGGCGACGTGGCGGAATCAGCAGAGACATGCGTAAAGATCCTGAATACAAGACTGGGGGAGAATTTCATTAAACGAAAAGCCCACTGTCTGCTTAGTAAGAGTCGACCCAGGAAGCATCCAGCCAATCAAACTGATGCACTGACTTCAATGGGGATCCACAGAAACACAGAAGTAGAACTTGTGAGGAAAAAACGCTTTTTAAAGCTAATTTTGGGCCAAAATCACCAAACTTTTAAAGTGTTTCTTGGTTTTGAAATGAAGCTTCTATACATTTATATAAACACCAACCAGCCCCAGCATTAAAACCACTGACAGGTGGTGAGGTGAAGTGAATACCATTGATCATATTGGTTCTATGTGGTGTTCTGATGGAAAACCTTGATCAGACTTAGACACCCAAATAAACATGGTCCCACAACAAACACACTCCCTCATGCACATGGAAATCCCAGCAACACCAACCAATCAGGAACATGTGGAGGAACATGACAATGGTCCAACATGTTGATGTGACCTCCAGACTTCCTACAGCCCATTCTGATCAAGCATCAACAGGATGCAGTGGAACCAGTTGGATTGACAGAGGCCCCACTGCACAAGCCAGAGTAGCCAAAGGATCCAGTGGTTCCAGACCCCATAGGACACCCTGAGAGGTCCTCTGGTCTATGATTCCCAATGGTTCAGACCACATAAGGGGGACCAACACAGTATATGCCTGATCAGTGTGTGTCCCAGAAACCACTGAAATAGCTGTTACGACTCTCTCCCCATTCGTTTAGATTGGGGTTTGGTCTTGTCAGCCTTAAATAAAGCCTCGGGATGTTACCAAGATGGCTGCCGAGTGTCTAGACTTGCCTGTATCAACTTCGATGTTGGCTGATTGGTCTTCCATTTTGGCTCAGACTGAAATATCTCTATAACAGCCGGGTAGATTAGCTTGAAAGTTTGCACAGAAACTCACGGTGATTGATTATTACCAACTTTAACAATCTCCTGATTCTTTTCTTTTTAGCACAAAGAGGTTCAAAAAGACTCCAGAACACCGTCCAACTTGCAAAAATAGCTTTTGGTAGTTTAAGCAATCATATGGTAGGACTTTACCCTTTCTATGTAAACAAGTTCTGGGATATACTTACTTTCTGAGTGTTCATGTTCTCCTATAGTATGAAAGGTTTGGTGATTGGAGCTACAACCACTCCGGTAGTTAAGGTGGCTTCTCTTTGTTCTCCATTTGTCCGATGAAGGCCTTGCAGCAAAGCTAACACATTCATTCAGTACCCTGCTGATCACAGACACTCGGTAGTTAACAGTGAGCAGCTGTCATGGCGTCTGTTTTACATCGACTGGACTGGATTGATCAGAAAATTGATGCCTTTGGTTTCTGTGGAGTCATTTCACTTGAGACTGTGGACACTTCAGCATAGGAATAAGGGCCCTTTAATAACAGTGGACAGTAAATACGCTCCATATCATAAATAGGTGGTGACACAGTCGGACAGCTGGAATAAACATCACGCGTGCTAAGCGTCGGCGTGTTAGCATGTTGACCTCATCGTTCAGCTGAAGCCTCCCATAATGTCAGAGTCACTGCCGCATATTTAACCTACTGCGCGGAAGGTAAAGCATATAACAGCACATTACATCCAATAAACACAGGAAATGCACCGTTATGCAGCAGGTTAGCAAGTCAAACGTCACCCTGCTCGTTTTCAGACATCAATTAAGCGTATTTATTTTCTTTTTTTTGCCTTTATCATACTGTGGCACGTCTGAAATAAAACCAAAAATAAAAATATTAGAGCCTGCATTGCGTTGGATGTATGGTAAATATGTTGGATAGCACTAAAACGCAGCCCTGTGGAAGAAGGAGACTGTACTGGTAATAAAGATGTGTTCTGTTAATCTCCCTCTTCCTCTGCACTCACGCAGAATTCATTATTACTGTACCGTTCCAGCAGCACGATCTACAAAAGACCGGCACACGACTGGTTTTAATTAAGGGCCAAAAATAGGCCGGGGCATATCCGTCTAACCCTCGCCGGCACATTGGCCCGATGATGTGCAGGTGAAAAAATTAAAAAACCTGCAATTAAACTCTCGTCACGTGAAAAAGCTGACGAGATCTCGTAATATCATCACTGACGGAAGAGATTACCGAGAGCTGAGCTGGTGAGTTTCACACCGCTGGAGATCACTGTTTACATCCAGATTGGAAGTTTATTTGACTATTAACTCCGCTGATGCCCAAACATACATGATAGTCAGCTTTGCTCCACATACGAACGGCCCTGAAGCGCTACAATCCTCTCCCACAACACAGATGACAGCCTCTTGCTTGGTTTTTGCAGTAGCAGGTACAGCTTATCATCTCCCTCCCCTCTTTTCCGTCCGTCTGTCTGTCTGTTTGCCAGTCTCTCATCCTGATCAGCAGAGAGTTTTTTTTATTATTATTATTTTATTTCTCAGAGGATTAAAGCCGGACCCTGTCGAGTAGAAACCCAATCTCCTCCTTCTCCCTTTCCTCACCATCGAATTCCATCAAATTCAGCCCCCCCCTCGCTCTCCGCCCCTTCCGACCCCACCCTGAAGTGGATGGATTAATGATCTATCCGTCCCTCATGTGAGCGTACACTCAGTATCACCTACAGCGCTGTCTGTCCGCTTATCTTTAGCTTTTTTTTCCCCCCCTCCCCTCAGGATGAATGGTTTTCCAAGTGTGTACCTGTGTAATCCGCTCTATTGTACTCGCCGCGGCTCCGTCCTGCCTGGTGACTCATTGTGAAGGGCCCGTCCGCCGCGTTGCATCTCCGAGAAGAAAAGAAAGCGCACATACAAAGTAGTCTGCAGTGGTTATGTGATTGCTTCCATTAAAGTGATTATGCAATCAACAGCAGCAAGACAGACAGGAGGCAGACAGGCAGGCAGTCCAGCAGTGAGACAGACAGGGAGACGAGGGGGGTAGATGTGCAGCGAACGCAAACACACACGCGATCTGCACACGTATGTACACAGCACTCAGGCAGGCAGGGGGAATTTCTCTCTTGTTAATAATTATTATGAAACGGCTTCACATGGAGCACTTGCCTCTTCGTGCTCAGCATGACGGCAGGTCTGTCCCAGCAACCTCTCGCCACACACACACACACCGGCACACACACTTTTTCTTTCTTCAATCCCACCCTCCTCCTCCTTCCTCCTTCCTCCTCCTCCGCCACTCCTGACAATATTTACCAGACCCCAGGGGCTCCCAGCGGACGCCCCTCTCCCCGTCTCCCCCCCTGAGTCTCACTTCCTGGGTGAGCTGGCGTTTGGAGAGTCCCGGGCTCCGTGTGGGCCTCCGCCGATGCTTGTTTTTCACCAAAGCAAACAGATAAAGAGGGACAACGGGGACCAAGTTGCACATCTCCTTTCTTCTTCTTTGTTTTACATCTCAACATTTTATCTCTAATCACTCTCCTTCAGTAGGAGTCTGTCATCGGCGCTCCTCAGCTCACCTCCTGATGGCTGCTTTGTTGATCTGTTAGGGTTTTTATGGTTCTTCCCTCCTCGCTCTGTCTGCACTGCTGAGACACTGATTCAACCTCTGCACTCCGGGGCGACATTACACGAGACCGACTTATGAGTTTACACTCTCCCCTCCTACCAAGTTGGCGGAAAGATGAAGTCCCAGTTTTCCTCACGCCCTTCTCTTTTCTTTTTCTTCTCCCAGCCAAGAAAGCGCCGGACGGCTCAGTCATCGCCAACGGCTACTGCGACTTCTGCCTCGGAGGCTCAAAGAAGACCGGCTGTCCTGAAGACCTAATCTCCTGTGCGGACTGTGGACGCTCAGGTAGGGCACCGCTGAAGGGGATGATTGGCAGGAGGAAGGCAGTCCTCTGCTGATGCACAATTCTGAAATGTCTCAGTCGCTGAGTATAGATTTCTTATTCACTATTTGAGTAACTGCAAGCTTTGGTTCCTTTCGATGAAGCTTTAAATGGATGGACCATACCAGTGTTTTTTGTTTTAGCCCGTCTACTACAAACTCAACCCCCCTCTCTCTCCCCAAAAACGACTCTCCTGTACAACTAAACTGCATTCTCATTTGCTGCACATTTTAAATGAAACATCTTTCATCCCTTAAAGGAAGCGTTTCTACTTTCAAAGAGCCGCAAGACCCTCATTAGGAGCTCGGAGGAAGGGCTGGTGTTGGTGGAGAACGGGGTTAGCGTCCCATGTGGGGCTGTTATTTTTAGGCTTTCATTTTCACTCACTGTGTGGTTGGTTCATGCACCTATAATGTCATGTTTTGGGTTAAAATTAGACGAACGTGATATTGGATTTTAGCAGATATCCAGGAACTCATATAGGCACATGCACCGATCAGCCCCAACATCCTGACCACTGACAGGTGAAGTGAATACCATTGATCATATTGGTACTATGTGGTGTTCTGATGGAAAACCTTGATCAGACTTAGACACCCAAATAAACATGGTCCCACAACAAACACACTCCCTCATGCACATGGAAATCCCAACAACACCAACCAATCAGGAACATGTGGAGGAACATGACAATGGCCCAACCATAGACATATATACGTAGACGTTGACTGCTGCTGCCGATTGGAGCCGACGTGCCTACGCGGCGGCCATCTTGGTACAGTGCCACTCTCCCCTACAGTGCATTACGTCTATAGAGGAATGACATGTCTGCACTATAAAAGTGATCATAAATCCATCAGTTGTCAACATATATTGTTTGTTACAAACGTCAGACATGGAGGACGGACAGGCAGACATAAATAGAACAAAAGCATCCAAGCATCCTGTGTCAAAGCTACATGTGTGACGTTTTTAACAAACCAAACCGTTTGGAAATCGGTCGAAAATTCAGTGAATAATTCTACTTTAAGATTGTGGAGTACCTCTTACCTCCATAGACTTACATTCACTCCCCCTCTGCTAGCCCTGTACCAAGATGGCGGAGCTTTAGGCACGTCCCTCCACAGCCAATGCGGCGTCTACCTATATATGTCTATGGATGTGACCTCCAGACTTCCTACAGCCCATTCTGATCAAGCATCAACAGGATGCAGTGGAACCAGTTGGATTGACAGAGGCCCCACTGCACAAGCCAGAGTAGCCAAAGGATCCAGTGGTTCCAGACCCCATAGGACCCCCTGAGAGGTCCTCTGGTCCAATGGTTCAGACCACATAAGGGGGACCAACACAGTATTAGGCAGGTGGTCATGATGTTATGCCTGATCGGTGTATGTTCTTTCACCTAATTGCAGAGAGCATCACTTCTGTAGTGGGATTAGTATTTTCCTCGTAGTTTCATTTGTAGAATCTGGACTTCCTTGAGTTCCTTGAAGACGTTCCACCTCTCTGAACATCTGGAGGAGGACCTCTCAGGTGAAACGTCTTCAAGAAACTCAAGCAAGTCCAGATGCTACGATTGAAACTACGAGGATAACCATGACCTGGTTGACTGAGAATCTTCACAGATATGGGAATAGTATTATTACAGTGTTGGATCAACCTAAATGGATTGCTCCAACTGGTAACACACAACTGAATTAAGTTTGTCCAGGTGAATTTAGTGCTTTAAGTTCGAGGTATTTGACCAACAGTTTGCTTCGCTGCAGCTTAATTGTAAAGACAGTCAGCTTGAGGTGTCCAATTTTTCCAACTCTGCTTTACCCAAACGTTAAATGTAAAACATGACTGTGTCTTCAGATTTCCACCGTTACTCTGTGATCCTACTTGAATAAAACAACCGTCAAGCTGCAGCAAAAAATATCAGAGGAAGAGAGCGTCAATTCAATCCAGAATTAAACTGTGATCACCAAAGTGGAAAGACAAATGAGATTTTTACAGTGTATGCCAACTCTTATTGTGAAGGCCCACTGGTAACTGCACATGTAAAACACAGTACAGCTGTTATTTACCTGTCAGCACTCATTTTTAAAGCTTTATACCAATGATGACGCCGATGTCATCGTGCACGCCGAGTCAAAACACACCTTTTCTCAACACATGAGTGAAGTTTCTCCTCCATTCTCTGGGTTACCACGGTGACCACTACCAGCTCACTGGGTGATTGGAAGCTGATTTGAAACCACAATCCAATGGAGAATCTCTCAGAAGCAACTGAGAATGCGGTTTAGTCGTATAGGATTGTAATGTGTCAGAGACAGGACTCTCAAATCATGTACAGCATATCTAGCCTCACTAATGGCCATTTGATGTAATGTTTCGTATTTTCTGAGGTATGTTTCTCGCCTCCTAGTCATCTTTGATTCCACTACAGTGTCAAAATCAGCTTGTAGAGACTTGAACTTGACTTGAGATTAGTAATTAACCTCACTGAAAACATAAAGGAGACAAATATGCTGAAAATGCCAAATCACATACGTGCAGATGTGCCATTAATATTAACTCACAGTCAACAGGTTTGCATCACACTGTCGATTAATAACTCCCTTGGTATCTCAAGTGAGTTGGTTGTGAAAAACAAACACCAAGTCTGGGTTGTGCTTTCTGATACACACTGATGTGAGGACTCTCCACTGCATCCCAACACCAACACAACTTTGGCAAAAACAAAATTAAAGTGACGTTCACTATGACGTCTTATCTCATGATTCAGTGTCAAGTCTCTGCAAGTTCATTATTGTGTGGAAATTAATGGAAAACAATGGTCGCCTGGAAACTGGACAACACGTTAAAACAGCTGACTGCTTTGGGAAAAAGGTGTCTGTAATGTAAAGTGTCACATCTGTATGTTCTTACAAATCAGGGGCTATTTGCACTCATGCAATCTGACTTTACCCATTGAAGCGTCAACGCTCAAAAACTACAGGCCTCATGAAGGATCGATTGTTTATGAGATAACGAAAGGTGAATATAGTTTGGGAATGTTTGTTCACTTCCATGACCAGACTTGGAGGGAGCGTACCTATGTTCCCACAGCCCTATGTTCCCACAGTCCTATGTTCCCACAGTCCTATGTTCCCATAGCCCAGTGATCCCACAGCCTTATGTTCCCACATTCCTATGTTCCCACAGCCTTTTGTTCCCACAGCCCTATGCTCCCACAGATTTTTTTCTCAAGTTGGCCCTGTGTTCCCACAGCCCTATATTCTTCATAGCCTTATGTTCCCACAGCCCTATGTTGTCACAGCCTTATGTTCCCACAGCCCTATGTTGTCACAGCCTTATGTTCCCACAGCCCTATGTTGTCACAGCCTTATGTTCCCACAGCCCTATGTTCCCACAGCCCTATATTCCCACAGCCTTATGTTCCCACACCCTTATGTTCCCACAGTCCTATGCTCCCACAGCCTTAAGTTCCCACAGACTTTTTTCTCAAGTTGGCCCTGTGTTCCCACAGCCCTATGTTCCCACAGCCTTATGTTCCCACAGACTTTTTTCTCAAGTTGGCCCTATGTTCCCACAGCCTTATGTTCCCACAGTCCTATGCTCCCACAGCCTTAAGTTCCCACAGACTTTTTTCTCAAGTTGGCCCTATGTTCCCACAGCCTTATGTTCCCACAGTCCTATGCTCCCACAGCCCTATGTTCCCACAGATTTTTTTCTCAAGTTGGCCCTGTGTTCCAAAAGCTCTATGTTCCCACAGCCCTATGTTCTCACAGCCTTATGTTCCCACAGTCCTATGTTCCCACAACCCTATGCTCCCACAGCCCTATGTTCCCACAGCCCTATATTCCCACACCCTTATGTTCTCACAGTCCTATGCTCCCACAGCCTTAAGTTTCCACAGACTTTTTTCTCAAGTTGGCCCTGTGTTCCCACAGCCCTATGTTCCCACAGTCCTATGTTCCCACAGCCCTGTGTTCCCACAGCCCTATGTTCCCACAGTCCTATGTTCCCACAGCCCTATGTTCTCTCTTGCTCAACACCGCTACTCCAACATGGGGTTTCTGTGGAGCGACGAGTCGCATGGAGATATCCGCGTTTTCCCTTCGAGTAAACGGGGTCTTAGAAATGTGAGACATGTGGGAACATAAGGCTGTGGGAACAGAGGATTGTGGGAACACGGGACTTTGGCAACATAAGGCTGTGGGAACACTGGGCTGTGGGAATATAGGACTTTGGGAACATGGGGCTGTGGGAACATAGGGTTGTGGGAACATAGGACTGTGGGAACATAAGGCTGTGGGAACATAGGACTGTGGGAACATAGGACTTTGGGAACATAGGGATGTGGGAACATAGGGCTGAGGGAACATAAGGGTGTGGGATCACTGGGCTATGGGAACATAAAGCTGTGGGAACGTAGGGCTGTGGGAACATAGGGCTGAGGCAAAATAGTGCTGAGGGAACATAGGGTTGAGGGAACATAGGGCTGTGGGATCACTGGGCTATGGGAACATAAAGCTGTGGGAACATAGGGTTTTGGGAATATAGGACTGTGGGAACATAGGACTGACCCTGACTTGGGGATGAAACTCTTGCCAGGAATATCACTAAATGAGATAAACAATGAGTAACATACATAAAACAGAAGTCTTTTAATGTGAAGTATCATACAGATACCTTCACCGGCCCTGAAACATGAATGGTTCTAATAAAATGTCATCTTGATGTGACCTCACTGTCTGGCAAAAACAAAAACCTGTTTTCAATCTTGTCTGCTGCACGCCTTTCAGTCCCGGCTGCTTGTACATGAGCCTATTGTGATATGATAAAAAAAGACTTTGTTCATTTCTTCTTTTGAGAGGGTTTCACATTGTTACGAGGACCTGACATGAGTTTGTGAGAGAATGATCTCCCCTCAGCATGTACTTTGGTTGTGAATGGAAAACAGCACTTATTTCACTGGAGTGGAACTTTTTAAAAATATGGTTGTATTATTTTGCCTCCCATCGTAGGTTTCACTTTGTTTTGGTCCGGGATGTGTTTGTACATTGTGGTTGTATG
This sequence comes from Dascyllus trimaculatus, assembly GCA_024666655.1. Taxonomy (NCBI): domain Eukaryota; kingdom Metazoa; phylum Chordata; class Actinopteri; family Pomacentridae; genus Dascyllus; species Dascyllus trimaculatus. The sequence continues at coordinate 35,424,980 of CM045453.1, forward strand.
TATCAATGCAGAGATTGCAGTGTACATGGTGCAGAACTTGTGTGCTTACTATTTGATCGCATGTACTGTATATGCATTTCTATATTTCCCCTCATGTTCTTTTTTTCCATCTGAAAAATAAAAAAAAAGAGAACGAAAAAGATTGACGTGATTTGTAGTGAATGGGCTAACGCATGCAAAACATTGGTATGGTCCCTTTTCTTTAGAGCCGCTCGCAGAGAAGACAAGGTCAGGAAGTGAGGGTGACGTAATATTTCTATTGTCGTGATCATGTAACAGCAAGTACCAGGCGAAACTAAAATAACTGGGGAAGAGGAGAGAGGTTATTTTTAAATGGCAGGGAAGTGGACTGCTGCCGAAAAAGGACGATTTATTCGTCCTCTTAGAAAATGTTGTAGCGTTTATTTAAATAGTTCCTAATGGTTTCCGAGACCAACTCAAAAAGCAGCCCCACAGTTCCAACCAAGGCTCTTTTATGCTTTTATTATAATTTGTCCTTGAATCCTGCCTTCTTAATGTAAACACACACGGAGGAAGACAAACGAGCAACTCATTGTGATCGCCTGCAAAAACACCAGAGCTGAACATACAACCAAGCGCAAGGCAAACAAAGCGACGGACAGATGCAATATACGGATGACTTTCCTCGAAGTTCAGACGGCGATAGTGAAAAACGTGGCCATGTGTTTGTGTGTCTGTGTGTGCTCGTATGCATGTGTGTGTGTGTGTGTGTGCGTGTGTGTGTGTGTGTGTGTGTGTGCACCCAGGCCACCCGTCCTGTCTGCAGTTCACAGTGAACATGACGGCTGCGGTGAGGACTTATCGCTGGCAGTGCATCGAGTGCAAGTCGTGCAGCCTGTGCGGCACCTCTGAGAACGACGTAGGCTCTCACCCCATGCTACACGCTAACACCGAACACATGTGGCTGCACACACACACACACACACACATACTACAGCAGTGGTTCTCAACTGGTGGGTCGGGACTCAAAAGTGGGTCACGAAGCCATTTTTAGAGGGTCGCAGAAGCAAAAAAAGTAGTGGTATAAAGTCTTTTATTTTGAAGGAGGTGTTTCTTATGACACAGTTTGCTTTCAGTAGCAGGATATTTAGTGGTGGTGACACCAGTAGTTGCCCACTATTAATCTCTAGATTTGTCTCTGCCAGCTTATTGGAGAAATTTATGCTAAAACGAGCCAAAAATGAACCAAAATGTGCTCAGAATCTGTCAAAATGGGCCAAAATATGCCCCAAACTTGGCAAAACGTCCAAATATATCAAAAAAATAAGCCAAAACTTTCCAAAGCTGTATCAAAATGCGTTGAGACTCCACCCAAATACACCTTAATTTGTTAACAGGAACAGCAAACTTCAACAATTTGGGTTGCGACCGATATTAATGGAGACACAGTGGGTCCTGAGGCTGGACCAGATGAGAACCGCTCCACTACAGCACGTAATGTTTGACAAACCTAGAATTTGGTGTTTGAAATCAGCAGAAAATTGTCGATTCCATTCACGGCCTCTCACTGATGGACTTTCAGGCTGGCGTTCTTTTTGTGTTCTTGCCCAGAGACATCAGATGTAAATTAGCTGCTAAGCAACTGCGTTCAACTGTGTGCTGTCCCTGCAAAAAAGAAAGAAACAATAAATAAATGAATGAAGATTTATCAGCCGAGAAGGTTTGGGTGATGTTTAACCTTTTCAAACAGTCATCCAGGAGCCACAGATTTACATATTAAGCCCGAGTGCATGATTGTATATGACTGAAGGGTGGTGTTAAACCATGTAACTGAATAACCATTAAAGAATTCTAAAGATACGTAGCCTTGCTTCGTTGCTATCAGCCAAAATAAAGCTCCACAGTCAGCTGGATTCACTATTCAAGAGACATGCACACCACAACCCTACATCTATTTATATGTACACAATCGCACACGTCGTCTTTTGCTGCTTTGATATCGATCCTGTCGCCACGCGCCGTAACATCTGCTGTTGTCTTCTGTTGCAGGACCAGCTGCTGTTCTGTGACGACTGTGACAGAGGCTACCACATGTACTGTCTGAGCCCTCCCATGTCTGAACCACCAGAGGGTATGCATTACAACACAAGCACTACAGCCTGCAGCTCCCCCCGCTGCGCTCGGTCTGACTGCACCGGCCAGAGGAAGCTCGTCCGAGAACATTTTTGTTGTTGGCGCTGAGTTACGTAACTGTCTGTGCTGTAGGTGGGGAGACAGTCACACTTAGAGAGGGAAACCTGCGGTCAAGTCAGTCATAATCATGCGCCGGCTTTTTAGGCGGTGAGAAATGCAACCCCCGGGACTCTTTCTGGAGCATCCTGATGTGAACGCACCAGGCAGAAAGAGTCCCGGCGCTGGTTCTGATCACAGAAACCAAGGCAGGTACATCTATTTAAATCAAACCGTCATTTGGCACATAAGATGGCCGCCTCAGGATGTTTGATGGCGTTGTCATGGAAATGAGTAGTAGAAAGATAATCTGTTTCCATGGCAAAAGTGTCACTTGGCTGAACATACAGTAGCAGTGCCACTTGTGTTCAACACTCACTAACAGTGTCAAGCTCTGCCCACACATGCACTGCTTTTGATTTACAAGGAACATGTTTGAAATCCAGCAGCAGTCACTTATTTTGGGTTTACATGGATGGCAAACTTATATTTTTATACCTTCTGTCCTGAGCTCGGTGCTCACACAACACCTTCAGGCAGGATCCTCGCTCACTTTGATGTATTAAGGTTGAGAGGTACATTTAAAATCTGTCTTAAGTTGATGTTTAATTAATGTCACAAATCCCACGCCAGAATCCAAACCAAACTAGTCGTCAAATCCCCTGCATCCACGAACCACAGGCACAGCATGTGGTGCCTCAACATGCAGCTTTAATTTACAGTGTTACTTAACGCTCTGTGTGAAATGAGGGATTAATCCACGCGGCTTTACAATAGCGGTGATTGAACTTCCGATCCGTGGTGTGCTGTGTGTGTGTTGTACAGGGAGCTGGAGCTGTCATCTGTGTCTGAGACAACTGAAGGAGAAGGCCTCAGCCTACATCACCCTCACTTAATCCGTGGAGCTGCTCCTCATCCTCTCGGCCCGCCGTCCTCTCCCACCTCTCCGTCGACCCTCCTCTTGTGATCCGCTCGCCTCCACTTCCTCTACAATCTGTCCCCGTGACCTCTGACACGACTGAGCGCACGGCCCGGCAGCGCTGCAGCCATTCTTGAACGTCTCTCAGCAGCGAGCCGACCTCTGTCCTTTTGTCAGTCAAATTCACTGCTGTGCTTGACCTGAACACCCCCTCCCCTCCACTCCTGCCCCGTCTCAACAGAGGAATTCATCAGCTGGCAATAAGTTTGCTAGCAAGACACACACTCCAGCCTGCCAAGGGCACTTCTGAGGCACACTACTCCACAGGAACCCTCATAAGGGCCCTCGGATGAGCCCTAATGATCTTCAGCTGCAACTCAGTCAAGTAGTGAGTGAGAATTAATAAGATGGATAGGTGTTAGGCAGAGGACAGGGCTTTGAAGACCCTGAATAACCATGGAGCAGTGTGTTTCGGTGTTAGCCAACTGTGAAATATACACCCAACCAAAATTTCATTTTCTCCCTCCGTCCTGTGCCGTGTGTGGCGGGGCCGAGGCGCTGAACTCTGCTCCGTTATTTGTCTGCAGGGCTTCCTCGCCCTGAGCAGTTTCAAGCGGGGAGTGAATTGTACAGAATTCTGACTCTGACTCTCGATCAACACGCTCAAAAAAACTCCCGTCACCGGAAAACGAGGAGCGTCTGGTCAGGAACTCTCTCCGACCTCGCCCCGTCCTCTCTCCTTGCATGGGGTTTCCACAAACTAATGATGCATTTTGAGATTGACACTGAAGGTTTTAGTGCACGGATGTGATCCTCTGATGAAAGGAGAGAAGGATTTTTCTCTAATCAGCTATCTCCGATCAAACAGTGTATTTAAAAATGACAATTTAGGCTTAGCATCTCTCACAAATCCTTTACCTGACCTGTATTCGCCCTTTCCTTCTATCAAACAATGACTGTGAAGCCAATGCGGGACTGAAACGCTCCTGGTGCTTGGTGTGTTTTCTCTGTGTGTTAAGAATGTAGGGTTGATGTGTGGACAATGCAGATTCTTTGTCTGGCCCGAGCCGAGGCCTGAAAACTTATTTTTTATGATTCCTTTTTCAAAGTATTTGTTTTTCATTTGCATGTTGTGATTTCGATTGTTTTTAAAAACTTTTAATTGAAATTGAAAAGAAAGCACACTTAATTCGCAATAATGTGTTTGTGATATGAACTCTTTTGGCCAAACTGGGTGTGTTTTAAACTGTGTGCCTGAGTGTCTGTTTGTGTGCGTTCATCTGAGCACTACGGTACCTGTAGCTCGACGGGATCCGTGAGAGGACGCGAGTAGCAGGGCGGTGAAGTGAATGTAAGGGAGGTCAGCGCTTTCCTGGCAGAGGTGGGGCAGCTCTCGAGTCTTGGTGCTGAAGTCGAGGCAAAGAAGTGTTGAAGGAGCAGATGAGAAGTTATAGTTTCACAGGTTATGAGCCAGACGATTTCTTGGCAGCGACTCCAGGAAGTCGCCGTGTCCAGCAAAGAAAGTCAGGCACATAATCCAACGTAAAAGAAGAAAACCACAACGGTTGCACCCTTTGTTTTCTATAACATGCTAATCCTGGAGCTTTGGAGGTGCTAGTAGGCAGATTGTGTTTACTCAAGACAGAGCCAGGCTAGCTGTCTCCCCAGCTTGTAGTCTTAATGCTAAGCTAAGCTAACTATCTCATGGCTGCAGCTTCATAATCATCACACAATAGGACTGGTAGCAATCTTCTCATCTGACTCTCAGCAATAGAGTGAAATCACAATCCTGAAAGCCGAGTTTGGTCCGAAAAGGACAAACTTGTCACCAAAATTAATTACGTTTGCTATATTTAGGAAACCAAATCCTGGAAGAGCATCACCACAGCACAATGTCAAGGATCACTGCTTCTAGGTTAGCGGAGATGCTAAGCTATTTGTTGCTAGTTTGAAGCGATACTCCATCCAGTAGTCCTTTAAAGATCAAACACACCTTTCGACAGACGTTAAGCCACTGCTGAGAAAAACAGTCACAGCGTCACCAAAGTACAATACAAGTCGACGACACTGCTTCTGTTTGACGTTCGCCATCGTGTACACATTTAAGTGACACACAGGAGCTTTAATAACTTGGTGAGGACCCCAAAGACGGTTTAAGTGAGGCCACCTGTTCCGTGAAATTGATAAGCGATGACGTTGTGAACTGCTACCTGCCAGTGTGCTAAAGACCAGTACAAATGTTATGGGATTAATGTGCCAGCCAGCATGCATTACTGTGAGCCTGCACTGAAACGCCCCCTTATTTCCTTTTAACCCAAAGCCCCGTGATTTTATACTCAGACAGTTTAACTGGACGTCTCAAGGCAACTTTAGTGGACATGTTGAAGGATCCTGAAGTGTCACCAACCTGCTGTGAGTTGCTGCTCGATGTACACCGATCAGGCCTGACATTAAGACCACCTGCCTAGTATTGTGTTGGTCCCCCTTATGTGATCCAGAATGCTCTGAACCATTGGACCAAAAGGACAAATGGTCTGGTACAAAGAGAAGCCACCTTAACTATGGGAGTGGTTGTAACTCCAATCACCAAACCTTTCATACTATAGGAGAACATGAACACTCAGAAAGTAACTCCCAGAACTTGTTTACATAGAAAGGGTAAAATCCTACCATATGATTGCTTAAACTACCAAAAGCTATTTTTGCAAGTTGGACGGTGTTGTGGAGTCTTTTTGAACCTCTTCGTGCTAATGGGGAAAGAGTCAGGAGATTGCTAAAGTCGGTAATAATCAATCACCGTGAATTCCTGTGCAAACTTTCAAGCTAATCTACCCAGCAGTTATCGAGATATTTCAGTCTGGACCAAAATGGAAGACCAATCAGCCAACACCAAAGTTGATACAGGCAAGTCTAGACACTCGGCAGCCATCTTGGTAATGTTCCGAGGCTTTATTTAAGGCTAACAAGACCAAACCCCGATCTAAACTAATGGGGAGAGAGTCGTAACAGCTATTTCAATGGTCTCTGGGACACACACCGATCAGGCCTAACATCAAGACCACCTGCCTAGTAGTGTGTTGGTCCCCTTATGTGGTCCAGAATGCTCTGAACCACTGGACCAGAGGACCTCTCAGGGTGTCCTATGGGGTCTGGAACCACTGGATCCTTTGGCTACTCTGGCTTGTGCAGTGGGGCCTCTGTCAATCCAACTGGTTCCACTGCATCCTGTTGATGCTTGATCAGAATGGACTGTAGGAAGTCTGGAGGTCACATCAACATGTTGGACCATTGTCATGTTCCTCCACATGTTCCTGATTGGTTGGTGTTGTTGGGATTTCCATGTGCATGAGGGAGTGTGTTTGTTGTGGGACCATGTTTATCTGGGTGTCTAAGTCTGATCAAGGTTTTCCATCAGAACACCACATAGAACCAATATGATCAATGATATTCACTTCACCTGTCAGTGGTCAGGATGTTGGGGCTGATCTGTGTATGTGCCTGAGTCTAAATGGTTTAGTGCATTTAAGGTTTGCCATCTGCATTGGATTATATAAAGGCACTGACCACCTCTTCATCTTCCTCTTCCTACTGTTTTGTATGTGACTAAGAACATGAGGACACCACACACGGCAAAACAGTAGTAAACTATCAACCTTGATGCAGCCCCACCCTAAAGCATACCCTGCTTTATCATCAATTTTCCTCTAAATGGGATCATAAATTCCAACCTGAGCACCATGCTGCTTTTAAAAAAGTACTGAAACTAGCGATTGAGACCATAAACTCATTAGGAAAATGTTTACTGAGGCCACAAATCAAATTAAAAGTAGGGTCATTTCCTCATAAACTTCAATGCAATCAGACTGCTGGTGGATTCGCCCCCTGGTGGCCGTTAGAAAGACTGCAGGTTTAAGGCGTTTTAGAATTGGTTGCACTTTTTTTTTAGATCTTTTTACAAACAATCTCTGGAGTAGACCAAGTTGAACTCAGCAGACAAGAACTGGAGGAACCAAAGTCCTATTTATATTATGATAACGCTGGGTATCGGAAAATTACAGTACTTTATTGGCAAATTTACACAAATATTACAACAATACACTACAAACCAGGTACTTATACTTCAAATTAATATACTAAGTATTCTGTTCTGTCCACTTTCGTCTGTTGTTGAGCTCAGAGTCATTGATCAGAGTAGTAACAGTGGTTGAGTTGGAGTCTGAAGACTTCTATCTAATGTGAACTGGTGCATTTTACTGGCGCATCTCACATCGGGCAGCGATTCACTTCAGGTCACAGCTCACATCTGGTGGTGGCAAAATGCAGACTTAGGAAGCGTTCAGACTTCCTGACTTGCAAGCAGACGGTAGCTCTAAACAGAGAGATGGATCAAGGGCAAGAAATTGGTTCGGATCGGTTTGGTTGGAATGAACATCTGGTTTTAAAGCTGCATCGCGTCTCCGAAAGGAAACTTCGCAGGATCAGACGGCTCGCGAGAATGTACCTGAACTGTAGTTGTGTTCGCCATGTGACGGAGGGACGGTAGGCGCTGATGCTGTGCCGTCCCTCGGTCTAATGTGACTCCACTGTTGCACGAATGGCACCTCAGATGTGTCCGGTTTCATACTTTGATATCGTCGGTGATGCTTTTTTAAATAACAACGAGAGAAAAACCTTTAACTCGTGTTTGGATTCCTGTTTGGTTTTGTAGTTTGTGTTTTGTTTCTCCACATTTTGCACAGTGTGGCTGCATTTGTGTGTGTGTCTGTATATGTGTGTTTAACCACTTATGACTACTGGAAGGTCAACGATAAAGCAAACTGAACCAAAACAGTGAATTATAATTATTCTGTTTTTATTCTCAGCGGAACCGGTTGCATGGCACAGCACTGCTACAGGATTGTAATGCTGAAAAAGTGTACTTCACTTCCCACAAGGCACTTGGATTACGCTGTTTCATTTCATGGTGTGTTAAATTAGTGGTGCAGTTACCCGTAGACATATATACGTAGATACCACATTGACTGTGGAGGGACGTGCCTAAAGCTCCGCCATCTTGGTACAGGGCTAGCAGAGGGGGGAGTGAATGTAAGTCTATGGAGGTAAGAGGTACTCCACAATCTTAAAGTAGAATTATTCACTGAATTTTCAACCGATTTCCAAACGGTTTGGTTTGTTAAAAACGTCACACATGTAGCTTTGACACAGGATGCTTGGATGCTTTTGTTCTATTTATGTCTGCCTGTCCGTCCTCCATGTCTGACGTTTGTAACAAACAATATATGTTGACAACTGATGGATTTATGATCACTTTTATAGTGCAGACATGTCATTCCTCTATAGACGTAATGCACTGTAGGGGCGAGTGGCACTGTACCAAGATGGCCGCCGCGTAGGCACGTCGGCTCCAATCGGCAGCGGCGTCTACGTATATATGTCTATGCAGTTACCAACAAAACCAGTGGTATCCAATCAAAAGTTGTTTATTCCCATTATTAACCAATCAGAGCTAACATCTAGACTTGAAGTGTGTTTGAGTGGAAACAGTTAAATGATGATTGTCAGATTGAATCTAATGGAAATGTCTGTGATGAGGATGATGATGGAGGAGGATGATGATGATGTCAATGGTGACTGAAAAGCCTTTATATCGGGAGCTTTCCTGGCACTTAGTAGGAGAAGCATGGTGGAGTCAAACTCATTTTGATTGTACTATCTGGGGAGGGTGGGGAAGCCATGTTGGGGTTTCGGACGGGTGGGCATCCGTGTGATTATTGACTGAAACTTGAGCTTTCCCTTTGTACAAATGGACAAACCAAGGTGAAGCTGGTGGCGAGGGGGTGGCGCAAAGCCCCACCAGGAATCTCCAGGCCTCAAGTCGCCCCCCATCCCGTCCCGGTCAGAGGGTCGAGACTTTGGGCCGCTCCGGGCCTCTCTTGTAAATTGTCGTTCTGTGATCTTGCTTGCACTTTTTTTTTTTGTTTGTTTCCTTTCCCAAAAATAAGAAACTAACTGTAAGTACGTGAGCGTGCGAGTGAGGGTGCACTTTTTATTTCCAATCTCTGCATTTCCCCCCCCCCCCAACGTGATTGTCTGTTGTGAACAACGCTGGATAAAGACGAGTTTTTAATTTGTATTTTTTACCTTCGGAGGAAGACGAAATCTTCCCGGACATTTTTTAACTTCCTCCCCCTTCCTCCCCCTTTCCCTCCCTCTCTCTCTCTTTCTCTGTCTGGTACCTGGGAATGCTTTGAAACGTGGACTGCGACCGCATTGCTGTCATCGCCGCTGTCAGTCATTCTCTGTGAATTCATTCGGCTTTCTCGACTTACCCCGGTTTTTCTCCCTCCCTTCCCTCGACTCATTTTTTTTCCATTAAAAAGATGAGATTGAAAAATGAACTCTAGCTTTGTGTTGTCATTGTGTGCGGCCCGTGTGTGTGTGTGTGTTTGTGCATTATTTGTGCTTGTTCCTGTGGTATAAAACCCTGGCTGTTGGTGTGTTTTTGGACAGTCGTCTGTCTGTCTGTCTGCTCGTCTGTATTGTTGCCAACTAGGGCAGCTTACAAGTCAGTTTCCTCTCAGGTGGGGAGGACTCGTCCACACAGTTCTACTTGCAGGCTGGAAGCTGAGGCCAACACCGACCATATTCCCCTCCTTTCACTCTGCAGATTGCAATCTATCAAAGCAGCGCGTTCAAAGTCAGCTTTCAAACCCAGTATAACTAATTATCATTTCCAATTTAAATTAAACACTTCCCAGCCCAAACCTACTGAGCAGAAACCCTTTCTCTTTCCTTTTCTTTTTGCAGCACACTCCAAAATATTTAACCTTTTCATGCGTTTGAAAAAAGGAAAAAAAAAAAATTGGCGGTGAACGGACAAAAGATTAAAGGACGGCTTTGTTTTGCCTCCATCGCCGCCCTGCAAAACTGGGAACGGGGGGACAAAAGAGCCCCATTGTCCGCGATTGTTTTCGAGCAACACTGCAGAAGAGAACACACTTTGCTATTCAGGGCAGGTACAGTTTTGCTATTTGTGATGTATTCCTGGAGATGAGACATTCATCATAGCCGCTGTGTTGGCCAGACCTGGCTGAGCAACAGCGGCGGGGTGAAGTCAAGCCGATCTACCGTTCCATTTCCCCCCCCTTCCTTGCTTCCTTCCAGAAAAACCGAAAACTAGTGCACCCTCGGCTCCTTGGGGGAATATAGGTATTTTTAACAATATGCTCCGAAAAAACCAATTCCTCCATCCATCCTTTGGCAGAGCTCCAACCTTATCCAAAATCCTGCACACCACCCCCAACCCCAGCCATCCTGTGCATTCAGAAACCCACACACAGGAAAAAAAAACGCCCGTGTGCCACACACAATTTCAGACGTGTGCACACAAACATGCACTTTCTGTTTGCACACACACACACACAGCCTAGAGCCCTCATCTTCTTATGAGCTTCATTACTCTGACCCCAGTCTCCCTTTCATATCTCTGAGGATGTTTACGCCGTGTGTGTCTGTGTGTGTTTTAATACCCAGTAGAATACATGTATGTATATTTATTTAGGCCCACAGTAAGTACAGGCGTGTTTATACGAGTGTGTATTTGTGTGCACGTGTGAGTGTGTGCATACTGTATGTCAGTGCATGAATACTGTACTGTGTGTGTGTGTGTGTAGTGTGTGTGTGTGTGTGTGTGTGAGACTTCCCAGCCAATTACCACATCTCCCAGACAGACTGAGACTGCCTAGGCCCTGCCAGCCAATCGGAGAGGGGCTGCGCACTGCCGGGCCGGAGGTGGTTGCTATGGTAACCAGGAGGCCTGTTTGCATGGTGGCTGATGGAAGAGTGATGGATTACAGTAATGGGATGGAGGGAGGGAGTGTGGAAGGAGGGAAGGAAGGAAGGGAGGAAGGAAGGAAGAAGGAGGGAGGCATGGGAGGAAGAGAAAGATAGAGAGAGAGAGAGCGGGGGAGAGAAAAGGAGAGGGAATGAGGGAGGAGGGAGGGGAGGTGAGGAGTAGGAGTAGGAGGAGGGAGGGAGGGAGGGAGACTCATACATAAAGATATTGGAAATGTATGAATGCATCTGAAATGAAGCGACTTAAAAAGATGGAAAAGGAATGAGAGAAAATGATAAAGGGGGAGTGGGGGAGGAGTGGGAGGAGGGAGGGGGGGAGAAGATATTGGGAAATGGGGTTTGGAGGAGGGGGGAGGCTGTAGGGGGGTGTGATTGAATTCCTCTCCTTCCGTCTTCTGTCTGGGCCGAGACGTGTCCGGCCGTCTGTCCTTGGAGCAGACGAGGTAAGCAGCCTCACCTTTCCGCCTCCTCAGCAGCGCCGCATCCGTACAGGAAGTGCTCCGGCGTTCGCACCCGGCCGCGGCGAGCCGAGCCTGGCTCCAGCTCTGGAACGCGAAGGCCGAGACGACGCGCTTTTAACGAGGCGACGCACGTTTTTGCAGATTCTGCCGTGTCGTCCAGAACCTTGAAGACAAAGACACCAACCATCCTTTAAATCCAGTCACAGAAAACCTTATTTCCATTGCAGAATTACATCTCGACGCCTTGTTAGACACAAAAAAGGGCAAAACTAGACCAGAACAGGCTGATTATTAACCCCACTGACAGCGTTTGGGGCCTCAATCCTGCATGTGTCTGACATAAAACCTGCAGAACAGATTTTTCAAGTTCAAAAAAACCCCCAATTTGTAGAAAAGTATTGACGCGGCAACAACCTGAACATGAGATCGATTCAGAAACGGCCACGAAGCATAAATATTTGATGCTTTTAATGTTACGTGGGCTCCGAATGTGCACGTGTGTTGCTTTTCACAGGCAAAGAAGTGTACAGTATGTAATCGTATGCGGTAGGACTGCTTAATAAGATCACCGGCTCCCACAGACTGCATGTACACAACCTCAAATTAGCTGGAGTAATTCTATATAGGTGTAAGTACCCGGTAATATCAAATAAAAAACATTTGCTGAAAGAATTAAAATGAAAAAGCTTAATTTGATCGAGCTAATGTATTTTTTTTTACATATACTCTCGCTTCAAGGTCCATTTCCTAGCTGTGATAAACAACAGGAATGCTAATATTTAAAAAATAACCACCTGTGAGTGAAAAACGATGATGTGATCCGATGTTTTCGAACTCCTACTCACTGCTCTCTGTGGTGACACTGTTTGTCAAAGCCTATTTTTAAAGTGAATTTTTTTACTGATTGAGAACCAGTGAATCAGAGCACAGACTACCTCTGAGGTCTCTAAAGAACTGGCTGCTCTAAAACGCCAAGTGTCGAGTTCAAGTTAGATATAGAGACATAGATACACTGATCAGCCACAGCATTAAAACAACTGACAGGTGAAGGAAGAACATCTGTAAACAATGAAATGTCCTGTCAGGAAACCTCCAGTCCTGCATTCATGTTGATGCTACGTTGACCAAGCAGTCAAAGCACCTGCCACACCTTTAAAAGCTGCTCGGTAACGGCTCGAGGAAAACAACCAAGAGCCCAAAGTGTCGACCAGCGCAACCACTCCCATACCCCTGTTCCACCAAGAAGAACCAGGTCCTAGTTCTGGTGCTTAGATCTGGTTCCTCCTGTTTGCTTTCCCATTGAGTCCAGTTGGAGCCATTGGGTTACCGTAAAACCACTACGCCAGCATCCATTACATAGCAGTTAAACAATAAGTTCAACGCTCCCTTCCCTCCTTCCTTCCTCTTGCTTCCTTCCTTCTTTCTTTCCTTCCCTCCTTCCTTACTCTTGCTTTCTTTCCTCCTTCCCTCCCTCCTGCCTTCCTTCCCTCTGTCCTTCCTTGATTCCTTCCTTCTTTGATTCCATCTTTCCTTGCTTCCCCTTGCTTTCTCCCTTCTTTTTCCCTCTCCCTCCCTCTCTCTTTCCTTCTTTCCTTCCCTCCCACCTTCCTTTGTTCCTTCCCTCCTTCCTTCCCAAGAAGAACCAGTTCTAGTTCTGGTGCTTAGTTGGTTCTAATCTGATTCCTCCTAAGAACCTGTTTGCTTTTCCATTGACAAGGAGTCCAGTTGGAGCCATTGGGTCACCATAAAACCACTACGCTAGCATCCATTACATAGCAGTTAAACAAACGCAGTAAGTTGATGATAATATCTATGTTTATCTCTATAGATGGTCTTAAGGCTGATTGTGAGGCGGAGGTCCTCCTGTTGCCTGGACACATCCGTGATCACGCTACTGGTGGGACACAACTGTAGCGGATTTCAGGTCAACAGTTTGTGGTAAACTTCCGTGTGTCCCGGGAGTCATTCCAATACATGTGTGATGGGACCAGGGACGTCCTGGAGAACAAGGACACTAATTAGCGCTTGTGTGTCCCTTTCCACCGTTGATGGTTGGTCACCATAACCCCGCCCCCAGCCCCTGACGTACTCGGTGCTTAGCTCTGGACCAGCAAAGAGTTGGTGCTTGCTGAGCTCCAGTTTATAGAACCTGGAGTCGGTGCTTAGGTGGTGGAAACACAAAGAAGTGGAGCTAAGTCAGGCTCTGGCTCCGAAGTAGACCTGGAACCAGAGGTCTCATGTCCGTGGCCCATCAGGTCAGAGCTGTTTTGTCAGCATGCAAGGAACCTAGACGTTATCAGTCAGGGGGTTTCAATGTTGTGGCTGACTGGCAAAAATCCAAACAAATCATTTTCTCATGTTCTGGACCAAAGTCGTTCTACAGAATCATGGTTATAAGAAATTCTCGTAAAATTAGAAAAACTCAGAAAGTCATTTTTTAACAGCCTCATCAGTCCAGTGGCCAAACATCTTCTGAACTTCTCAAACTTTTGTCCATTTAAACACTGATTTTTCTTCATCCAGTGTCCCTCACACATCAAGCTTTTCTGATGAACCGCTCTCAGCTTCCTTCCATTAAAGACCGAGTCTGAAGATGCTTTTGAGTCGAGGATTAAGCTAAATCTGCGTCTGGGGAACCCGACTCCCTGTGATCTCCACAAGCGACAAAGTGCTATTCAAGTCAATTAAAGATGCAGTCCACTAAAATTAACTTCTGGGCCACATCAAAAACATAACAGGCATTAATATAATCCATCATAGTGGCGTTCCAGTGCGTCCTCTTGTCATTCAGAGTGTCATCTTTAATGATTATCTGCCACCAGTCTCACTTTGAAGGTGTTTCGTGGCTTTCAAGTCTTTCTATTGAGACAAAAGTGTAATTTACTTGTTTTGAGTGTTGATAACAGAGTCTATTAGCGATCGGATCATCAGTCTGCAGAATGAGTATTTTCCAGGTGGATGAACACTTGAAAAATCTGAAAAATGCAATAGTGTTCAAAAAAAAAGAGAGAGAGAGAAAGAAAAACTTCAAAGGTTGAACTTGTGATGCAACACTGCAACCTAGAGGCAGAATCCAGCAACAGCAGCAATAAAAATATCCAGCAATACCTGCTTCACCTGTGCAACATCAGCGATTCAGTCACTTCATAATCTGATAAGAAAGAAATACATGAAGATGCAATTCATATAATTTATTGGTCTTTTTTACATGATTTATAGGTGGTTAATTAATCTTATTTAATTTGTTGATGATTATCCGAGTCCTTCGTCTAAAAACCCTTCCTCCTCTCTCTGGATGTTTACACTATTTACACCTGAATCTAGACAGAAACCCAAACAGTATGGATCATTAATTACTACGATAATTTCCTTCCCTTAATAATAAAGCAATTACACTGAGCAGTTATAACACTGTGTACTGTCATGTACTGTGAGATCTACCCCGATCACTTAATGTGAAAAATGAACGCCAGCAGAGTAATGGGAAAACACAAAGCTGATTAAATAAGCTCCAGCCTTTTTATCTTATCCATAATGTTCTGTGTGTTTTATTTGGCATCCACTAGCCTCTGTGGCTTTATTCCAATTTAATGATATTTAGCTTTCAGCGTTCGCTTTGACCTGAAAGGATTTTGAGGACGAAGCAGCAATAACTTTAAAAAATTGTGTTAAAATTCATTTGTACCTGTCATGGAAACTCATCGGCAGGATTCTGTGGGGGCAGAAGGCAACATCATTAATAGACCTTACAGAGCATCTCGTAGTGCAGCAGAGATAACCTGCACAAAAACAGTACAAGAAAAACCCAACTAGACCCAACGTAACCCTTCTCCACCAAGAAGAACCAGGTTCTAGTTCTGGTTCTTAGTTGGTTCTAATCTGGTTCCTCCTAAGAACCTGTTTGGAGTCAAGTTGGAGCCATTGGGTCACCGTAAAACCACTATGCTAGCATCCATTACATAGCAGTTAAACACAATAAGGTCAACGCTCCCTTCCTTCCTTCTTTCTTTCTTTCCCTCCTTCCTTCCCCTTGCTTCCTTTTTTCCTTCCCTCCCTCCCTCTCTCCTTCATTCCTTCCTTCATTCCCTCTTTCCTTTCTTGATTACCTCCTTCTTTGATTCCATTCTTCCTTCCTTCCTTCCCCTTGATTTCTCCCTTCTTTTCCTCCCTCCCTCCCTCCTTCCTTCCTCTTGGTGTCTTCCTTTCATCCTTCCTTCCCTCCCTCCTCCTTCTATCTTTCTTTCTTTTCTTCCTTCCTTCTTTCCATCCTTCCTTCCTTCCCTCCCACTTTCTTCCTTCCTTCTTTCGTTCCCCCCTCCCTTCCTTTCTTCTTTCCTTCCTTCCTTCCTTTCTTCCCACTTTCCTTCCTTCCTTCTTCTTGCTTTCTCTCTTCCTTTTCCCCTCCCTCTCTCCTTCCTTCTTTCCATCTTTCCTTCCTTCCCTCCCACTTTCCTTCCTTCCTTCCTTCCTTCCTTCCCAAGAAGAACCAGGTCCTAGTTCTGGTGCTTAGTTGGTTCTAATCTGGTTCCTCCTCAGAACCTGTTTGCTTTTCCATTGACAAGGAGTCCAGTTGGAGCCATTGGGTCACCATAAAACCACTACGCTAGCATCCATTACATAGCAGTTAAACAAACACAGTAAGTTGATGATAATATCTATGTTTATCTCTATAGATGGTCTTAAGGCTGATTGTGAGGCGGAGGTCCTCCTGTTGCCTGGACACATCCGTGATCACGCTACTGGTGGGACACAACTGTAGCGGATTTCAGGTCAACAGTTTGTGCTAAACTTCCGTGTGTCCCGGGAGTCATTCCAATACATGTGTGATGGGACCAGGGACGTCCTGGAGAACAAGGACACTAATTAGCGCTTGTGTGTCCCTTTCCACCGTTGATGGTTGGTCACCATAACCCCGCCCCCAGCCCCTGACGTACTCGGTGCTTAGCTCTGGACCAGCAAAGAGTTGGTGCTTGCTGAGCTCCAGTTTATAGAACCTGGAGTCGGTGCTTAGGTGGTGGAAACACAAAGAAGTGGAGCTAAGTCAGGATCTGGCTCCGAACTAGACCTGGAACCAGCTCGGTGGAGAAGGGGTATCAGTGGGCCTGGAGCAGTTCTGTTTCTCACTGAGTTGACAAAAGTTTCTGAAAAGATTAAACAGATTCCTGAAAAGCACCGCCACTTCAAAAAAGTCAGTCTTTACTTTCCTTCCAGAAGTTTATCTGTTGCATCACCACCAACTACTAAGGAACTCAACATGTCTTTCTGCTGTCATGTTTTCACATTTCTGCATGTCATGTGCTGCATGGAAATGTTCAATAAATCATTCGCGAGTTGGAAATTGAATGAGATGCCACTTTCAGACGTTTATATCTCTTGAAGTATACGTCATAGAGTCTTCAAATTTCAAAAAACAAGTTGGAAATCACTGAAGTAAACAACAGTAAGATACTACTGGAATGCAAAACTGTCCATGATAATGCAATAATAACATCAGTCACTGAGCCATTTACCTCAGGAAAGGTACTTTTGATACTTGCAGTTAATAACTTTATTTGTTTACTCACATTTGTCTTGAATTCTTACTTGTAAACGTGTATTTATGAGTGCAGGTTGTTGTACTGGTACCTCTACTTGAGTATGTTTTCCATCAGTATACTAATGTGCTTTGTGTTGGTTGAACTGTCTGTGTTTATCTGACAAAAAGCACAATAAAATATTATACAGATAAAAACGATAGAATCATGAAAAAAGAAAAAAAACTGCAGAAAATTGAGCGATAAGTTCCAACAATAATCTTTACAAAAAACAATCTCCCACTTCCAGGAATGGAGATTATGACAAATGCATGAAATGTAACAGTACAACCTGGTTCAGCTATAAACGTCCTCCTACCACTCCATCAATGTGTGCTGCTGCCTCCATCCGGATATTAAATTCTTTGCAATCAAACTTCCAGTGCTGAAACGTAGTTTGTGGTAAGTTATTTAAAAAGATTTAATTTATTAGTATGTTTCATGTTAGGAAAATAAAAGCGAGTCTAAAGCTCTTAAACTACAGCGGTTCCACATTATAGGGCCACATGATTTACTGTTTGCAAAGCAGGACTCACTGATGTTGAACTTTAGTGGAAATAACTGAACTGCAGAACCAGTGGAAGTGGAGGAACCGCTTTAGGAACCACTTTTGCCGCTGTTAATCCAGCCTTTAAAATCTCTGTGTTTTTTATTTACATGCATGCATTTTATTCGTTTTTTTTCACACATGGAAACACGACCAAACAGAAAATACAAACCACCACTCTCACCTCTCAAAAAGAATCAGATCATCCATCCATCCATCTTCTACCGCTTATCCAGGGTCGGGTCGTGGAGGCAGCAGTCTAAGCAGAGAGGCCCAGACTTCCCTCACCCCAGACACCTCATCCAGATCTTCCAGTGGGACCCCGAGGAGTTCCCAGGCCAGCCCAGAGACATAGTCCCTCCAGGGTGTCCTAGGTCTACCCCGAGGCCTCCTCCTGGTGGGACATGCCAGGAACACCTCCCCAGGGAGACGTCCAGGAGGCATCCAGAACAGATGTCCAAACCACCTCAACTGACTCCTCTCGATGTGGAGAAGTAGCGGCTCTACTCCAAGCTCCTCACCCGATCTCTAGGGGTGCTCCCAGCCACCCTATGGAGGAAACTCATTTCAGCCACTGTCACGACCCAAAGCTCATGACCATAGGTGAGAGTAGGAACGTAGACTGACCGGTAAATCAAGAGTTTTGCCGTTCGGCTTAGCTCCTTCTTCACCACGATGGACCGACACAGCGACTGCATGACCGATCCACCTGTCAATCTCACGCTCCATCCTCCCCTCACTCTTTAGCAAGACCCTGAGATACTTAAACTCCTCCACTTGGGGCCTCTCCACCGACCCGGAGAGGTCAAGCCATCTGAAACCAACACACAAAAACGTGTCACTGTTTGACAGAAGACCGCTCATTTAGTTAATGGAGATAAAATCTTTAGCTGAGGTTCAGGAGCAGGACTACACCTCAATCATTGCCCTACGTCCTACGTTTATACATAACTATCCACTCCACCCTACATATTGGTTCCTTCTGCTTCTGGTGCACAGAGAAACACACACCATCGCTCAGCTACCAGTCTGAGTTCTAGAAAACTCTGATTTACCATGAACCTCTCATCCATCAGCCTTCCATTAAGGAAGCATTCAGCCCAGTTTCAGATCTCCTCCACGCTGATGAGCCTCAATCCACAATGAGGTCCTGGAGACGAGGGGATCAACGTCGCTCCAGAAATGCAATTAACCGCATGGAGAAGACTCCAATCAGACACTCCCTCAGCTTCCACTCCTCCAGCGTTGATGCCAGAAGCAGGTAAACGTCCAGAGAAGTCGACGCATCCGGAAACGGTTGGTGCGTTCCCTTACTCCCCACGGATGTTCTGGAGATGTTCCTCCACATGAAATATCCTCTGGACCATCGCGGGTCTTCACAAAGCAAACAGAAAGTCTTCACCTGCCACCGCACTGAAAACGAAGTTCACTTATTTCAAATTCTGACAAACTCCTGCAGCTTAGATCACTTGACGAACCACAACAGTCCTCTCCTCCAGACGCCACAGTGGTGCACCTGAGCATGATGTCACCACACTCTTCATAGCTCCGCCCAGGTTGCCAAGTGTGATTCATAACCCTACAGCCACCTGTCCCCAGCTCCACCCCTACAGCAATTTCTGTCATGGGATACCAACTCACCTTTCCTCCTTAACTTCCCAACAACCTTTTCCACAATGCCTCCCATTCTCTTGCCACAAGGCGTCGACCTAAAGGAAAACCAGTTCTTCAGTTACCAGGACAAACTACCTGTCCTAACCTAGCCTGCTGTGACACGCCCCAGTGCAGATACCTGTACACTCACTTCTTCTGCAGCAGCGGTCAATCTTGCCAGGCCTGCAATCACAACCGTTTCATATCACATCAGTCATCCATTTCAACTACTACCCTCACGCCATCAGCCCTCCACTTTTACACACCGGGATGTCAAATTCTCAGTCGGTTTCAGTGACAGATACCAGCAGGTTTGCTCCTTCTGTGGCGGCGGTCACTCTCGAGCTGCCTCGCAAAACACGACCAACCCTACGTCACGTCTGCTACAGCTCCCATCAACATCCCAGTGCCAAAGACGCACTCAGAACTCATCCTGCCCCAGAATTGTTCATTTCCAACATCAAGTGTCTTCAGACCGGTTCCATCCGCAAATCTGAGCAAGTGCTATAGGTTTCGGTCTGCAAGAGAAGATCCAGAGATTGAAGGCCCACTGCCATTCAAAGAGATCAAGAAGTCTGAAAACCCCATCATCAACAATCTCCTGCCATCATTCTGGTACTGTTGACTCATCTCTATCCTCCACTTCAACAACTTTGACTCTCATTCTGACACCGAGATGCCAGTTTCACTAGCCTCTTCATCACTCGTCAACAGTCCGCTTCTTATACTTCTGGCACTGGGTCACCAGTTTCTCTCAGCTTCATGCCCCCGTCAACCTTCTGTTTAAACTTTCCATCAAAAGATGCCAGTAGCAGATACCGCCATTGGACACGCCAGCAGGTTGCCCAAGAGGCATCTGAATCAGGCATCCGAACAACCTCAGTTGCCTCCTTGCAAAGGAACGACAACTCCACTGCAAACTCCAACTGGATGGCGAGATCCTCACCTTATCTCAAAGCCATGCAAGCCAACCTGAGTTGACCATTACCAAAGTAATTCAGTAGTCCACTGCTTTGTCATTCTGTACCAGCCTACATAACCTTCGTGGTCCATATCGTGAATGTTCTTGAAGACTTCTGCTGAGTTCACGTGTCCTTGTAAGATACTAAAGCTCTACTCTGAATACTTTTGTGTTAGACGTCTGATTTAAAAACACAATTGAGCCACTTTTGCCTGCAGTCTGAAACACAGAGTCGTGAAGATTCGGCTGCATGTCACGTTTAAGTTTGTGGATGTTTCCTTACAGAGGATGCAGACCTCTTTACGACATGGAACACTGCTCTGTAGCTGAACCTGACCTTCTGAAACCTCTCAGGGCACGTGACTAAAGTTCAAACACGAATCCTCTGACGGGTTCTCACATTTAGTGCGGTTTGGTGTTCTGCAAATGTGGATGAGGCAACTGGGAGGCGTCCACATGCGTGCTGAGGTCGTGGGAGAATCAGCACATGGTCAGATATCTCAGTGTTACCTAACCGGGAGCCAGCTGTGGGAGACTGTGAGCGAATCTGTCGGCAGCACATGGTGGGGTGTTTTCAAGGCAACAGAACTCATTCAAAGGGTCAATTCACCAAAACAACCATTCAGCTTCGGCGTCTCTTCCCACCAGAGATCCTGCAACCACCTGCATGACCTCCAGCAGCTGTGTGAAGAGATCTCGTAGCTAAAAATAGAGTTACGCATCGGAAATATGGTTGAAATCATCCAGTATCAAGCAAGAGATGGATGAAAAGCAAGAGCAAGAACTACCACATTATAGAAACACTGAGAAAGGATGGTTTCAGAGTAATGTGTCGTATGATTCCAGTGTAGATGAATCAGTGTGGCGCTGCTTTAACAATACTACCGGGTAGCTTAATCTTTACAATAACACAGAATTATGAAAGCCTCTGATCTGTTATCACATATCCAACACGGTGCTGCTAATTTTAGCGTCTTGTTTCCTCTTTCCACTCCCAGTCGCTCGCATCCACACCTGCCGTGGGAGCCAAACTCTGGTCCATCCCACGCGAGTGTCACGCGCTGGCTAGCAGGAGTTCCGATAAAAGGAGAGGACAAACCGGGTGAAAGGCAGCGAGCAGAGGTCTCTTATATAAAAGCCGGCGAGTTCAGGGCCAGACTGTGGCAGCAGACAGGTGCACCAGCAGGTGAGTGGAAACGCA
The DNA here is from genome assembly GCA_024666655.1 of Dascyllus trimaculatus. Classification (NCBI taxonomy): domain Eukaryota; kingdom Metazoa; phylum Chordata; class Actinopteri; family Pomacentridae; genus Dascyllus; species Dascyllus trimaculatus. Next base: position 35,446,339 of record CM045453.1, read on the forward strand.
CACAGATGGTGCAAACAAACCGATCCTCCTCCTCAGTGTTAAATCAGGCCTACATGCGTTTAAACCACTCACTGCCTTGTTGAATGAAGCTGTATTTTGCTGCTATCCGACTCTAGAGGGCTGCTGAGAATCTCGGATGCAACACTTTTCTTTTTTTATCCAGGATGCAAACTCTGGTGACGTCGTGCGCTCTCCTCCTCCTCCTCCCGCTCCTCCTTTCTGTTCGTGCAGATGTTGTGGAACGTTTTGAGGTTCGTGCTCCTTTTTAGCTCGTTTACAAACTTAAGAAGAGAGCAAGAGGTTCACTCACCAGCCTGCGTTACTTCGCTGTATTTCTCCAGGACGAGCCGGAATGTGTGAAATACTTCTATAATGAGAAGGTGCCGGAGTGGGGAGCCTCCACACCTGGAGCTGCCCGCCTCTGTCAGCGCTTTGTCAACAGGTAGGAAACACCTACGTCCACATTTACACACTGCATCTTCTACCTTCGTCATCCACTACAGCTCTAACTTTTTTTATGTTTTCCATCAGGTACCACTTCGCCACACTCTATGACACCTACCATCGCATTGCTGTCTACTCTGCCTACCAGTTCCAGCCCAGCAACGGAGGCGGCAGAGAGAGGAGGTGGTTTGTGGAGCCTCAGGTTGGTGCTTATCATGATTATCAAGTATTGGCAGCACTGAGGCTTGATTCTGAGTTGCCTGTTACAGCTTTTCTATGTTAAGGTCTCAGAGTTTTTCTTAGCTGGTAGATAAGTCCTGGCAAGCAGAGATGAAGGATGGCTACTGGCTGGGGAAGGACCACCCTGGGGTCTACCTCGGAGAGAAACAAGCTCTGAATGAGGACTTCACGCACTCTGGGTTCGACCGTGGTCACCTCAACCCCAACGGGCACCATGCAGGTAGCGGAGGCTGAGCGTGGGTGTTTCATGGGAGGCCAGGCAGTAGATGGCGCTACAGCACTGGAGAACCCTGATGCAGGTCTTTCGTTGCAGCAGCTTAACATGCAGGGAGGGACTCACTCTGCTGCTTTATCCACTAGCATTCAAAGTCACACTCATGCCTTTTTAGAGTTCATTGGTTTTGGAGGTGGATTTAGCAAAGCCTCAGCAGCACCATTCCAAATAAAGGGAAGCTAACAGCGGTAAAGTCTCCTCTCAGCCACGTCTGACGGCTAAACTTCACATAAATCCGCGAAACAAAGCATGAAACGCTTTGCTTCGTGATTTCTGAACCACAGTCTGCTGAACTGAGAGTCAGGGGTGCATCTGAGATGTGTGTTGTCATGGCAACCTTAAGGCTGCTTTCGAGGGTACAGCCAGAGAAATATCTGGAATCTCAAACTGGGATTCATTAATAAAACCTCATGACGTGTGCAGATGCTTCTTCACAAATGGTTAAGTCTATTGGATAATTATACACATTTTACATGAAGTAGAATTACAAGCAGTCATGTACCTATGGTTATTTACAGTATATAGCGCATATTTACAACATAAGTTATCACATAGCATGATGAAAACAATATTTCTGCCAGTGCATTTGCCTCCACTCTGCATTCACTACATGTTGCGTGATCTCTTCATCATGTGGAGAGGTGGAGCAGTGGTTAGCACCGTCACCTCACAGCAACAAGGTTCTGGAGCTTGAATGTCGTCTCTTACCTGTGTGGATTTCAACCTTCTCTTCTTTTACCTCCAACTAATCACTCAGAAATCTGAACTGAATATTCAGAGCGACTGATCCACGGGCACCCTGGGTCACCCTGACACCCTGCAGCCTTTTTGTTAACCCTCTACCCCCTCTCTCCTGCAGTTCCCAGTCGCAACGCCACCTTCACCCTGACCAATGTGGTTCCTCAGAACCCCAAGCTGAACCAGAACTCCTGGAGGATCCACGAGTCCCAGCTCACCGACCTTTTCAGGGCCAAGTGCTCCAAGGCCTTCGTGCTGGTCGGTGCTGTTCCCTCTGCAGACAACTGGATCGTCAAAAACAATGAGAAGCGTGTCAACATCCCAGACTACCTGTGGAACGCCTACTGCTGCGTGGACAACAACGGCAGACCCGTTCAGAGTGGAGCCGCCACGGCAAGGAACACCGAAGACAACTGGGTGGAGAAGTTCTCTCTGGATGAACTGGGAGAATTCCTGCAGCAGTTCTCCAATCAGCCAGTAGGGGAGCTGTTCTACAACAACTGCAGAGCATGAGAGGAGGAAAGTTGTCACAGATAATAAAATTCCTCACAGGATGAGCAAGAAAGATGTGTGTTAATAGTGATTTACATATGATTTGGTCCCTGTAGGGAAGCCCTAAGCGGCCAAGGTCCAACTTAATGTTTTTCACTCTGTTTTCTCGAGAAAACGAGATCATTCTCCTTCGTTTTCTCGTTATAACGACTTAATTTTGTCATTATAACGAGAAAACAAAATAATTTTCTCATTATAACGACTTTATTTTCCGGTGAGGTACAAAGCCAAACCAACCCTCCAGACCAGAAGGAGCTCTGCCACCGCTGCACACTACCGACTGAGAGTTTGTTAAAGTTGGAAAGATGTTCACAGATTCAGACTTCCAGCGTCAATAACTCATTAGTGACATGTTGTCAAATCATAAACAACTGTAGTTTCAGTTGATGCTGCAGTGATTCTGGTGACTCTACAGTACAGTAGAGTGAAGTTATTGAATATTTGTGTCGTGTTTCTCTTCACTGTTGCAGCGGTTTTGTAATTTGCAGACGGTCCCTGGACACTCGTCTCCCAGCCGGCTGCTCATAGACACCAGTGTTATTAGTGCAGCTTGAAAGACAGCTACTGTTGATAAAGCTGGGCTTGTAGCACATTGTCTACCTGACAACGATGGAAAGAGGCATCGATTATGATTTGACAACGTGTCACTAATGAGCTATTGATGCTGGAAGTCTGAATCTGTGAACATCTTTCCAACTTTAACGAACTCTCAGTCGGTAGTGTGCAGCGGTGGCAGAGCTCCTTCTGGTCTGGAGGGTTGGTTTCACTTTGTACCTCACCGGAAAATTAAGTCGTTATAACGAGAAAACAGAGCGAAAACATTAAGTTGGACCATGGCCGCTTAGAGCTTCCGTATCCCTGGAACAACCAGCAGGCTCCGTGTTAATGGGAGGAAACCAAAAATATTCTGGAGAATGTCTCTGCTGAGGAACTAAAACACCCTCCTGCAATAAAACCCTACCCCGCTGATGCATCTTAATTAGTTTGTCCTGTTTTAGTCTGTTTTTAAAAATTGCTCAGAAAGGTCAATTAATGAAATCGGTGCAACAAATGATGATTATGTTTTCTCACCTCCATGCTGATTGTTGGTTCTAGCAGGTATTTTCCCATCACAGGTGGATGTTTTTCATGGTTCTGAAATCAAGACGCTTCCATTTCAACTATTTACCAGAAGAAACAAACAGGCCCTCCTCAATAACAGGCGTTTACCCAAAGTCTACTTCCGGTGACTCAGATTAGCCTAAACTTACCCTCAGAAAACCAGCGAGTGAGAGCATCAAAGCGAGAATACTATAAGAAGGGATGGAGATGTGGAAAGAAGTCCCTTTGCTCGTTCTGTCTGGTCTCCAGAGGCGGACTGTGGGCTACACTATCAATCAGTTAGCAGCTTTTAAAAGGCCTATACATTAAGGTAAAACTTGCTTCAAGTCACTTTATCTGAGGAGGTTTATAGGAGACGCGTCATGTTAAAAGTGACCATCAGGAATTACAATCGATGTTAAGACAAAATAGGAGTATTTATGGGAGGTACTACAGGAAATCATTCGCCATATAGAATCTTGCATGTGCTCTGAGTTCTGCAATATTTCAGTGTGAAATTATCGCTAAGAGAGAAAATCAGAAGTGATAGAAAGTCCTGGTCTCACAGATTCATTCACACATGTTTAAGCTGCCGGGCCGTGAACTCTACTGCTCCATAATGTCGATCGCAGACGCAGAGAGAGTCTTCTTCCTGAAGGATTTAAAGCTACGGACACTGAAACGGCCTGCACTGGAAAAATGCAAAACAAGAAAACAAACTTACTTCAAGGCACTTTTACCTGAAATAAGTGTAAAAATCTGCCAATAGAACAAGTGAACATTTGCTTGGTCAGATTTCTTGAAATAAGACATGATATTTAGAATATTGAGGTCTTAAAATCAGCAGGGAAAACTTATTTGAAGCTATATTTTAGCAGCATTGTCAAGCTGAGGTGTCTTAGAACAAACCAGACATGATAAAGAATTTAATAGATTTTAGCTTTAATAAGTTTAATGTCAGCTTCTTAATCTGAGATGTGTTCAACTTATTTTAGTTGTATTATCGCGGCTCTTCTCTAGATTTAAGACCATCTTGTACTTGAAATAAGATCACACAGATTAATTGAAGCATTCTGAGATATAATGTCTTCTCACAGTTGGCTAGAAATCCTAATATTTAGTGGTGTTTGACAGCATTTGAAGGTGTTGTGTTTTAGGTGAAGCCAGCTACGCCCAAAAGGAGGTGTTTTAACTCAAAAGCAGACATTTGCTTTGTTTTTTTAACACATTTTCCACATGCAGCTGTTTTCTGATATGAATTGGTGATTTTCCAATCAAATGCATTGACTTTATTTCCTAAATCCAGATTATTTATCTGATACAAACAACAGCTCAGCTTGAAACATGTATGAAATGAAACGAACCTTGTTTCTGGTAAAATACAACTAAAACAAGATCATTTCAAGATTGTTTGACTTAACAAGATATTTAAGATGCGTTGTCTTAAAACACGTCCCTCCATCTGCTGAAATGTTACCTGGAAAGTGAATTTATCTTAAATCAAGTGGGTTCAGACAATTTGACTAAAAATAAGACGAATAAACTGGTAAGATGTGGAGTTTTTGCAGTGTGTTCAGAGCAGGACTAAAACCAGGAGTTAGACAGTGACGGTTAAATGAACCGTCTTTGTGGGTTTTTTGAGATGAGAAATTGAAAGACACACATGGGACTTTCATTATTTGCTGAAAAGGGGAACATTGTGGGACATTTAAGAAAACAGTCAGTGTAAAAACAAAAACACAAAGTCACTGATTTAAACCAAAGAATGCTGATGTGGAGCTGCTGAAGACACTTGTACTGAACTCTGTCTCAACCATGAAGACTCATAATAATAATGAAATAATAGAAAAACATGGAATATATTCAAATTTATTTCTTGTATTTTTATTATTATTATTATTCTCTTCATCCATTATCTATACTCCGCTTAATCCTCCGTAGGGTTGCGGGGGGCTGGAGCCTATCCCAGCCGACTAGGGCGAAGTTATCTCTTTTTCTGTTTTTGTTTTCCCAGAGAGCAAGCCAGGTGTAACAGCTCCTCCCAATGTTAGAGTTAAAGGTAATATTTATCAGTAAATTTGTCACCTCCAGCCCAATCCAGTGACTAACTCGGCCAATTGAAGTGGGAGTGAGCTGCTACGGGGCGACGGCGGCGAGGAAAAACTCCCTGAGAACAGGAAGAAACCTCGGGAGGAGCCAGGCTCTCTGGGGGGACCCTTCCTCCTGAGGGCCGGGGGACCTCCTGCTGCTCCAGGCCACAGGACCAGCTGCTGGTCTGAACCAAGCTTCAGCTGCAACACGACAACAGAGAGAAGAGACTCGAGGCCAATTCAGAGGATAACATGAATTTTACATCCACCCAAATCCATGTGCAGGACTGAATTTAGGACCCCCTGTGGTTCTGTGGTCCACTGCTAACATTACAACTCTGCTAATGATGAAATATAAAGGTGTGGAGGGCTGAGAATCTCCTCGTACATCCTCTCTTTTTACCAACATTTGTTCTAAGCAGCACTTGTTTTTCTGGCTCAGGTGCAGTCGGAACAATGACCAGTTCTGGGATGGACGCTGATGGTCCGTGTGGATGACAGCATTTACGTTTTACGGACTCTTGTGGACTCAGACGTGGAAAATAAGGCCTGATCTTTACCTCCATGGCTGCTCACCTGGACTGGATCGTCCTCCTGAGCCTGACTTCAGATCCGTCCTCCTCTGCCGGTTTGGCCTGAGCAGCACCACATGGATCAGTCCCACCATTCCCAGTGTGGCCTGCATCGAAAGTCAGACGTAAACCCATCCGTGACCTCAAAGTGTGGCGCAACAAACCATTTAAACAGCAAATTAACAGGACGTCTGTTTTACGTCAGCACAGGTGCTGTCCTCGTACCTGAAGAAGGAGAGAACTTGGCCTCGGTAGCGAGGAAAAACCCCCAACCTCGAGAGGACCCTGGCTCTCTGGGGTGGTCCTTCCTCCGGAGGGCTGGGGGACGTCCTGCCGGTCCAGGCAACAGGACAAACCGCCCCCTCTGTCCACCGTGAGTAAACAACCTGCTGATCCTCCCTAACCATCCAGCTTCACCCTCACCTGCAGAAAGACAACAGGAAGAACACAGACAACAGACGTACCTGTCTCCATGGCGACTCACCTGGGCTGGACTCGTCCTCCTGAGCCTGAGTCCGGACCTCCCCTCCTCTGCTGATGTGGTCCCAGCAGCACATCATGGGTGAGTCCCAGCATTCCCAGCATGGCCTACACCTGATATCAGACATAGAAACACCTGTGGTCTCACTGATTGGTGAAACAATTTAAACAGAGTTCACAGACGTCTGTTTGGCTCCAGGGTGTCGACGTGCTGCTGCCTCTTACCCGTCTCTGGTAGAAGAGGATGTATGCTGTTTTCTGACGCCGCCCACAAACAGATGACGCCGTCGTCTCGGAGACATAGGCGTCGTCGTAGTGCAGCCAGCAGTCAGCCGGGTCGTCCAGCCCTTTGTCGGGATGAACCCCATCACTGATGTAGTGACCTAACAGGAGAAGAACCAGAAACCTTAACTGAGGAGAACAACAGTAGCCCAGCTTCCATCCAAACTTAGAGAAATCTTCTCAACAAACTTCCAGGAAATATTATGTAATTAAAAGAGCAGAATTACAGACAACTGCAGAAATAAGGATGGAAATATGGCATTTTTATCTGCTTCCTGTAATCATCTGAGGAAGCTCACAGTCTCCTCTGATGTCGTCTTACCTGAGTTTCCTCCGAAGCCTAAGTGGCTGATGACACTGACCAGGCTGTACCAACCGTCAGCCTGAGAAGAACCACAGATAACAACAGTTAGCTTCACACACACACACATATCTGTAGCACCAACACACACAGTCCACATGTCTCCTCTGTGTTTGCTCTCAGGTGAGTTTCTTTCACCTGGCTGGAGGTCACTATCAGCTCCCTGAAGAGGTCGACGGGGTCGTGTCGCTTCATCATCCGCAGGCATCGAGTGAAACTGTACCTCTTCAGGTGTAACACCAGGAACCTGTAGACAGGAAGAAGTGAAAGAAAACTACTGTAGACCTGATGGACTTGGTAATATAAAATGAATCTCAGACTGTCCAGCAGACGTTTGAAGACGGTTGGTAGAAAATCGTGGAGTCGACTCAGTCAGAGATGATGTGTTGTCACTTACTTGGGCAGCGTCAGGAACGTGGACCGCTGGACTGAAGTGTTTCCGCCACACTCACAGCTGTACTCTAATGTTGTCTCCTGCAGGGACGACATGCTGTCAGTTATGTGCAACAAACCAACACAACACACACACACAGAGCCATGAAAACACAGCCGCTGATTGGCTGATTGATTCTTCTTGGTTCCACACTGTAAAAAATGCCCCTCCCAAAACAAGAAGAAAAAACGTACTTCAAGGCACTTTTACCTTGAAATAAGTGTAAAAATCTGCCAATAGAACAAGTGAACATTTGTTTGGTCAGATTTCTTGAAATAAGACATGATATTTAGAATATTGAGGTCTTAAAATCAGCAGGGAAAACTTATTTTAAGCTATATTTTAGCAGCATTGTCAAGCTGAGGTGTCTTAGAATAAACCAGACATGCTAAAGAATTAAATAGATTTTAGCTTTAATAAGTTTAATGTCAGCTTCTTAATCTGAGATGTGTTCAACTTATTTTAGTTGTATTATCGTGGCTCTTCTCTAGATTTAAGACCATCTTGTACTTGAAATCAGATCACACAGATTAATTGAAGCATTCTGAGATATAATGTCTTCTCACAGTTGGCTAGAAATCCTAATATTTAGTGGTGTTTGACAGCATTTGAAGGTGTTGTGTTTTAGGTGAAGCCAGCTACGCCCAAAAGGAGGTGTTTTAACTCAAAAGCAGACATTTGCTTTGTTTTTTTAAACACATTTTCCACATGCAGCTGTTTTCTGATATGAATTGGTGATTTTCCAATAAAATGCATTTACTTTATTTCCTTAAATCCAGATTATTTATCTGATACAAACAACAGCTCAGCTTGAAACATGGATGAAATGAAATGAACCTTGTTTCTGGTAAAATACAACTAAAACAAGATCATTTCAAGATTGTTTGACTTAACAAGATATTTAAGATGCGTTGTCTTAAAACACGTCCCTCCATCTGCTGAAATGTTACCTGGAAAGTGAATTTATCTAAAATCAAGTGGGTTGAGACAATTTGGAATAAAAATAAGACGAATAAACTGGTAAGATGTGGAGTTTTTGCAGTGCATGAGGCTTCTTATCGGTCACTGCTGATATGAAAGAATAAAACGAGTTTCTCACCGTCTGGTATTCCTGGAGCATCTGCTGGACCGAAGCTCCAGGACGCAGATCCAGAGAGAGGTTGGTGAACTCCTCCTCTCTGATGGACTGAGCGCCGCAGCTGTAAATTAAAGACATAAAACACATAAAGGTACAAGAGAAGACCTGCTGCTGCAGAAACACCACCAGTGATTCAACAAAGACATGACAGGCCAGAATATGAGAACAAGACCAAGATCTCATCACAGACACCTGATCAGCCCGGCACAGGACCCATCAGGATAAAAGGTTTCAGATTTGAGGGAAGCGATCATTTGATAAACAGCGACAGAATCATAATAAGAGAGTAAAACCATGGACAGCTGGAGGATCTTTGTTCTCTGTGTTTCTCTGTCTGGTTTTACCTTTTGCATGTCCTGGTGTTCTGCATCCTGAACACCAGGTTTCTCTCCACGGGGCAGGTGTAACTCGTCCCCGCGAAGGCTGCCGCTCGCTGCAGCGACGGAGACAGACTCCTCATCTGGTCCACCACAGCTGTGAGGAACTCGTGGGCTCCCTGAACAAACACAGACACACAGATCTGATTTGATGCACCGACCAGAAAACATTAACCCGTAAAAAGACTGCAGACTCACTTTCTGCCCGTCGTCTTTAAACTCAGGAGCCTCCACAGCGATGGCCCTCTTGAAGGCATGGAGGGTCCGGCGTTTGTGGCGGGCGTCTTCAGAGCTGTGGCATCTGACAATGTCCATAAAGCAGCTGCAGAGGGAGAAGAAGGAAGACGGCGGTCGATGCTTCATGTTGTGGACAGACTTGAGGATGAGTTGTGTGTGTGTGTGTGTGTGTGTGTGTGTGTGTGTGTGGCTGCCCTACCTCATCACCTCCGTGTCTGGACTTAGACTCCAAACCTCCTCCTGGGAGCTGACATCCGTGACGAAGTCTGTGAGCGTCAGCAGACTCTGGAGGCTGGAGTTCATGTAGCACATCTGGGCTGGGTTGGGAAACCTGACGCACAAACACAACAAGTCACGTCACACATCGTCATCATCATCATCCTCAGCGACAAACTACAACGTGGGGCTGAATCCACTGACATGGAAGCTGGTTTCCCTCTCCATAATGTGTGTTTGTGGTGTTTCTGTGATGTGATCTACTCACCCCAGCCAGCAGGCCCTCTGATTCCTGACTCTGTCTGGTCGTGATTGTTTTGGTGCAGCGTCTCCTTTCTCTTTCAGCCCTTCAGACTTCTTCACTTGGTTTATTCGTACGGAGCTGTTGGGCTGCCGAGTCGCCTCTTTAGCTTTAACAGGGCTGCAACTTAAAGTCAAACAATTAGTCTGATGAACTTTTGGAAAACTTCATGACCAACTTTAACTGGACGTAATGCAACACCCTGTGAACAGAACCCAGATCAATACAGTGGAAGGACTTCTGGTTACCTTCTCTCATCTTTCTGGAGGTCTTCTTCATCACTTATTGGGGACACACGATTTTTTTTCTGTTGGAGGAAAAACAAACATGAAGGGATGAATAATGCAGTACAGCAGCAGCTAGAAGCAACACTTCAGGAGACGACATTCAAGACCAGACTAGTAAACAACCGGTTAACGTGAAGGACTGGGACTAGTAAACAGACCCTGAAGAAGTTACACAGCCTCCAGAAAATACTCTTCTTCTTCTTCTCCTGCTGCTGGTTCTCCTCCTTCTCCTTCTCCTTCTTCTTCTTCTCCTCCTGCTCAGGTGGGGGCGCTGTGGTGGAGGCTGCACCATCGGAGGAGGCGACTCTGCAGACAAACACAGCTGCTTATTCTGCTGCTGGATCAATCTGTGGATCAATCAGCTGCAGTGACTGTTCTAAAGCAGTGATTCTCAACTGGTCCAGCCTCAGGACCCACTATGTCTCTATTAATAACAGTCGTGACCCAAACTGTTGAAGTTTGCTGTTCCTGTTAACAAATTAAGGTTTATTTGGGTGGAGTTTCAACACATTTTGATACAACTTCAGAAAATTTGCACTTATTTTTTGGTTATTTTGGTATATTTTCACCCTTCTGCCAAGTTTTGGGCATATTTTGGCCCATTTTGACAGATTCTGAGCACATTTTGGTTCATTTTTGCCCCGTTTTAGCATAAATTTCTCCATTTAGCTGGCAGAGTCAAATCTAGAGGTTAATAGTGGGCAACTACTGGTGTCACCACCACTAAATATCCTGCTACTGAAAGCAAACTGTGTCATAAGAAACACATCCTTTAAAATAAAAGACTTTATACCACTACTGTTTTTGCTTCTGCGATCCTCTAAAAATGGCTTCGCAACCCACTTTTGGGTCCCAACCCACCAGTTGAGAACCACTGTTCTCTAGTCTGCAGGTTCACCAGCATCACCAGGATAAAGACCTGAGCTCACAGTGACTCCACTGACTCTGACACTGATGTTCTCACCTCTGCTGCTGCTCTTTCACAGACGACGGTGGACCCGTGTTCTTTTTCTGCACAATAAAAACAAAAACATGTTCAGCCTCCCGACAGTCACGTCTCTGACTTGTAAAACGATCACGTGAAGCTCTGACTCTTCCTCCCAAACTCACCTGGAGTCGACCAAACAGTCTGTACCACCAAGGAGTTTTCTCCTGGCTGGTCGCTGACGTCTTGGCAGCTTCTGACCTGGTGGCTCTGGTGACAAACAGAAGCATGGTTGGTTAATCTACTGGGAACTCATGCTTGAAACAAATCAGACTTTAGTCTTTAAAGGCACCACACTGCAAAAACTCCACATCTCACCAGTTTATTCGTCTTATTTTTAGTCAAATTGTCTCAACCCACTTGATTTAAGATAAATTCACTTTCCAGGTAACATTTCAGCAGATGGAGGGACGTGTTTTAAGACAACGCATCTTAAATATCTTGTTAAGTCAAACAATCTTGAAATGATCTTGTTTTAGTTGTATTTTACCAGAAACAAGGTTCATTTCATTTCATCCATGTTTCAAGCTGAGCTGTTGTTTGTATCAGATAAATAATCTGGATTTAAGAAATAAAGTAAATGCATTTTATTGGAAAATCACCAATTCATATCAGAAAACAGCTGCATGTGGAAAATGTGTTAAAAAAACAAAGCAAATGTCTGCTTTTGAGTTAAAACACCTCCTTTTGGGCGTAGCTGGCTTCACCTAAAACACAACACCTTCAAATGCTGTCAAACACCACTAAATATTAGGATTTCTAGCCAACTGTGAGAAGACATTATATCTCAGAATGCTTCAATTAATCTGTGTGATCTGATTTCAAGTACAAGATGGTCTTAAATCTAGAGAAGAGCCACGATAATACAACTAAAATAACTTGAATACATCTCAGATTAAGAAGCTGACATTAAACTTATTAAAGCTAAAATCTATTTAATTCTTTAGCATGTCTGGTTTATTCTAAGACACCTCAGCTTGACAATGCTGCTAAAATATAGCTTCAAATAAGTTTTCCCTGCTGATTTTAAGACCTCAATATTCTAAATATCATGTCTTATTTCAAGAAATCTGACCAAGCAAATGTTCACTTGTTCTATTGGCAGATTTTTACGCTTATTTCAGGTAAAAGTGCCTTAAATAAGTTTTTTCTTCTTGTTTTGGGAGGGCTTTTTTTTTACAGTGCAGTAACTTGTTTTGAAGCATTAAATATAAAAATATTCACAAACAAATCTAGACGCATGCATGAGGTGTTCAGTCTTCAACTTTAAACCAGCTTTAAGATCAGATCACTTTAACCAGCTTCTACACTCTCAACAAAACAACAAACACAGCAGTTTGAATCAATCTGTCTGAGTTCAGACGCCTTCTAGTAAAACTATGTTCAACCAACGAGCTGCAGAGAGTTCAGGGGAGTTAGCTTCTCCTCTGTACAGTTACAGAAACGTTAAATCTGAATTTATTCTGATTATCGGCAGCAAGAACAAAAGGAAGTTAGGAGACACATCTGGAAAATAAGTTGCTCCAATTAGATTTTCTTTCGTAGTTTAATTTCCTTTATTTACCTCCTAAGTCTTTAAGTTTAACTTGTTCCATTTAGTTTCACCACGTTATTATATTTTAAGTTGATAAACCTTTTCAAAATAAAACTCGCTCCTATTAGATTTACTTCAGTAGTTTTTTGTTCACGTATTATGTTTAAAGAAAACATTCAGCAACAAAATTAAAACATTTTTTAGCTGCATTTGTGTTTTTCCACGCACAATATATAGCCCCTTGACGCCTGAACTTATTTACAATTATATAAAAACAATAATTTCATGTGTTTTTGATTTCAAGTTGATGTTCAAGTAAGTGGAGATTGTTAATTTGTCTGTAGCACATATAATAGATATAAAGGCGTAATGCAACAGACATTAATGGTAATTTATTTTTAATTAATGCCACAAATGTCATTCAAACTGGTCCTAAGAGAAACCAGTGCTTGCAAAAGGTTCCTAGGTATGTACTGAATATGCAAAAACAAGCATTGGGGGAATGCACACGCCATCTAGGCTGCAGCGGTACGTTGCAAATTTGCGGCAACTGGCATTAAGGGGTTAAAATCTTGCAAGGAAAATCAACACTGAAGTATTTCCCCCAACAAATCATGGGTAAACCTGAACAGCCCTGTCCGTCTGAACAGGTTCTAAATGTAGTCTTAACTCCATGCATGAGTCCACTGTTGGTCACATCACAGTTATAATATCCCTAAATCCATTGCTTCAGTGGAATTTATTGTTCGTCAGAGGCCTTTGAGTCGTACTTGTTCAGCCTCCAGGCCTCTTAACACCCAACCTGAACCAGCTGAACCGGTCCACTGGGTTTGGACTTCAAATTCTGAACCCAACGCCAAGAAAAATAAAGTTATCAATCACCTAACATGGAAATATCACTTTAAAACACCCATAATATTAATGTTTAGTAACTGTTACGTCAACCCAACCCATCCAAGTGATGTCTGCATCTTTAAAAGGCTCATCCAGAGCAGCAGATATGAATTTACTGTATGTTGTAATTATGCATGTATGTTTATTTCTGGATCTGTTGGTTTGTTGCTGACAGTCACATAACAGCTGGTTTCACTCTGTGCTCACTAATTGCTGGAGAATTTAATTAGATCATGGTCTAAAATTTTTGGATTCCTTCACAATAAAACACTTTTCATTTCACTACTGTGAAAAACACATCTCCATCAACCTAATCACATATTTTCTATTTTCTTCCTACTAATTTAATTGAATCCATCATCATCTTTCTCACCTCTCATCTAAAGTGGAGCGCTGTCTGCTCTGATCTTCCTCAGCTTCTCTAGGATGGATTCGATTTCTCTGTTCACAACGAGAAAAAAGGTAAAAATATAACAAGAACTGACAAAAACAGGTCTTTGTTAGATATAAACTGGCCTCACAGACGACGATAACGACAGTAAGTATGATCAGTGAATCAGAGGCGTCACAGTTTGAGATGAACACGGCATAAAACTGTGAATATCTGTGAGACTGACCTTCCAGTTGAACATCGTGGCGACTCTTTCTCTCTGGAAAATGTCATGAACTGTGGGTCAGTTTGTTCTAAGAATTTATTCACTTCAATCCAGAATCTTCTGAGGTCCTGAAGCAGCTTTGTGACATCACAGTGTTTTAGAATGTGACTGTGAAACTCAACCTCAACTCTTCATCAAGTCTAATGTTGTTATTAAACTAGTTGTAAATGAACATTTTTAAATACACTGATTCCAGGCTTCTTCAGTCAGTGAGATGTTATATAAAGAAATGATGAGCTGAGTCATGTCTTTCAACCACAGAGCAGAAAGTTACACACAATTAAATATGGAGGGACATAAATGTGGTGAATATTAATAAAATCAATCAAAAAAAAGTCACTGGTTTCCATCTACAGTCTCTGGTTTACTCACAGTTTAGCTAACACTAGCTTAAACTAGCTAATGTTTGTCATTAGCATTAGCCAGCCCTCATTCAGCGCTATGAGAGTGACATTCATGCTAATGGTTACCTGTTAGCAAGTAAGCTAATGTTAACGGTTGTATTATATCAGAGTAATAGACAAACAACGATGAAGTAAACTATGTCACAGCAGTTTACTGGTGTTTTATCTACTTTTCTGACTTTCTACTGGTTTCTACTGGTTATGTCCTATTTAACAGACATTTCTCCTGAAAATATGAGCTAGCTAGATACTGCACAGAGACCACTTTTACTCCACTACAGTCCAACTTTAACTACAGTAGCTTTCTAGCTGTCATCAGCTCACTGAAAACCGTTTTATTTAAAAATTGTGTGTCTACAACAGCATCAATATATACTGTATAACATAATTGCCTCATCTAAGACTAGACAATTATACAGTTAAAACAAGTGTGACAATTTTAATTTGAGATTTTAAAAAATCTACCCACAGTTTAGCTAACTCTAGCTTAAACTAGCTAATGTTTGTCATCAGCATTAGCCAGCCCTCATTCAGCGCTATGAGAGTGACATTCATGCTAATGGTTGCCTGTTAGCAAGTAAGCTAATTTTAACTGTTGTATTTTATCAGAGTAATGAACAAACAACGATGAAGTAAACTATGTCACATCAGTTTACTGGTATTTTATCAACTTTTCTAACTTTCTACTGGTTTCTACTGGTTCTGTTCTCTTTAACAGGCATTTCTCCTGAAAATATGAGCTAACTAGATACTGCACAGAGACCACTTTTACTCCACTACAGTCCACCTTTAACTACAGTAGCTTTCTAGCTGTCATCAGCTCACTGAAAACCATTTTAATGAAAATAAAATGAAATGTGTGTCTACAACAGCATCAACCATTCATCTAAGACTAGACTATTATACAGTAAAAACAAGTGTGACAATCTTATATAGAGATTTTAAAAATCTACCCACAGTTTAGCTAACACTAGCTGAAGCTAGCTAGTGTTAAATTAGCATTAGCCAGCCCTCATTCAGAATAATCGTTATAGAAACATGAACAGTGTAATACTGATACAGACAGTAGATGCAGTTTTGTTTCCCTGCTTAGAGTATTAAGTTTTATATTTGTCCTTATATGTGGTATCAGTCATAAATCTGAATAATTTTTGGCTGGGAACATGTGCAGCACTTTGGTTATGTTTGGTTGTTTTTTAATGTGCCATATAAAGAAATCAGATTTGATTTGATTTGATTTAGAGGAATTAGTTGACCTTTTTTACGCATTGTGGCCATGCTAGCCATTTTCCCCATAGACATGGTTTTCCCTCTATTTATGCTGATTATCAATAACTATTTTGGCCACTTGGGGGCAGCAGAAACAAGTTGCAAGCACGTCATTACATATAATCTTTTAAAGTTGTTTGGTGAATTGCTTAGTCTGGTCAAATTAGCTACTTATTTACGTTATCAATCATATGGGTCGGGCGTCTGGGGAAACTGGAAAATAAACCCAATGTTAACTTTCTAGCTCTGTATTTGATCTGTGAAAGAAAGTCAAAAATCTCTTCTATTCTCTTAATGTTGCCTCATCTATGACCGTTGGGTTGTTATCCTTGGTGTGGTACCGCTATAGAAGTAAAGAATTCCAAACTACACATCTCTCTTTAACACTAGAGTGAATACAAATGAAGTAAATGTGGTGGGACATGTTCGATTAAATAGAACTGCAGTGATGTCTAGTTTCAACTTTAGCATATTTATTCAGCACTTTAAAGGGCTGAACAGGCTTTGCACCAAAATGCAGTGAGCACATAGCACAAAGACAGACAGAATAAGGGTTGCTGTGGAAACAAAACAAGTATAAAATAGAACAGAAACGTATTTTAAAACCCAGTGAATCAGTTATAAAGCAAAATCATGTTAAATATAATCAAAAGAAACAGAACTGAAGGAGGTCTTGAGGTGCTCCTGCCAGCAGGCGAATTCAGAGCTGAGGAGCTGCTGCAGAAAAACTCTGTTCTTTAGATAGCAGCAGTCTGATGTTCAGCCATACTGGACCATGGGGTGGTCGCTCCAGGGAGGCAGCTTGGAGAGTTTCCCCTCAGTGGCTGCTTGTATGGGCCAGCCCCAGGCCTTAAAGAACCCGGCCAGGTTCATCCCCACAGCCTGGGAGAACGTCTCGGCGTACAGGTTCATCTTTCCTTCGTTGTCACTGGGGAAGTTGCTCATGTTGTGGTAGGCGGCAAACACCTTCTTAAAGGCATCCCAGCCAAACTTATCCTGGAGCTACATGGAAGGAGACAGAGGCAGAGATTAGTGAGTAGGAACATTAATCCCAGCTACATGGAGTTTACTATCCCTGTAGTCTGGTAACAACATGGCCTTCCAAGTCTTTCCTCTGTTAGACCAAAATTCCCATTTTTGCCCGATTAGTTGGGATCATTTTCATCCGTTCAGCATCATGTTTAGTCCGGTTGCATGGTTCTCTCTACCCTAACGTCTAAATGCAGACCCACTGTGACACAGGTACAGCTTGCTAATAACATACGCCAGTCCTCTCTTACCTGCATGTAAGTCTCCAGGGCCACAAACGTATCCCAGCTGCTCAGTTTCCTGCCCCCCTTAGCGTACTCCTCCGCATGGGCCTTCCTCTTAGCTGGGGCCATGATTGGGTCAGCCTGGATTCAACACATGGGACCCATCATGCTGTAATGCTGATCCAGGGGAACGACAAGGTTGTAAGGGAAATGATTTACTCCACCTGCGCCCTGTCGACCCCCAGCACCTCCTCATGCACGTACACCGACCACAGGTTGCAGGTACACTCTGTGGTGTTCGGAGGGAACTCCCAGCAGGCCCTCTGTTGGTTGTGTCCCAGTTCGTGGATGGGGCCCCAGATGCCTTTACTCCTAGCGTGGTCGATGCTGACGAGCTCAGCTGCTGTAGACCTGTGAGTCATGATGGGATAACCTGCATGCATCCAACCTGGAGAGAATAGCACAGGAGGAACAGTTCTTAACAAATATACACGGCTCAACCACAGCGTTAAAACCACCTGCCTAATATTGTGCTGCTCCCCTTTGTGCCACCACAAGACCTCTAAAGGTGTCCTGTGGTATCAGGAGCCAAGACATTAGCTGGAGTTCCTTGAAAGTTTTGGAAGCTGTTGGCCGTCACCCAACAGATGTTTGATCGGATTAAGGTCTGGACAATCTGGAGGCCAAGCCAACACTTCTTCTGAAACCACTCCTGAACAATGTTTAGAGTGTGTCAACCTGCTGAAAGAGGCCACTGACATCAAGACATACCTGGAAGAGTCTATGTGGTGTGCAGCAATGTTTAGCTAGGTGATGTAACAGCCACGTTAATTCCAGGACTTAAGGTTTCCCAGCATCACACTGCCTCAGGATGGGCATGGTGACTGCTCACATACTTGAGCTGCCCATTTTTCCTGTTTCCAAATCATTAACTTTCTACAAATGACTGTTGCCTTGCTGGCTAACATATATGGGATATGTTAGCCAGCAAGGTGTCACAGTAATGAGGTAATCAATCCTATGCTGGTTAACACAGTGGTTCTCAACTGGTCCAGCCTCAGGACCCACTATGTCTCCATTAATAACGGTCGCGACCCAGATTTTTGAAGTTTGCTGTTCCTGTTAACAAGTTAAGGTTTATTTGACTGTCATCTCAATGCATTTTGACACAACATGGGCTTTTTTTTTGCTCATTTTGGTATATATGGACGTTTTTGCCAAGTTTTGGGGCATATTTTGTTCCGTTTTGACAGATTCTGAGCACATTTTGTTTCATTTTTGGGGTGTTTTAGCACAAATTTCTCCAATAAGCTGGCAGAGTCAAATCTAGAGGTTAATAGTAGGCAACTATTGGTGTCACCACCACTAAATATCCTGCTACTGAAAGCAAACTGTGTCATAAGAAGCACGTACTTTAAAATAAAAGACCTTATAACACCACTTTTTTGCTTCTGCGACCATCTAAAAATGGCTTCGCAACCCACTGTAGGTCCCGACCCACCAGTTGAGAACCACTGGGTTAACAGACACTCTGGTTTCTTGGTGTGACCTGGGAGTGGATGTCCCTCCTGGGTCACCGTAGTGGTGTGATGGCAGTCAGTCCCTCCCACTAATCATCCACCACTGATATAAGCTGGTAGACCAGGCGCTGGCCTCCTCATTGCTGCTGCTGCTCCCTGGCATGGTGCTCAGGAAGAGACCGACTGCCACTGCTGTTTTGTTTGCATTGTTTTGTTCTTTTCATTTTGGCTTGGTTGTTCGTTTAGTTGTTTCATGGTTGATTTCCTGTCGTCTTTTTCTTTGCATGAGTGCTGCAGGACTGGCTGCCCGGACGGCGGAGGGATTGGTGTTCAGAGTTCCTCACCTCAGCTTCACACGCCCCTTAAATGTGTGTCTGTGGTGGTAACTTTGCACAGGCCTCACACTTTATAATTTCCCTTATAGTTTGATTATTTTGCTGTGTGTGCATGTGTTGGGCACAGAGCATGGTAAATACTCTGTCCCCGTTTAATTTTTCCCTCCGCAGTTACAGCTACACACAGCCGTCCTGTAGTGCTCCTGCCTGCATTTTAAATCGGTTAAGTTAATTAAAGTTTGATTTATTTTATTCTCGCTGTTATGGCAATAAAACTGTAATCTTGGGGGAAGCCCATTTGTCCATTATTTGACCGTCATTTTGAGAGATCTGTGGCCTTTTAAATGGTTTAGGTGAGCCTCACCATTGAAATAACTCAAAGTGATTAAACCTAATTGCTTGCTCTGATTCGGCTCAGGTCACATTGGTTTAACCAGAAACAAAACAGACGACCACACCGTTCCTGTTCAGCCACTTTACACGGGCTCCCAGTATGTTTTAGGATAGATTTTAGGATTTTACTGAGGCCCTTCGTGGCCTCTCTTCTAGATATATTTCTGACCTTCCAGTACCATTTGCATCAGTACACACTAGGAGAGCTCTTTGGCTGTTAGCAGCAAAGATTTGCTTGAAGAAATAATTAGGTTGGCTGAGTCAGTGATCTCCTTTAGTGTCTCTTCTTAAAACATACTTTTATCAGAGAGCCTTTATTTATTTCACCTGTCATTGGATTTAATCTCGTAGCTGTTTGGCGAATAAAATCAAAGCTGAGAAGTTAAGCACTTTGGAGCAAATTAGGCCTTTCTTTACAGAATCGCAGCGAAACACACTGACCATAGGAAATCTGCACATCAGTCACAAAGCGCTCTTTGCGGGGAAATGTGTGTGGGATGGCAGCCAGGTCAGCAATGGCCTTCATGATGTCGTTCCAATGCGCCGCCAGCTCATCAGGGCGATCCAGGCCCCTCACAACATCTGAGGGCACGGTGAGGATGATGTTGTCAAACTCCAGCTCTGCCCAGGGTGAAGGAGCCGTACGCAGCAGCGACCAGTCGGCTGCCGTCGTCACACCTGAAGAAATGAAAGCAGTACATGTATATCTGTAGCCCTGTGTAAAAGACATTGGAAGTACAGGGTGTAAAATTTGGTTTAAAATTGTATAAATAATTATGTTTAAAAAGCAAGTAAGTTCATTTGGTTAGACTGGTTAAAAACAGATTTGAGCTGGTTAAAATGGATTTAAAACTAGTCTAAAACTGGTTTTAAAATATACCGTATGTATGATATAATATAAAATTCATATGAAGAGTTGAAGGAGTTATGTAATGAATGGTTGAATATGTTTATTCAGGAGGGTTATGTTTCTTTAAGAACCCTAATATTCATGGGAAAGTAATGATTGGTTGTTTTGAAGCCAGCACATGTTATCAGCTGTGCACCCTAACCTGTTTGTAAGTGTGAATGCCAATCATTTTACTTCTTTGTTGCCATTGTATTTTAACAAACTGACAGCCAATCAGAGCTCTTTCTTCTGCTAAGGGGCGGGACAAGTAGAGCAGGGTAATGTGATGGAAGTTAAAAAATACTCGCTGTCGTATTACGAACGCAGAGGAGGCCTCGTGTGTGGAGAACATTTAAGTTATTATCGTGAAGGTCGACCACCCGTGGTCCTGATATTAACTTGTGTGTGATCTGCATAAGGTAAATATGAGTGTGTGCTTTGTTTTGTGCTGTAACTAATTGTTATAGTGAGTATGAAATGGAGCATTACGCTATGTTGCGACCAGCTAGTTAGCTTAGCGCACCATGATATGTGCCCAAATATTCTACTGTTTAACTACGCACCGCAACACCTTGTGGTTTAAACAGACTTACGTTAATTCAATAAGAAATAGCATGTGGTATTTTGGCTCAACTAAGTTCATGTCCTTAATGAGACTGACATTGTGGACAAAGAAAGAGAAAGAGAGAGAGGATGGTCGGAACAAGGACGACAGGCCCGGCTGTTTCTGCTGGGTTTTTTTTTCAAATGCTAAATTTTGTTAATACATCCCAGCGGTGCCTCCATTTATGTAACCCCTATCTCACGTAGCTATAGAATATTTTGTTGTACAGTGGGATGGGAGGAGGCATCGGGCCTGAGTTCGATGTCGACCTCAGTAGTATAGCTAACGTAATAAGGACACAGCAACTGAACGTTTATATACAAAACTCCCTCAATAGGTATTTTATTTTTTGTAAATAAAATACCTATTGAGGGAGTTTTGTATTTAAACGTTCAGTTCCTGGGGTTACATATCTATATATCTTCCAAGCTGAGTTTCGATTTGTGAGCTTTGAAAGCATGCTGCATGGTTAAAGTGTAAAGTAAAATCTCCTGTATTCAAAAGTAAATGTCTGCACTATATGTACCTACAGCCACAACGGAGAACAAGCAGACTACCTAATGGGTTCACAGGTACACACAAATATGTTGTCATTCCTTCTTTTATTACCTCCGCCAAGGAGGTTATGTGATGACCGGCGTTGGTTTGTTTGTTTGTTTGTTTGTTTGTGTGCAACATAACTTGAAAAGTAACGGACGGATTGGAATGAAATGTTCAGGAAATGTGTGAAATGGGACAAGGAACAAATGATGACATTTTAGGACTGATCTGGATCACCGTCTGGATCCAGGATGTTTTTTAATGTAAATGTAACTGGGTGGACAATTAAATGTGGTTTACTCTAAAAGCCACCAGAGGGCACTCTTGTTTTTGGGGTAA
The DNA here is from genome assembly GCA_024666655.1 of Dascyllus trimaculatus. NCBI lineage: Eukaryota > Metazoa > Chordata > Actinopteri > Pomacentridae > Dascyllus > Dascyllus trimaculatus. The sequence goes on from CM045453.1 coordinate 35,468,056, forward strand.
CCCCCTCTGACCACATGACATTCTGGGTCTCCACGCCACAGACAGCGACAGTGATGGAGTTCTCTTTCCTTCCTGAGCGACATACGCACAGTTGGGCCGGCATTCTTATCTCGGAGGCTGTTATGAGCTGCCGCGCTAGAGGCCGCGCCTGTTCATTAGGTCGGATGGGTTGAAGGCCACATTGTTGGCAGGACATTTGAACTGTATGTAATTACATTTGTATCTGTAATGTTCCGTACAAAATATGTGGACTGGGAGATTGTGTTGGGGGTGGACTGAAGCTCTTTGGTGAAGGTATGCGCTCTGTGAGTGCTTTTCTAGTTTCGAATGTTTTCCCAATACTAATCTCTTCTCACTCCAGATCATGGCATTCCCCAACCCTACCTGTCTTTACCTTGTCCCTACCTTGTCTTCCCACGACCCCCTGCAGTATATATTGCTATTTTTCCTGCCGTCGCTGTGTTTATTCTATCTACATATTCTTTCTCTTCCCTGCAACTACATCCCTGCAGTTGATGTCATTCTCCATCTGTCCACCAGGTGTCCTCAGATTTTCTATCCTGTGTAGCCACCTGACTCGCATCCATCTGCTGTGCTATAACACCATATGATCTTCCACACACCTGTCTCAGGTTGCCCATCATTCCATGTGTATTTATGCTAGCAGCCACCACCCTCCCTACCAGGCTGTTGTTTTTGTCCAATGCAGTACTCTTTAAGGTGCCTGCTGTCTGCTCCTGTCCCTGTACTTGCCTGCAGTCCTTCAACATTCCCTCCAATGTCCTCCACTCCACACTCACCAGACTTATAATACGGTGCAGGTACAGCCATCTGCACTATCGCTTCCACCCCCTTCACTTGTGTGTTGGGTGGGGCCACCAGGTAGATGAGTCCCCCCCACAGGTTCCACACCTGCATCATCTCTGAGGTAACAGGGAATCGCTCGTGGACACACGGCGCTCTCTTCAGCTCGTCAGCATGCAGTAGATCTGTTTGGCAGCCTATCTGAATCTGAGGAACACGTGCAGCATGTATGTATGAAAGGTGCAGCGTAGTGTGTTATATAGTTAAATATATGACAGATAGAAAGATGGAGCATAGCGTTGCATCTAGTCTCTAACAGTGACTCAGTAGTTTTGGTTCAGTATTGAATTAGTTTTTGTACCTGCCATCCCTTGTTGACAATCTCTGCAGGTATGGCCAAGTAGGTCTTCATACCAGGAGAGAGGTAGAGTCCTGTGCTGATCCACTCTTCCCCTCCTGACACACAAACACAAGTACTTTATATTATCGCAATTTAAAAATCAACATTGCTGCAGTTACTTCAGCAAACAACCTGCTAAAGTTCTGCAGATGCACTTTATTATTTATACGTAGGGTTTCCCTAATAGTATAGTGTTCACGGAGTGTGCACAGTGCATGCTTCATATATTAGACACCTAACCTGCCGTGTCAACATGAATGTTGATCCTGTGGTTATAGACAACCGGCACCAGCGGGTTTTTCTTAATGAGGTAGGGCAGGAGGTCATCAGGATCTGGGCAAACCTTGTACACCTCAGCCCCCACATTGAGCAGTAGGTGGTCTCTGGGACTCTTCGTAGGGCAGCTGTCACTCACCTTGAAAATAATGGTGGATATTGCAGAACAACATTAAACCTCAGGCATATATATTACTGTAATATTAGTAGTATTGCTCCTATGGTCCAGTTGCTTGTGTTGCTCTGGTAGTTATTGTGTTTTCACTGTGACTAATGGTAACTGAATCTAAGGCAACACAAAAGGACAGGTCATTCCCTGCCTACCTGTGGCATGCCAGACTTCTTCAAGATGTCAGTGAGCGTGGACACCACCTGTGTGTAGGAGGAGCAGTCATGGGCCTTCATGTGCAAGTAGTTGGCACAGTCCCCACCCAGTTTCTTAAGGCATTCCTCTTCATGCGCTGTGAGCTCCTCTCCCTCGGACACATGACCAGCAAAGCGGTTCAAGAGGCGACGGAAGTGGTAGGTATCTTTGATCGCCTGGCTGGGTACAGGCGCCTTGTAGGACCCTTCCCAGATGATCTTTTCCAGCAGACTCAAGCCCATGTTGTTCAGGATCTTGTTCCCTGAAACACAATGGAAGGAAGCCGACTTGAACTCTGTGCTGTATGGCTGAAAGACTTTTGGATTGACGCCCAAGCCCAAATGTGGTGTCAACACCCGTCCTCTTAGTTTGGCCATGTCTGTTTCCTCCTCTTTCTTCTTTTTACTTTTACCAGGATGTCTTGGATGTCTGTTCTTAATCCCAGACCAAGGTTTTCTTTTTAGTTCAGCTGCTTTTTGACCCTTTATTACTGGTGATCTCGTGAAGAAAACTTCAGCCTGTAAGTGCTTGCTTAGATGCAAGATCCAACAGGAACTTTATTTGAAGAACACTGAAGTCTTACCCTCGTACTTCCCTATCCTGTGCTTGCTTTTATTGTATGTACCTCCATGTAGAGATTCTGTAGTACCCAAGCATCCTTGTTCTCATGACCTGTGTCCTCCTGAGCCTGTATTCTGAAATTGTGCTTAGATGTGTGACTGCAAGGAGAATTTTTATTTAAAGTCAAGCCAATGTGGTGGTTCTGTACCTGTGGTATGTCCCTGCTGAGTGTCATTGCTAACTAGCAATTAAAGCTACTGGTCAATGTGTGAAAATTGGCAGCATTAATTGTGGCACGCCATCATACCTGAGAAATCCGTCATTGGGTTTTGCCCATGGTGTGTCTGTGCCCAGTGCCAGGCATGTCCACCAATCAGCAGGCCTCCTCCCTCCGCGACAAAGTGCTGGATCTCCTCCACATGTTCACTGCTGTACGCTGTACACACAAACACACTCAGGTCTTCCCTGAAGTTGGTCTTTTTGCAATTAAAGCCTGACCTGTGGACGAGGTCGAAGGCTTCATGGAGGTCTGGCACCACACCAACAACCCCATTCCGGCCTTCATCCAGCCAGCGAATGGCATTGTTCCAGAATGGAGCCAGCGTCTGTGATGAAGGTCCAACAAAGAGAGTAGTTGGTTGATCATGTAAGAAACATTTGAGGACTATAGGTAGCCAACTGCTGCAGGTTGTATGGTATCTAATGAATGAGTATGAAAGTTTTCTGGTAAATGTACTACAATGAGATATGCAGATTGACAGCAAATTAAAGGAGGAAGGTGGCATCTATTCTGCTAGTGATAAACACCAAAATCTCAGTTTGCTCCTAAATCTCCAATAAATGTTCAGACCTTGAAGGAATGTCATTCACAAGATTTTCATTTCAATAAAACACATTTAGCAACATTAAAGCTGTATTCTTTAAATAAATGAATAAAAACATGATACAGCATTGACACCCTACCTCTCGCCTCAGAAGTCCTTCATGCGTGATCACAACAACCCGTCCCTGCCCATAGTAGGCTCCTGCCAGAAACGCCCGTCCATCCCCGGTGGTGCCGATGGGGAAGGCAAGAGGGCCGTGGACCAGAAGCTCAGAAGCTACGACCCCATTCTGGAGGTCAAACTCAGAAATGCCCTCGAGTAGGAACTCCAAGTCGTCCTCAAAATCCTTACCTATTCTGTATTTAAAAAGAGATAAGAGAGAAGACGAGCATTGAATGGGTTGCTACAGATATCCATAGTTTACTATTTGTTAAATGTTAACAGTTGCACTGATTTGACCTGAACTCTTTTGGGCACATTCAGGCTCCTATTAGATGCCATGTCTTGCGATTTTTAAGTTCTTGTTTGATATTGAGAGATTGGTTTGTTTTCTTTGACTGCACAATTCGGCCATTTTGTAGAAGAAACTCAGGTGGTAGAGCGGGTTGTCCACTGATCGCAAGGTTGGCGGTTCGATCCCCGGCCCCTCCACATGCCGAAGTGTCCTTGGGGAAGACACTGAACCCCAGGTTGCTCCCAATGGCAGGCAGGAACCTTGCATGGAAGCTATGCCGCCATTGCGAAACAAATTATAAGGCGCTTTGAGTACCACTAAGGTAGAAAAAGGCGCTATGTATGTGCAGACAACCAAACAAGCAAAGAAAGAGAAGCACACTCACACTACAGACATCCAGGAGGTTGGGATGTGAGGGGAGACCAACAGGTACTCTGCCTCACCCGGATGCTCAGAGAAGTAGATTCCTGCCACCCCTGACACCTTATTCCCCCCAAACAGAAGCAGAGTGTTCTCCTTAGGGTGGCCTTCCGCCCAGCTCCACGCCTGTCCCGCTATCAGCACTCCTCCTCCTGCTTTCATGAACGCCACCAGTTCCTTCGGTTCCTCACCGACGCTGTAGGCGTCAGTCACATAAACACCAACCCCCAGGCGGTTGCTAAAGGCCCCCACAACTTGAGCTTGGAAGCTGGATTTCTGGAGGTTATCAGCAACACTCTTCATGTGTCTGTGCACCCCTACAGAGAGGTTGTCACATCCATCTCCTCTCAGCCAGGTCACAGCGTTCTCTACCAGAGCTGGAAAGGCCGACAGGTAGCCCTCGTGACCCAGGACCACGATCCTTCCACGGCCGTACAGAGAGGCAGCCATCAGGACCTGGCCTCGGCTGTTCACTGCTAAAGGAAAAGCGTGGTCTCCAGTCAGCACCAGGTCACTGGGAACACAAGGGCCCCGCAGGTCCAGGTCTCTCAGGCCTCTCATCAGGGAGACGTAGGCTTCTTCATGGTGGTTTACCACAGGCTGGTTGGACATGATGAGGAGGATTGAGACGTTTGCCGAAGAAGGTGGAGGGAAAGTTTACAGACAGAGGTGCTTTCAGTAAAGTAGCATATGAGGTTGTTCTTCCACGGATGGAAGTCCAGTCAGTCTTGCTGTCCTGTGGGAATAGAGAGACTAAAGTTAAAGCACAAAATGAAAGCACTACTGATGGCAAACATCTTCAGTCAGCTTCACAATTTACAACTGGTTCAGAGATTAAAAGTTAAATAGCTGCTCTCCACCTGGTGCCACTGAGGCTCAACAGCTTACAGGTTCTTATTGCAACCAAACTCTACTCAAACGCACAAACTGAGCTTTTAGTTTACCTGAAAGTTAGATATCCTTCCTATTAGACTGCAGCACAGCAGCCGACCAGACATACAATGCCACACGAGCACTACCTGACAGGATAAAAGAAAGAATTTAATGAGAACCAGAATAGCAAGTACATCGGGGAAGATGACGCTCAGAGAGGGGACCACCCAGTGACAGGCTGCTGATAACACCAAAACCAACAGAGGAAGGTAGAGGACACAACACCTGTACAGCAACATTCTCAGCATGTGAATATTATAGCTACACCGGCGGCTGTGGACGAGGACACACCCCGACTGATGGAAAACCTGCTGGTCATGTGGACTTCAGTCACTACAAGCTGAGAACACAAACATCCGTCTGTGAAATAAACAAAAGCTGATGATAACTATGTTTGATTAACAGATTCTCAGCATGTAATTAGAGGTCAATATGGTCTCCAATCAGCACCAGGTCACCGGGAACAGAAGGGCCCCACAGGTCCAGGTCTCTCAGGCCTCTCATCAGGGAGACGTAGGCTTCTTCATGGTGGTCTATGATGGGCTGGTTGGACATGATGACAAGAGTTAATGCTCTAAAGATCATTTGAAGAGGAGGGTGGACAGTAAAGAAAGCTGTACTGAGTCTGAATGCAAGTTTCATCAGTTGTTCTTAGATGGATGTGATGGATGAGATCAAGAAGAGGAGGGATTATTCGATTTAAAACGTCAATAATAGTGACTGAGGCTGAGATTAAGAGAAAGATTATACATCACTGGACAGGTTGGACTCCAAACCCTCTGAGATCACTCTGTTTGATTTGCTAATGACTTATAAATAAGGGCTGAGGCAGAGCTCCACCCAGACCGTGACTGCAAACCTGCTCATCCAGTTGGCAAAAATCAATATTTGTTGATGCCGAGTCTGTCACGCATCCTACAGACACTGTGTGATTTTGGTCTGGAACAAACCTCTGGAAGCTTTGTGTTGATCCATCTAACAGTATGCAACTTTATTACACCGACACATTTTTATTTTTGAAGAAGAAAGGCGTGATCTGCAGCCCAGATGTGTTTTCATATCATGTGTGGCTTTATACGTTTTTTTAACAGGCTAAAAGGGAACCGGGTTGGAGTAGAGATGCTGGAAGAATACGAGGGGTGATTGATAAGTTTTGAGCCTGACCAAGAAAAAAGTCAGAGTAAATTTCAACAGTGTTTTATCTCTCAACATGATCCCCTGGCAAGTCCACACATTTCTTCCAGCATCTCTGCAGGGCCTTAATACCAGCCTCAGAGAAGGTTTTATCCTGCAGGAAGTCGTTCACTGCAGATGTGACGTCTTCATTAGCGGTTAATGGGTCCCAGCAAGGAGCCGCTTCATGTTTGGGAATAGATGGAAGTCAGACGGAGCCAATTCTGGGGAACAGGGTGGATGCTGCACGAGTTCAAACCCACATTCGTGAATTGCAGCCATGACAAAAGGCTGACTTGTGGACTGCACTGGAAAAAACGCCCCTCCAAAATAAGAAAAAAAACTTCTTTCAAGGCACTTTTACCTTGAAATAAGTGTAAAAATCTGCCAATAGAACAAGTGAACATTTGCTTGGTCAGATTTCTTGAAATAAGACATGATATTTAGAATATTGAGGTCTTAAAATTAGCAGGGAAAACTTATTTTAAGCTATATTTTAGCAGCATTGTCAAGCTGAGGTGTCTTAGAATAAACCAGACATGATAAAGAATTAAATAGATTTTAGCTTTAATAAGTTTAATGTCAGCTTCTTAATTTGAGATGTCTTCAACTTATTTTAGTTGTATTATCGTGGCTCTTCTCTAGATTTAAGACCATCTTGTACTTGAAATCAGATCACACAGATTAATTGAAGCATTCTGAGATATAATGTCTTCTCACAGTTGGCTAGAAATCCTAATATTTAGTGGTGTTTGACAGCATTTGAAGGTGTTGTGTTTTAGGTGAAGCCAGCTTCGCCCAAAAGGAGGTGTTTTAACTCAAAAGCAGACATTTGCTTTTTTTTAAACACATTTTACACATGCAGCTGTTTTCTGATATGAATTGGTGATTTTCCAATCAAACGCATTTACTTTATTTCTTAAATCCAGATTATTTATCTGATACAAACAACAGCTCAGCTTGAAACATGTATGAAATGAAATGAACCTTGTTTCTGGTAAAATACAACTAAAACAAGATCATTTCAAGATTGTTTGACTTAACAAGATATTTAAGATGCGTTGTCTTAAAACACGTCCCTCCATCTGCTGAAATGTTACCTGGAAAGTGAATTTATCTTAAATCAAGTGGGTTGAGACAATTTCACTAAAAATAAGACGAATAAACTGGTGAGATGTTGAGTTTTTGCAGTGTATTGTCCATGCATTACTGCACACGAGTCCAAAGCGAACTCAGAGTCCTAAACATTTCGATTAACAAGTCTTGTTTTCTTGCTCAGGCTCAAAACATACCAACAACCCCTCGTATGAAATTAGGTCATGCTCCAACAAAGCTAACATCATTAGTGTAACGTGTTACAGCCACAAATGATCAACTAAAATCCATCACAGGTGCTGCACCGGCATCAAGTCTGTCTCAAAGCAACAGGGAAAAACTAGCTGATGAGGTAGAATCCAAATGCTAAAGGTCACGTATCAATATCCAAACAAACGTTAGATAAAAGACAGAACATGTGCTCGGTCTGTCTGGAACATTCTCAGGCCTGTGCAGTGCAAATGTGTTCGTGCTGGTATAAGACCTCGTCCAAACTGAAATGATTGGCCATCAATTCAAGGTGCAACGTCTGCTTTTATTCCTATTAATGCCATTTACATATATGATCCCTTACTACTCTCCTCACTCAGTAACAGGAAGAATAAAAAGACATCTCAGCAACGTGCAGGAAATATTTATTAGTGTCTTTAGCAGTAGTCGAAGATCAGCGCAGTGAAAACAAAGGTGTGTCCATGTCATAAAGTCTGACTTACTTACTGTTCCTTACAACTATTACTGAGCAGTAAAGCAAATGTCCACACATCCCTAAACGCCTTCTTGTGCATCATTTTTACTGTTGCTTTGACATTAAATATGTAGGGAAGGAATCAGAAATAGAATATATAAACTAACTGGAACACTGCCCTCCTCTTTTCCCCTTCATCAGCTGTCAGTTTCCAACGCAGATGCTAAATTAAAAACCAGCATCTGGTCAAAGACAGTGTGTTGTTTCTGGTTTTCCACTTCAAATGCTGCAATAAATACGACTAGAATGTATCAAAGAAGGAGAGCAGTGCCAGATAACTGAATTCCCCACGGCAAGAAGCGCCTTTTTCCTAAACCTGCAGCAGTCTGATGTTCAGCCATACTGGACCATGGGGTGGTCGCTCCAGGGAGGCAGCTTGGAGAGTTTCCCCTCAGTGGCTGCTTGTATGGGCCAGCCCCAGGCCTTAAAGAACCCGGCCAGGTTCTTCCCCACAGCCTGGGAGAACGTCTCGGCGTACAGGTTCATCTTTCCGTCCTTGTCGCGGGGGACGTTGCTCATGTTGTGGTAGGCGGCAAACACCTTCTTAAAGGCATCCCAGCCGAACTTTTCCTGGAGCTACATGGAAGGAAGTAAAAAATAATATAACAGGTGAAAGAATATTTTCATTTTTCATCCAACATTGTTACTGTGTGGTGTGCTGCTGATTCTGTTTAAACGCTGAACCCCGTTTGCCTCCAGTCTGAAAGAGTCACAGAGTTCGCATAAAGATATAGGAAGGACGGACGGAGCCACAAGTCACCAAAAAGGAGTTTCGACTCGGAGACAAGTTGATGTGTGGGGTCATCATCTGTAGACTTGGTTCCGCTTTCACTCACTGTTTACTTTTGGTTTTGCTGCTTGGTTAAGTTGAGGCACCAAAATGACACAGGACTCAACGCTGCCCATGCATAGAGTGTAGCTGTCTTACCTGCAGGTATGTCTCCAGGGCCACCCACATTTCCCAGGAGCTGGGTTTTTTGCCCTCTTTCACATAATTCTTCATTCGCTGGTTTCGTGCTTCCGAAGTTACACATGGATGAGCCTGCATTGGACCAGAGGACATGACTGTGAAGTGTATGCAAAGATTCTCTCATCTTATGTTGTCTGTGGATACAAAAACAAGTGGTGATATTTGACTGATCTCAAAGCACAACTGATTTACTCCACCTGCGCCCTGTTGATCCCCAGCACCTCCTCATGCACGTACACCGACCACAGGTTGCAGGTACACTCTGTGGTGTTCGGAGGGAACTCCCAGCAGGCCCTCTGTTGGTTGTGTCCCAGTTCGTGGATGGGACCCCAGATGCCTTTACTCCTAGCGTTGGCAACATCGACCAGCTCAGACGCTGAGGTGCTGTGTGCCATGATGGGATAACCTGCATGCATCCAACCTGAACAGAAACAAACAGCGTAACGGGGGGGAAGCAGTGCAAGCAGTGTTAGTACAACACACAGGAGACTGTTTTTAATCCATGGCAGTGTCTACAGAAAGGCCGTCCCAACCACACCACCACCTCATCAAACTCCTGCAACTCCTTCCAGACGCTACAGGAGTCTGAAATGCAGAACCTTAAGATTGGAAGTGTCTGCCCCAGGAAATAAGACTGATGAACACATCCAGACCACTGCCCCATACCCTCCTTCCCAACAGCCAAGTGATCTTGCACTACTGTATATTTACCTCCGCCAAGGAGGTTATGTTGTTGCCGGCGTTGGTTTGTTTGTTTGTTTGTTTGTCTGTGTTCAAAATAATTTGAAAAGTTATGGATAGATTTGGATGAAGTTTTCAGGAAATATGTGAAATGGGACAAAGAAGAAATGATGAAATGTTGGGACTGATCCGGATCACCGTCTGGATCCAGAATTTTTTTTTAAATTTAAGGATACTTTGTCATTGGTAGATTGTGTTGGGGGTGGACTGAAGCTGCTTGGCGGAGGTCTGTGCTCTCTGAGTGCTTTTCTACTTTCATTTTTATCTACCCAAAGTTGAAACACTGTGCTGTTGGAAAGCGTTTTGAGTTTCTGACACCGGAGTTGGCAGGTCCACGTACTAGAACCACGGCGACGTTCTACAGCCTCGGCAACGCTGGGCAGTGCCCGGCGGCGGTGCACAGGACTATTCGAATATCAAAATTATTATCCAAATACCACCACAACCAAGCAATATTTAGATATTTGTATATTCGGGATCAGCCCTAATATTATGTCTGTAAAGCAGGCCGGTACACACTACAGGACAATGGGGCCACTTTTTGCCCCGATCTCCCCCTTAGGATAAAATCCAGCAAAGACTTGATTGTCGGATGTTTGCAAACAACATCATGTCTGATTTTCCTGTGGCGTGGGGTGTGTTAAGAGTGATTTTGTCTGGTCCGATCCGCTCTGAAGGCTTCGGAGAGAGAGATCGTAAATAATGAACATGTTTAATATTTGTGACTAGAAATCCTGTAGCGTGTGCCAGCCTTGAGCTACCATACTGTTGGTTAGCTAACTTAGCCACTCTAGGCTACTTGGAACTACACCATACTTGGCCTTAAGGTCAGCCTTATTCCATCTTGCTCAAATCTCCTGCTGCTTATTTATTGTCAGAAAGCTGTAAATTGGGACGTCTTGTTAAAACTAAGTAGTTGTTTTTGACAGAGAGCTGTTTGTCCTCAAACACAGCTGCAACAGAAGTCCTATTTAGCAAAACCAAACCAAATTCTCCAGAGGAACATTTCTGGTTTTATCCTACTTATTTTATCCATTGAGCTTCCTCCAGTTAATCTGTTCAGAATAAAGAACCAACATATATTTCTGTGTCCTCTCCAGTGTTGATTTCCCTGGAAATTAGTCATTGGGAGATTGTGTTGGGGGTGGACTGAAGCTGTTTGGTGGAGGTCTGTGCTCTCTGAGTGCTAGTTTTGCATATTAGAAACAATACTGATATTACATCAATATTGCTGATCACAGTACATATAAAGAAGCCTAACTTTTCTGCACCAAAATAATGCATATGCTGTTCTTTATAGAATTTTGGTATTGCTCGTGTGTTAGCTCGATGCTACACTGAAGCATGTGCAGAGGTGGAAGAAGCCTTCAAATACTGCACTTAAGTAAATATCAGAAAGGGTATCTTGGCCTGCAGCCTGTTGTGATGTCATGACAGCAAAAGCCCTGCCCCCATTTGGCTCCTATGGAGGCTGCGTGCTAGCTGCCTGCGGCTCATTTGCATAAAGTAGGCGGGACCTCAGCTTTATGCAAGCGAGCAGAGGTCCGACGTCTCGCGAAACTAAACATCTAAACTAGCTGTTGCTGAACTAAAATGAGTGATGAATGAACGCCGAGCGAGGAAAAACGCCCCTGTGGACACGTACCATGACAGTCTGTGCAGTGGGACTTGCAATAACTTGTTAAAAAGGGGTGAAATATGAGATTTTTTGGTAAAAGTACAAAGCATCAAAATATGTTTACAGTACCAAAAGTAAAAGAACACACTGTGTAGAGGGCCATGTCTTTGGGAAATATTCAGTATGAAAGCGAAACACACTGACCACAGGAAATCTGCACATCAGTCACAAAGCGCTCTTTGCGGGGAAATTTGTGTGGGATGGCAGCCAGGTCAGCAATGGCCTTCATGATGTCGTTCCAGAGCGCCGCCAACTCATCAGGGCGATCCAGGCCCCGAATAGAATCTGAAGGCACGGTGAGGATGATGTTGTCAAACTCCAGCTCTGCCCAGGGTGAAGGAGCCGTACGCAGCAGCGACCAGTCGGCTGCAGTCGTCACACCTGGAAAGAACAGGTGTATTACACAACCATCCTGTACTAAAAATAGAAAAACCCTTGTCGTTTTAAGATCTACAGTTCCAGTGTTTTCACAGTGAATAGCTACACTGCTAAGGGATGTGCTTTATCAGCTTAAATCAGAAACAGTCAGTAGCCAGACTGCAATGAAAAACACAAGCAAGTTAATCCTCCACAAACTTCAGACACCGTTTCACATATTCAGTATTACAGTTTAAGACTCATAAATAGACTCTGAAGTATGAAATGATGGTGGTGCACATTGTTCATCTGATTAACAGTTAAGGAAACCATTATATTGATTAGAAAAATAACCGACATGCTAAATAGACATTTGTTCCCCTTACTATACACATACCAGTTCCATCCACTCCACACTCACCAGACTTATAATACGGTACAGGTACAGCCATCTGCACTGTCACCTCTGCACCATCCACTTGTGTGTTGGGGGGGGCCACCAGGTAGATGAGTCCCCCCCACAGGTTCCACACCTGCATCATCTCTGAGGTCACAGGGAATCGCTCGTGGACACACGGCGCTCTCTTCAGCTCCTTAGATTTCAGCTGATCTGTCTGGCAGCCTATCTGAATCTGAGGATGAAACGGAGAATGTGTTAAGACTTTCGAAGTACAGTTCACGCCATAAATAAAAGGTCGGTGCAAGTCTGGAGAGATGAATAAAGAAATGCCGGACAGAGTAGTCGTAATAGTATCTGCCACCAAGAAGTCCTTCTTCCCTATACCTGCAGTTGTATAGGGAAGAAGGACTCCTTCCTTCCAGCCACTCTATGGAGGAAACTCATTTCGACCAGATACAAGCGATTGAAATAAATTTCCTCTGTAGGGTGGATGGGCGCACCCTCAGATTGGGTGAGGAGCTCGGAGTAGAGCCGCTACTCCTCCACATCGAGAGGAATCAGCTGACGTGGCTTGGACATCTTTTCTAGACGCCTCCTGGACACCTCCCTGGGGAGGTGCATCGGGCACGTCCCACCAGGAGGGGGCCTCGGGGAAGACCTAGGACACGCTGGAGGGACTATGTCTCGGGGTCTCACCGGAAGAGCTGGAGGAGGTGTCTGGGGCGAGGGAAGTCTGGGCCTCTCTGCTTAGACTGCTGCCTCCACGACCCGACCCTGTCCATCCATCTTCTACCCTGGATAAGTGGTAGAAGATGGACAGAAGGATGGATGGACTCCTTCCTTCCTTCACCATCCCTTCTTCATCTGTGTCACCAACTTCACTATAAATTATGGACAAGTCCCTCAGGAAGGAAAGTCTGCAGCTATGTGGACTCACATATTAGTGTAAAAGGGACACACCTCTAAGTTTGTGGATTGGGTGTGTGACTGACTTCATGCCGGCCTGGGACAAATGGGGTAGAGTTGAGTTGCAGGCTGTCGATGTTGGGCACAATTGTGGTTGGGACTTCCTGCTGCTGTCACGGATGTTAAGAGGCGAGATAGAAATCTTCACTGTCAACAGGATCTGAGTCTCCCTTAAAGGATCTTAAGGGTGTGTTGTGCTGACACTCTGTTGTATTGGGTTACAACAAATACTGGGTTTGACGTCATCCATTAGAGGGAATGGGCACTGGGTGCATGGGACAACACTAGGATGCATACTGGAGGTAGAGTTTGCTGTCTAAGGGGGTTTGCTGGACTGTATCTGGGAGAAGACGGTGAGCTGGACTTGGGACTGAGCTAAACAGGGGGCTTGGTCACTGTCAGTTAGGTCAGCAATTATTCAGTTACTGCACCTGCCATCCCTTGTTGACAATCTCTGCAGGAATGGCGATGTAGGTCTTCATACCACAAGAGAGGTAGAGTCCTGTGCTGATCCACTCCTCCCGTTCTAAAACATACAAACACCAGACATTACAATCTGTGATATTTTACACATTTCACAGTAACAGTGAGGTGTACAGATTAATACCATGCAACTGCACAAACATTACTGAATATGCTGAATCCTGCTGTGAATTTATTGGTGAAATTACTGGTGTCCTCACTTGAACAAGAGGCCTTCAGCTGTAGAAACGCCTTCCTAATAGACTTTACTGTGTGAGCTCTGACCGGAAGGAGTTAACCGACACAGAAGTCTTTGTCATGGTGGCCTGTTGCTAGCTAAACCCTCACAACAATGCTCTCATGCTGGATAGTGGCCCTCAAAGGCCAGGATTGGACCACCCTGATCTAAAACATGCTGGATAGGGGCACTCGAGGACCAGGATTGAGCAACCCTGATCTAAAACATGCTGGATAGGGGCACTCGAGGACCAGGATTGGGCAACCTTGATCTAAAACATGCTGGATAGGGACTGTCGAGGACCAGGATTGGGCAACCTTGATCTAAAACATGCTGGATAGGGACTGTCAAGGACCAGGATTGGGCAACCCTGATCTAAAACATGCTGGATAGGGGCACTCGAGGACCAGGATTGGGCAACCTTGATCTAAAACATGCTGGATAGGGACTGTCGAGGACCAGGATTGGGCAACCTTGATCTAAAACATGCTGGATAGGGACTGTCAAGGAACAGGATTGGGCAACCCTGATCTAGTTCTAGTTCTAGTTTGCCCACAACAGGGGCATCTGACCTGCTGTGTTGGTGTGAATGTTGATCTTGTGGTTGTAGACAACTGGCATCAGCGGGTTATTCTTGATGAGGTAGGGCAGGAGGGCATCAGGGTTTGGACAGACCTTGTACACCTCTGCCCCCAGGCTGAGGAGGAGATGGTCTTCGGGATTCTTCACAGGGCAGCTGTCACTCACCTTGAAAGAAAAAAGCGTAATAACCAATGTCCATGAAGTACAACAGGATGTTTTGTGCAAGTATCACAAAAACATCACAGCTTTGTGCTGCTATATTGGAATATTTATAAGGTGTTACTTTTATTCCGTCTACTCACCTCCGGTAAGCCCGACCTCATCAAGATGTTAGTGAGAGCGGACACCACCTGTGCATAGTCGGAGCAGTCGTGAGCCTTCCTGCGCAAGTAGGAGGTGCAGTCGTGGCCGAGCTTTATAAGGCACTCCTTGTCGTGCTTGTTGAGTTCTTCACCTGCAGTTACATGGCCGGCGAAGCGGCGCAGAGAGTGGCGGAAGTGGTAGGCGTCTTTGGCGGCCTGGCTGGGGACGGGAGCCTTGTACCGACCTGCTTCGATCATCGACCCCAGCAGGCTCAGGCCCATTTTGTCCAAGATCTTGTTTCCTGAAAGACATCGTCACAAATATGATTTAATCTGCTGTGTTATTTTGTTGGAAGTTTTATAGCTAAGACTGGATTGATGTGTGTGGATTATAAAGATACTAATCATGTTGTTGGTTTGAAGCCTAAACGTGGTTCTGGTATACAAAAACAACTCAATTCAGGTATTTGTACTAGTAATGCAAATTTTAGATCATGTTCCTAACTGATCGCCGGGCACATTGGACATTTTGTTGCATGCTGATAGTTATTTTTAACCGTAAACACATGGAAGTTGCCGTAGAAGTTGCTTGGCTGCATGAACTCATCAGCTGTAGAAACGCCTTCCTAACAGATTTCACTATGTGAGCTCTGACCGGAAGGAATTAACCGTCACAGAAGTCTTTGTCATGGTGGCCCGTTGCTAGCTAAACCCTCAAAATAATGCTCTCTGCACGCCAGCAAGGGACTACCTTGAGTCCCATTGAGCGCCTCCTTGGGCCAAGCGATATTAAACACAGGAAACAATCGACAGTCTCAGTAAGATGCTCCCCCTGGAGGTACAACCAGGTACTACAGCTAATTTATAATGCATTCTGTGATATGCATGTCCTTTGTGTTCTACCTTATCAAATAATATATTTTGAATTTGCTACCTTATTACCTATCACTTCGTAATATGTGCAGTAGTTTACAAGTCACCACTATAGACCACCACCAGTAAATCTTATATCACCTGCATCCCAAGTACCCCGAAGCATCTCCACAACACTTCTCTATGGTTGCCCAGTCATTCAGGTGCAGGTGCCCAAAGCCAAACAGGTAAAAGTCACTATCTGGGCCAGGACTCTGGGAGATCATCAAGCTTTCCACTCTGTATATTATGAGGTTTTTATCGTGCATCATACCTGCAAAATCCGTCATCGGGTTTTGCCCAGGGTGCGTCTGTTCCCAGTACCAGGCATGTCCGCCGATCAGCAGGCCTCCTCCCTCTGCTACAAAGTTTTGGATGTCTTCAGCATGGTCATCGCTGTACGCCGTGCACACAAACACACTCAGGTCCTTCCTGAAGCCCGTCTTCTCGCACTTAAACCCTGATTTTCTGAGGATATTGATGGCGGGATCCAGCATGGAGCCAACAACGCCTTGGCGGCCTTCATCCAGCCAGTGGACGGCATTGAGCCAGAATGGAGCCAGTACCTGTAATTAAAGCAGTCGTTGCAAGAAAGGGAGTCATTTGTTGATTCAATATAAAGATGTGGAAGATCATAGCATTAAATAGCATTGGATTAAACCTGAATTAAATCATGTCGTCTATGAAATAATACAATTTTTACCTGTATACCATTAGCTAAATTCTTGTGATGCGTTTATTTTGACTCATAAAGTCTTAAACTCCAACATCAATATTTAAAGCTGACTGTACCTCTCGTCCCAGAAGTCCTTCATGGGTAACCACGATGACCCGACCCTGCCCATAGTAGCCTCCTGCCAGGAATGCCCGTCCGTCGCTGGTGGTCCCGATGGGAAAAGCCAGCGAGCCGTGGACCAGGACCTCAGACGCCACCATTCCAGACTGGATGTGAAACTCTGAAATCCCCTGCAGTAAGAACTCCAAGTCATCCTCGAAGTCTTTGCCTGTTCTGTATGTGAAAATGGAGGAGGGGAGGGGAGGGGAGAGAGAAACCAAGAATCAGAGGGTGAGTGTAGAATAATTAAAGAAGAGTTAGCAATCTTTTTGAGAGAGGCGGGGGCAATTACTACATTACACCAGCATCTTAAACAGCAGGGTAAAATGTGTGGTGGTCATCTGAAGAGTGGAACCTTTGTTAGGGTGCACAGAAAGAGAAGCACACTCACACTACAGACATCCAGGAGGACGGGATGTGAGGGGAGACAAACAGGTACTCTGCCTCACCCGGATGCTCAGAGAAGTAGATTCCTGCCACCCCTGACACCTTGTTCCCCCCAAACAGAAGCAGAGTGTTCTCCTTAGGGTGGCCTCCCGCCCAGCTCCACGCCTGTCCCGCTATCAGCACTCCTCCTCCAGCTTTCATGAACGCCACCAGTTCCTTCGGGTCCTCACCGACGCTGTAGGCGTCCGTCACATAAACACCAACCCCCAGGCTGCTGCTAAAGGCCCCCACAACTTGAGCTTGGAAGCTGGATTTCTGGAGGTTATCAGCAACACTCTTGATGTGTCTGTGCACCCCTACAGAGAGGTTGTCACATCCATCTCCTCTCAGCCAGGTCACAGCGTTCTCTACCAGAGCTGGAAAGGCCGACAGGTAGCCCTCGTGACCCAGGACCACGATCCTTCCACGGCCGTACAGAGAGGCAGCCATCAGGACCTGGCCTCGGCTGTTCATCGCTAAAGGAAAAGCGTGGTCTCCAATCAGCACCAGGTCACTGGGAACACAAGGGCCCCGCAGGTCCAGGTCTCTCAGGCCTCTCATCAGGGAGACGTAGGCTCCTTCATGGTGGTTTACCACAGGCTGGTTGGACATGATGAGGAGGATTGAGACGTTTGCCGAAGAAGGTGGAGGGAAAGTTTACAGACAGAGGTGCTTTCAGTAGAGTAGCATATGAGGTTGTTCTTCCACGGATGGAAGTCCAGTCAGTCTGGCTGTCCTGTGGGAACAGAGAGACTAAAGTTAAAGCATAAAATAAAAGCACTACTGATGGCAAACATCTTCAGTCAGCTTCACAATTTACAACTGGTTCAGAGATTAAAAGTTAAATAGCTGCTCTCCACTTGGTGCCACTGAGACCCAAAAGCTTACAGGTTCTTATGGCAACCAAACTCTACTCAAATGCACAAACTGAGCTTTTAGTTTACCTGAAAGTTAGATATTCTTCCTGGTGGTACGATTAGACTGCAGCCGACCAGACAGACAATGCTGCACGAGGACTACCTGACAGGACAAAAGGAAGACTATCAGTGAGAACCAGAACAGCAAGTACATCAGGGAAGATGACAGTCAGAGGAGGGACTTCAGAGAGGGGACCACCCAGTGACAGGCTGCTGATAACACCTAAACCAACAGAGGAAGGTCGAGGACACAACACTTGTACAGCAACATTCTCAGCATGTGAATATTTCTACAACTACACCGGCGGCTGTGGACGAGGACACACCCCGACTGATGGAAAACCTGCTGGTCATGTGGACTTCGGTCATTACAAGCTGAGAACACAAACATCCGTCCGTGAAATAAACAAAAGCGAAAATAGAAAAATAACTATGATTAATGTAATTAATAGATTCTCAGCATGTAATTAGAAACCAAGAGCTCCACATGTTCTAAATATTTCACTGTTTACATTTTTACAACCTCTACAAACTGAGCATTTTCACACAACTCTGCACATCGCCTAATAGGAAGGTATAGAAAAAAATCATTTTAAAGGAATGAAACAACTTTAACTTAGATTTTGTTATTTTTTTTCTGAAAGGACCCAAATAGCAGACACATAGACAGCCAACATCTGATAACTCTTCCTGTTTTTACAGTTACTTTTTCTGATAAATGCTATAAATTTGGTATTATATGAGCTGAATTGGTCTTTGAACACTGTTTGAGTGGGATTGGACAGCTGGTTTGGATGCAATCACTATTTTATTTAACGTTAAAACAATAAATACACACATAAATACATCTGCGATATAAGACAACAAATAAATAAATAAATGTAATCAATGAATATATATATATTTTTCGTATGGTTTGAAAAGCACATTTTTTCAAAGGCCAGATATTTTGGGGGTGGGGGGGTTCAATTTATTTCAGGATTTATTTCATAGCAATAATAATGATTATTATTATTGTTATTATTTTATTATATATTATTTTTATGTTTTTATATAATAAATTAGCATATATAATAACAGTAGTAGTAACAATAATAACAATCACCATTATTATTGTTATTATTATATAATATAATATAACAATAATAATAATTATTATTATTACTATTATATAATGCTAATTTATTATATAATAATAGTAAAAATATTATATAATAATAATAATTAGTATTACTATTATTATCACTATTATATAACAAACATAATAACAATTATTATTATTGTTATAATACAATAAATTAGTATTATAAAATAATAATAATATAAAATCATAATAATTATTATATTAATATTATATTGTAATAATATCAATAATTGTTAGCATTATTGCAATTATTATATAATACCAATTTTATATTATAATAATAGCATTATTATAAAAGGCCTAATGGATGTTTTTTCTTGGCTATTCATTATTTTTTAAAAATGTTTTTAATTCACACAATTTAAATACCACCTTTTTAAAGTGTCAACTTGAGATAAACAATAATAATTTTTATTATTGAATAAAAAAATAACAAACAGATAAACGTCGGGAAAACGTAGCCCCCTGGCGAAGATAATAATAATAATTATTATTGAATTACAATAATCATCTAGTTCATGGAACGTAATGATTTTTCTGCCATTTTTTGTCAGACGATCACTTTTTGGCACAAACACCGGGACATGTCCTCATCCAGTCTGGGAGGAGAACTCAACATGGAAAATAGAGCCTGAACAGTGACAACATTCACAACGTTGACTCCATAAATGTCCAGGAAATAACGACTTACAGCTTATTTAACTGACTTTAAAAGCTCCTTTAGCAACCCGCCTTCCTTCAAGCTACACGAGTCAACAAATACAGAGTTAAAATATATTAAAAGTCTAGTTACTGTTTGTTTCCTCCTGTTTGACGGATGATTCCCAGGAAAGAGAGAAACAGAAAGAAAGCAGAGAGGAGGAGGAGGCACCAGTCAGAGCGGAAACACGACGGAGAGCCCGTTTCTACACGGACATGTTTTTCTAACGGACCGGGGTGCTCTTGCAAAACAAGCCCCCTTTGGTTTGTTTTAGCGCACAAATCCACAACACGGTCCACCGGCAACAACTGGCCGTTTAAAGAGGAAGAACATTAGAGTATTAAGTTGTTGTAGTGACACGAAGCCGCTGAAGCGTCCCGGCTGTCTAACTGTCGGTGTTTCGGTTCATAATTAGGAGAAAATAGTTCTCGAACTCTCGTTAGCGCTGAAAGCACCGCTCCAGCAGCCTCGGTGCCGCTGCCCGGTCTGATGTCGTGCACGCTGGTTGGCGCCTCTGGAGCCCGGGTCCTTCTGGAGGACGGACGAGCTGTGATTCTGGGCCGGGGTCCGGACACCGGGGTCGCCGACAAGAAATGCTCCAGGCACCAGGGTGAGACAGAGGGGGACGTACCGCGACACTTCACCCGTGGGTCGCCTATAGAGCAGAGTGGCTGGTGGTCCGTGAGGTGCCTGTTGTAGCTTCACTGTTGGTGTCAATAAAGTTCAGTTTAGTTGGCTGAGAGATGAAGCAGACAGATAGCTCATGTCTACTGGAGCTCCTGGGATCATCATGGATGTCTGAGAATCTACATGTAGTCAGTAAAACACGTCTCAGTGGTTCAAGATGTGCAGCATCATGGTGCTTTAATGAAGTGGCCACATTCTGCTTTTCCTTTTTGTGTGCCGCCGCTATCTGTGCATGTAAAACACATGCAAACCTACAGATCCCAAAGTTCATGTCAAGCTGAGTGAATGGCCAGTCCTCCCCTGAAGCCAAAGCCCAGCTGTATTTGTGAGCTCATGAGGACCGCTGTAATACTTACCAGTGTTATTGCTCATGTTGCTTGGAAACAAACCACCGCCTTTTAAAAAGAGAGGGACAACCGTGTTTGTATGTCACCAGTTCTGCTGTGAATGAAGGGCAGGTACCTGAGGAAAGTCTGAAAGGCATCTAAAAGTCCACATCAGAGCCGCCATGCACTGAATAATCCGACAGTGGTAAAGCCCAGAGTCCTCACCCAGTTGGCAGGAATGCACTTCAAAGTCTGTCTGATCGGGTCATGCTCCTCACCTCCCTGAAATACCTCCATGAAGACCAGGCTTGTCTTGTGTCATGTCACGATGCATCCTATTTGCACATCGCCTAGTTTAGTATTCCCTCGAACGAAGTATAAGCAGCCTCCTCGCAGTGCAGCACACATCCCCTTATCTCAGAGAAGATATGTAATGCTATGAATTCAAAACTCCCAGTCAAGTACTACATACGACACCGACATGGCCTTTACCTTTGCATGTTTCACCTCGTTCTTCCAGGAGAAGGTGTGCTGGCCTTCTCCGCCCCTCTCAGTCTGCCTGCCGGGGCTGCTCTCCTCGCAGGTGCTGGAGGAGGAGGAGGAGGAGGAGGAGGAGGTGTGGCGGAGGGTTGATCAGCTCCACTGGCTCCACCTGGGCTCAGCTGCTTGTGCTTCCCTCCCTGAGGCGCTCAGCTGGTTTGTTTGCTGATCCTGCTATTGTTCGCTTAGATTCCTTTTTATTTTATCAAGTAATTCACCTCCCTCACTGCATGACAAAGGTCACAGTATCTACAAGTCTGGTTGTGTTGAGAGCACGTGAGCGCCTGCAGCAGCTCTGCCTGGCTAATAGACTGGAAGTTCATGTTGTCGCTTCTTGCAACTTTCATGCGTGTAGTCTTCACGTGTTTCCACAATCTCACGCTTTAAAGAGACGCGTTTCAGACAGAGGTCAAGAAGAGGTGCTGCAGCAAAGTAGAGCACGAGAAAAACAGTGTGATGAAGCACGTGGTCGACCCCCAAACATGAAGTTATAAACCCGTCGATGTGAATGATGTGGGCCTTTTAGAGCAATAAGGAAGTAAAGGGTGTTAACTCATGTTGCTGGTTTGTGTGATTGATTATCCATTTAGGTAATCGACAGATGATTAATTGATTTGTTGTTTGCAGTTTCCAGACTTTCCTGTGTTTTGTTGTTAGTTGGAGCCCCGTAGATGTCGAGCTGTGCACTGAATATCCTTTTCTCTGAACGACTAAACCGGCACAACAGAAGTGTCACAGTCAGTAACATGTTTGTAGGACACAGGGACGTGTAATGAATCGATTTGGGAACTTTTAGTCAGTCGGTCTTCTGGGCTTTTAAAGAGTACAGCTGATTGTTTTAGTTCTTACATTAATAAACATAGAAATGTGTTGTGAACGCAGGTTTTAATACTTCCTCTTGTGTGTCTTTCAGTGAAGGCGGTGGCTTGCTATGCAGACCAGACTGTGCTTGTGACTCAGGTATGAAAACAAGACTTAAGCCCAGCCCAGAATTATATTTAGCCTGCCTGTGAAACCAGACCTGTTTGCATTGTGTTTGAATGTCTGATGTCAGCACGGCTTCATTTCCCTTTACTGCCTGCTTATCTCAACGCCCATAAAGTAATTCTAAGTCCATAAACACTCCAGTCCAGTGTTCAGTGCTTGTGTAATTCTCCTTTCCAGCTCGGTGCTAATCCCAGCTCACTGGGCGGTGACAAGCTGGGACGGGGACAGTCCGGTAAAGTCTCCCACGGAGGAACTCTCTACCTGGTCAACCAGGACCACCCGTTTACAGTGAAGTTCTCTCTGAGCTCAAACGGAACCAGCTTGGCTCAGACGGGGCTGAAGGCCGCAGACAAAACCAAAGGAGGGAGGAACGGCAGAGAGAAAGAGGAAGAGCCGAGTCCGACGCCCAGGCGCAGCATAAAGGACTTCTTTCCCACTTCCCCCATGAAGGTAAAACATTGCTTGGTTGTTGAGCTGAAAAAGGCATGTGTGGTGCATTTTTTCATTCCTCTGATGCTGAATATACAATAACAGACATGAAACGAGGGACGTCTTATTTACTACTTCCCTGTTCAGTCGTCTAAAAGGCGCCGGAGCCCAGAGAGAGGTCGCTCTGATGAGAAGCGCCGAAAAAAAGACGAGGAGGCCTTAGATGGAGAGATGAAGAAAGAAGACGAGGAAGAGGAGGAGGAGAGACTGGCTGAGGAGAAGCTCAAGCATCTGCAGGCGTTTGCTGAAAAGTCCCTGACGGAGGAAAGTAGCAGCGCTGGATCTTCTGCGTCGTCTGCAAAGGCGTGTCTGAAGAGCAGCTGGCAGCAGACAGGAAACCTGATGCTTTACACTGCAGCTGGAGTCAAAGCGAGTGACAAGGTGGGGGCTGTTTGAAATGAGCAGCGAAGGGAGACCGTCTGTTATGTGATGCTGCCGGGGTCGATTTCATAGATAGAGATGACTTTGTTGTTTAGTGTAAGACTTAATTTTTCAGCTTAGTCTTTTCAAATAAACAAGAGTTGTGAGAACAGGTTTGGGTGTCATGCAGAAGTTATTAAGCTACTGTGTCTCTTCTCCACCTCCAGATTGCTGGGTTCGACATCGACGGCTGCATCATCACCACCAAGTCGGGCAAAGTCTTTCCCACGGCTCCGGATGACTGGAGGTACGTCTGCTCTCCAGAACCTTCCCTGTTGAATCGTTGGCTGTGGACAAGACTGATCCAAGTTGAGGCAGAATGCTGCAGCCAAGACCGATGAAAAGCTCAGGAGGGAATAGTGGCTGACCAGTTTCTCACAAGTTCAGCTTCAAAATTAAAAGAAGTCGGTTTAGGTACTCAGAAGTCGGGCTCTCGAGGTGTCGGCTTCGTTTCTCCTCCCGCTGTCTGTTTAACAACCTCCGAGCAGCAGCCCACCACAGTGAAAATGCCAAGTTTTCACACTGAAAAGCCCCACCTGCGACGGCTGTGATTGGCTCAAAGAAACACAACGAGCCAGAGCGTTGCTTCCCGCTACAGCAGAGTGATAATGTGGTGCAGATGAACCGTTACGTTGGAGAAGCGAGACCAGGGACTTGGCAGATCTGCTGATCCAGTGTGAACCTCTCTGAGCTTTCCTGGTGGTTTTACCGGCTTTGGTCACAGTCGATACTAAACATGGCGATGCTGCATGAGGCTGTTTTTACTGCTCAGATGTCGAACAAGTTGCCGAAAGATGATGCAGACTAGTTTCAAATCCAAGCTGAAGATTCACCTTCTATTTAACACACTTGTTAGTTTGGTTTTTCTGCCTTTGGGAATGTGCTACCTAAGTAAATGTGTGTTTCTCTACCAGGATCCTGTACCCTGAGATTCAGCCCAAACTGGCCAGTTTGCTCAAAAAAGGCTACAAGGTGAGGAGGAGCAAAACGGTTGGTAATGCTCTCGAAGCTTCGCAAGATCAGATCCCAAAGCTGGTTTTGCTTCATTCATATCACCAGGCAAAGAGGAATTAAAGTTTTCAAATACCTTTTTGACAGGGGAGGACTGGTCACTTCAGTCTTCTTCAGAACGTCATCCAGATGTCGGGGATGACGTTCTGAAGAAGATGGAAGTGATCCATCGAAACGGTATTTGAAAACTTTAATTCCTCTTTGCCTGGTGATATGAATGAAGCAGAGCTAATCTGTAAATGGAAGGCAAAATGAACTTCTTTAAGCTAAATCCCAAAGCTGCTCTCCTCCTGCAGGTGGTGTTCTTCACCAACCAGATGGGCATCGCCAAAGGGAAGCTGAGACCGGAGGTGTTCAAGTCCAAGGTGGAGGACGTCCTCGCCACGCTGCAGCTGCCTGTGCAGGTTGGTTCGTGTCGCAGGTCGACTCTCGTCACTTCCACTGGACACGAAGCGACGTCTGAACCCCCTCCTTGTCTGTGTCTCAGGTGTTTGTAGCGACCGGTCCAGGTATTTACCGTAAACCAGTGATGGGGATGTGGAACCACCTGTGTGAGAAGGTAAATGTCACAAACACCCCTGTAATTAAAGAACAGCTTTCCTTTCCCCCTTAAGGGTTTCTCCACCTTGTTCTTCTGTCGTCTTTTAAGACATTCAGCAGTCTGTTCCAGTTTAATGGTTCTGTCTTTGCTCGTGTGTCCCCCTGTCCAGGCCAACGACGGCGTGACTGTTGACAAGACACAGAGCCTTTTTGTAGGAGGTGAGTGATCGTGGCTGTGCTGCATTAATCACAGGCTTGAAGGTGGTTCTGTGTTATCAGTCTTTGGCCCCATGTTGTTCTGTTTACATCTGTTGCCTCTTGTTATTCACCCCTGTTACGCTGATCACACCCAGCTGTACAGCTCTAGTCCTGAAGATCTTTACAGTCTGGATCCTCTGCATTGCTGCCATTCAGGACAGGATGGCTTCAGATTTCCTGCCTCCGATAAGACAGTATCACTCCTCACTGTGGAATGACTGCTGTTACCAAACTATTATCCACACTCTCATTTTCTTCCACCTGGTCTTGTTATATTCCTAAATACAGCCAGCTCACGACACTCAACACAGGGAAAACATTCGTCCTTTCTTTCACTGGCTCCCCGTTTATTACAGAATTCAATTCAAGGCCTTGATTCATGGTCTGGCTCTGCTCTCCCTTTTTATTTAATTATTTACCCCTAAAACCCTCCTCTACATGCATTTTATAAACCTTTATGATGTCTGTTTTATTGTTGCATAAAAAGCCCCTTGTGCCTCCAGTTTATGAAGCTGCTGTAAAAATTAGGTTTGTTACTATCGTTATTATTCCTTCCCTTAATCCTGAACACACAGCGTCTGTCTCCTCTGTTCCCAGATGCTGCAGGGCGACCAGAGAACTGGGCTCCTGGGAAGAAGAAGAAGGATTTCTCCTGCAGCGACCGCCTGGTAAGAGCTTTCTAACCCTCCTCCTTCCCCGACCTGCAGAGGGCGCTCATTTGTTTTTGCAGCGTTGATCCTAAATGTCATGAATTCACTCAAACTTTTCATTTCTTCATCGTACTTTAATGGAGAAACACTCCCTTCACTCTCTTCGTTGTAGTTTGCCTTGAACCTCGGGCTGCAGTTCCACACCCCAGAGGAGTACTTCTTAGGCTGGAAGAGCGCCCCCTACAGCTTGCCTGAGTTCGACCCTGTGAGTGCAGCTTTCTCTGTACTGTCTGAGGATATATTCATGGGTGTTGTCTGCGTTTTCTCATCGGTTCTCTTTATCTGATTTGCCAGAGGAAGCTCGACTCCACCGCCAGGCTCTACGACCCGCCGTCCGCCTCTCTCACCTCCAGCGAGACGGAGGTCATTGTTGCCGTGGGTTACCCTGCATGTAAGAGAACCTTTATTCCACCTCTCTGGTTCCCCTTCCCCACCTACACCCCTCTGATCCCGCTCCCTCTTCTTTTCTCTACAGCTGGTAAATCCACCTTCTTCCACACCCACGTTATTCCGAAGGGCTACGTCTACGTCAACAGGGTGAGTGGATCGTATAGGAACTAATCGACCCGATAATGATAAAGACTTTGAATCTTGGTTTTTGCCGTTGGTCTGTGTTGTGGTTTGTCCTCATGCCTGGCTCCTCAACCCCTCCCCTCCCCGACGGTACTGTCGCATGTGTGTGATGTCATCAGACTGCGCCGGCAGAGAAAAACAAGCAGCATGGCACTCACTAGGGCTGATCCTGAATATTGGAATATCCAAATATTCGGTTGATGTGGTGGTATTCGGAAAATAATTTTGATATTCGAATAGTCGTGCGCGCCGCCACCAAGCGTTGCCAAACGCTGCCGAGCGCTGCCACCGAGCGTTGCCGAGCAATCACAACTGTTTCTTGAGGTTTCTGGATATTCAGTGAAATAATCAACTGGTGAGGCTTTAAAGTTGCTTTAGAAGAACCAATGAGGTGATCAGATTTAACACAGAGGGACGATATTTAAAAATTAATAACTCTGAAAGTATTCGGAGTAGAGCTGTGGGGTTTAGGAGGGTTCTTTGGTTTAGGTAGAAATTTTTTTTTACCAGACTTATTTCAAGACAATCCATGAGCTCAGCTGGGAGGCCCTGGGTGAGTTGGCGTGGAACGACTCTTAGTTAGTGGTCTGTGAAGTGAACTTGTAACTGGTGGGTCGCCGGTTCGAGCCCCCGGACTGGCAAGAGGTTGAGGTGGGAGAGTGAGAGGACCACTTGTCCCAGTCACCACCACTGTGGGCCCTTAACCCCTGACTGGATGGGTCAAATGCAGAGAAGGAATCAATAAAGGTTAGATTGTTATTGTTATTGTCGTCCGGAGTGTATTTGATGTGTAACTGGTCCTTCATTCCTTCTGTTTCTGTACCAGGACACTCTCGGTTCGTGGCAGAACTGTGTGTCAGCGTGCCAGCGTGCCCTGAAGGAGGGCCGCAGCGTCGCCGTGGACAACACCAACCCGGACGTGGAGTCTCGCAAACGGTAAAGCACAACTGGATGCTCAAACGCTCCGGATCCACCTCTCTGGACACACCTTCATGCAGACACAATCCCAGACACGTGGAGATGGAAATACTTGAACACAGTTTAGTGTGTTTGCAGAGCGGCTGGAGATGTTCACGTGCCGTTACTTCAGTGTCATACTTCACATTCGACAGCCACGAGCAGAGAAACGATGCAAATAAAATCCCTTATGAGTAGAACGTTGTCTTTGATCAGCAGATAGAAGTATAAGTAGTAGAACCATCAACCCAGTCTGCCTGGTAGTTAAAGCGAGATAGTAAGAGGTTTAAAGAAAATCCATGACCTCAACCGGGAGGGTCCGTGTACGTCGCGGCCATTCGTTTTCTTGTTTTGAGATTTCAAAATAAAAACCAAAAATAAACCGTTTCCCTTTTTTTCAGTGATAACACAAAATGAAAAACAGAAAACGGGCCCTAATTCATTATCAATTATCTGTTATCTGATTTAATTAGATGTGTTTGTAAATGGAAATTAAAATTAAAATACACCTGTGGAAAACTTATTTCTCTACTTCCTGTTGGTTTTGGCTCAGTGACCCGTCTGACTTCTGAAGAGGAGCTAGCCATTTAGCGCTTTCTGGCAAAGCTAAAGTAACAGAAAACCTCAAAACTTCCCCAAAAACGTCCCGAAAAGCAGCCGAACACTAGCGATTTAGCGCTAGTGGCAGAGCTAGCGGCACCACAAGGTCCCTCCAAAGAGACAAATAAACCCCACGCTGGTGAAAAGTCCACTGTGAAATAGTGAACAATGTGAGCCAAGCAACGTTTGGACCCCACAGTGGGTCTTCATCAGGCCACGGCACACAGCAAGGTCTGCTAACAGTGAGCTAACACTGGAGCTTTAGATACCAGATCCTTCCTCATCAGAAGTCAGACGGGTCACGGAGCCAAAACCAACAGGAAGTAGAGAAATAAGTTTTCCACGGGTGTATTTTAATTTTAATTTCCATTTACAAACACATCTAATTAAATCAGATAACAGATAATGGATAATGGATTAGGGCCCGTTTTCTGTTTTTCATTTTGTATTATCACTGGAAAAAACGGGAAACGGTTAATTTTTTGTTTTTATTTTGAAATCTCAAAATAAGAAAACGATTGTTCGCGACGTGCACGGACCCGGGAGTCCCTGGGTGAGTTGTCGTGGAATGACCCATCAAGAAACCATCAAGTCATCCGTCTAAACATTGTGTTCCTGTTTCCTGTCTGTTTGCACTTGCAGATACGTGGACGTGGCGAAGGCAGCAGGAGTGTCTTGCCGGTGCTTCCACTTCTCCGCCTCCATGGAGCAAGCCAAGCACAACAACAGAGTACGACTCCCTCTTCATCCCTGCCTTTTTGTTTCATCCCGTGTTTTTTTTTAACGCGTTATTGTCGTTCACAGTTCCGTGAGATGGTTCCGTCTGACACCAAACACGCCAAGGTCAACGACATGGTTTTCTACGGCTACAGGTTAGTGGAATAATAAACCACCTTCACACGACTCTTAAACATGCAACAGCAACCTTTATGTGAATTCTAACCACTCTCTTTCTCTCTCTCTCTCTGGATAGGAAGAACTTCGTGGCTCCTGCGCTCTCTGAAGGATTCTCCGAGATCCTCCAAATCCACTTTGTCCCGGACTTCAAAGACGGCCAGTCTGAAGCCCTGTTCAGACAGTTTTCCGAGGGCTGACCGGACCCCTTTGTTTGTCCTGTGTGTCGTCGCTCTTTGGCAAACAGCTCGACTAATTTCCTGTAACCACGCTTGAGTGTCGCGGCGGTTATTCTAACTAGACCTTCAGCACAGAATCAGGTCCTTCATGCAAGAAGCCATGAACACGAATGCACCGATGTAGTTTTATTCAGCAAGGAAGGAAGCGGCAAAAGCAAGTTGAACGTCTTTTATACTGTATGTTGTGGATGAATGCTCTAAAAACTGACAATAAAGCTGGAATAAATGCCCCCGTGATCACTTCTTTGCTCTGTTAAAGCCTGCCTTAGCTTAGACCGACTCTGGATCAGTTGAACTCCGGCAGGAACTGGATCTCGGCGCCCAGGTGCTGTTTGAGCCACGGCATTATCTGGAAGAGGTCGATGTGGAAGTCGCGAGCCTCCGGAGGCCGCCTGTTGCGCCTCAACGTGCACACGTCTACGATGCCCCAGCTCAACACCCCCACCTGGAGGGCGAAAGCAGAACAAGCACCTATTAGATGGTGACGGCACGGTGCACGATCAGGTGTGGAGAAACTGTCTGACCTGGAAGTAGCGTTTCCTTTTCTGCAGAAACAGGGATCCACCAGAGTCACCTGCACGAAAAGAGACGTTAACCTGCCGTGTGAATCCTGGATTGGTAGAACTACTCACTAAGAGCCGAGTCCAGACCTTTGCAGGCGATAGCATCCTGGTGTCCCACGGTGCCGCCGGTGCAGAGGAAGGTGTCGGGTACGTACTCATCCAGAGTCACATCTGTGGGCTCTTTGAGCGTCTGCCTGGCCTTCTCCACACAGCCCGGCCTCTGGAGGCATCAAACAATGAAGCACTGTTTAGGTTTAAAGTGGTTATACACTGCAAAAACTCCACATCTTACCAGTTTATTCGTCTTATTTTTAGTCAAATTGTCTCAACCCACTTGATTTAAGATAAATTCACTTTACAGGTAACATTTCAGCAGATGGAGGGACGTGTTTTAAGACAACGCATCTTAAATGTCTTGTTAAGTCAAACAATCTTGAAATGATCTTGTTTTAGTTGTATTTTACCAGAAACAAGGTTCATTTCATTTCATACATGTTTCAAGCTGAGCTGTTGTTTGTATGAGATAAATAATCTGGATTTAAGAAATAAAGTAAATGCATTTGATTGGAAAATCACCAATTCATATCAGAAAACAGCTGCATGTGGAAAATGTGTTAAAAAAAACAAAGCAAATGTCTGCTTTTGAGTTAAAACACCTCCTTTTGGGCGTAGCTGGCTTCACCTAAAACACAACACCTTCAAATGCTGTCAAACACCACTAAATATTAGGATTTCTAGCCAACTGTGAGAAGACATTATATCTCAGAATGCTTCAATTAATCTGTGTGATCTGATTTCAAGTACAAGATGGTCTTAAATCTAGAGAAGAGCCACGATAATACAACTAAAATAAGTTGAAGACATCTCAAATTAAGAAGCTGACATTAAACTTATTAAAGCTAAAATCTATTTAATTCTTTAGCATGTCTGGTTTATTCTAAGACACCTCAGCTTGACAATGCTGCTAAAATATAGCTTAAAATAAGTTTTCCCTGCTGATTTTAAGGCCTCAATATTCTAAATATCATGTCTTATTTCAAGAAATCTGACCAAGCAAATGTTCACTTGTTCTATTGGCAGATTTTTACACTTATTTCAAAGTAAAAGTGCCTTGAAGTAAGTTTATTTTCTTGTTTTGGGAGGAGCATTTTTTACAGTGTAAGCTTCACAGCCTCACCTGATCACCTGTATGAATGTGCGTCTCTTTGCGCTCCGACTCGCTGATGGACTTCTTGTGGATGAAAGAGGCAGGAGTGTGCTTGTGTGCGAGTAGCTCCCTCCCTGTTTACAGACATCAGCTTCACTCAGAATCCAGCAGAACTTATCAACACCGTCACTAAACACACTCTTGTTTCATGCATCACTGGAGCGTCTGAGGTCACCTACTGTGCTCCTCACAGGTGGAGTTGGTTTTCCTCAGAGCTCGGGAGGCCGGGACGGTGCAGGGCAAGCAGATCGGTCTGGAGTACAGGATGCAGGATGAGGACATTTACCTTTTTCATAAGCACACTAATCTTTTGTGAGCTTCTAAATGGGGGTAGCTTAGCTTTTTAGTTCTAGACGTTTACTGGAGGGATGAGCATCATTCTTTAAAAGTTACGCCCTCGTTTAGAGAGCACTGTTTAACACGCTGGCTTCAATCTCCCATAGGTGCATAACTGGAGACTGTAAAGGCCACAGCACATGTTTAAATCAGCTTTATGGGGGTGGATGAGGGTTTTATCATCCAGAAAGAGGCCACTATCGTCATCATAGGACCCAAACCATGGCAGCAAGAGTTAATCCTCTAAACCTGGGAGACAGAACTGTGATTCAGGTTCTTCCTGTATCTCATCTCCAGTCTGTAGCCCTGGTGGCCGACGGTTAGATGTCTTTCCTTTGGTGTGTCTTACCGGGCCTTCCAGGAGAGCGGGATGCTGCTGTTCACCTGTACCATTGCTACGTCATAGTCGTAGAACTCGGTCACGTTCCTGTGTTTGAGCCCGTTGGTGTTGTACTTCGGGTGCATGACGATTTTCTTGGACCGCGCCGTGCCGCCGCCTGGGAAGCAAAAAGAAAAGGCTTGTTATCTGAGTTTATACAACCCAGTGGTGCCATTTCCTTTCACGCAGACTTTAGGCTGGGTTTATGGTTTCAATCCATATGATGAAAACGGCTTCAGGCATTAGAACAAACCAAACCTGAACATGGATCTGTCTCGGTCTTTTCCTCTCAAAGAATGCTGCATGTTTTCCCTCAACCCCCTTCATAGAGCAGCCTGTACACTTAGTTATTTACCCGACAGTTAAAGCCACCAATTGTGACATTAAAGGCCATGAACACTACAAAAAAGTGTGTCATTCTCGTAAAATGTTTAAATAATGAAGCCGTAATATAACACCTTTATGTTTTAACATGTTTTCAATGGATATGAAGGCATCCCCTTTAGAAAGTTTAAAATAAATCCTGTTAAAATGTCCTCAAAAGTGGATTTTCCAGCTCCGAAGCTAATTTCAGGAAGAGCTGTGGCAGTCAGTTTTAGATGTAAATGACATTTAGATCTGACAGAACCAAGTTGTTTCTACACACAACACAGGTTTGGTTGGAACTGAGTGAATATTAGTGGAGATACGAGGTAGAGCTGTGGGGTTTTTAAGGTATCATGGTTTGGTAGAAGTGTTGCCTGATTTATTTCAAGGAAACCCATGAGCTCAGCTGGGAGGTGAGACAGAATGACTCTTGTGCATCTCTCAGATATCGACTCCATCGTGACGCTCACCGTAGTCGATGTCCAGCTGCGTCGGGACTCTACCGGTGCTCTCTCTGGCGAAGCAGTGAGCAGCTGTCAGCACCCAGTTCTGGCTCACGATGGCTCCATAACAGGACTTGTCAGGCTTCCATTCCGGCTACAGGAAGGGAGGTATATATATATATAAAAATATCAGAAAGACAAAACCAGAAATCTCTACTGTGCATTTAGTGAGAGTGTGGAAACCTCGTACAGATTTCAGAGCCACGTGCCAGGGCCTGGTGTAGGCCGTCGACTTGGAGACGTCTTCCTGAGCGACTCCACACATCGTCACACTCTGGTCACCTGTTTTTATAAAAAGATGCTGGTTAAATCAGTGTTTTTATGAGAAATGTCAACAAACACTTCTTAACTTTCATGTTGAAAACCGTGTTGAACGATGGTTTTGTCTCCCACTCACTAATGATGCTGTTGAAAACGTCTCCCAGCGTCTTGAAGTCTTTCAGGATGAACAAGTGCTCCTCGCCACGCTTCTTTGAGGCCAAAGAGTTCAACTCATCTTTGTTCACTTTCTCCCCGATGCCGAACACATAGACATCTGAAAACACATGTAACATTAAGAATCACACTGAACACGCCAAACAGCTGCATGCATGATTCTTGATTGCTTGTAATGGTGGTGATGCAGCGGCTCTTAAAATGCATCACTGTTCATAACAACTTCACATTAAATATTTCACATCATGGTACCGAGCATCGTCTCGTGTGTGTGATCCTGGACTATGTCCTTGTAGCCCAGCAGGTGGCGGATCTGAGCCAGAGCAATCTGAGGCCTGACCCCTGTGTTGGAGTGACCTGCAGGCAGGAAGACATTGGTTGAGACCGAATGTTAGTTCTGAAGTTAAATATGTTACACCGATCAGGCCTAACATCATGACCACCTGACTAGAATCATGCTGGTCCCCCTTATGAGGTCCAGAATGCTCTGAACCATTGGACCAGAGGACCTCTCAGGGGGTCCTATGGGGTCTGGAACCACTGGATCCTTTGGCTACTCTGGCTTGTGCAGTGGGGCCTCTGTCAATCCAACTGGTTCCACTGCATCCTGTTGATGCTTGATCAGAATGGGCTGTAGGAAGTCTGGAGGTCACATCCATAGACATATATACGTGGACGCCGCATTGACTGTGGAGGGACGTGCCTAAAGCTCCGCCATCTTGGTACAGGGCTAGCAGAGGGGAGGAGTGAATGTAAGTCTATGGAGGTAAGAGGTACTCCACAATCTTAAAGTAGAATTATTCACTGAATTTTCCACCGATTTCCAAACGGTTTGGTTTGTTAAAAACGTCACACATGTAGCTTTGACACAGGATGCTTGGATGCTTTTGTTCTATTTATGTCTGCCTGTCCGTCCTCCATGTCTGACGTTTGTAACAAACAATATATGTTGACAACTGATGGATTTATGATCACTTTTATAGTGCAGACATGTCATTCCTCTATAGACGTAATGCACTGTAGGGGCGAGTGGCACTGTACCAAGATGGCCGCCGCGTAGGCACGTCGGCTCCAATCGGCAGCAGCAGTCAACGCGGCGTCTACGTATATATGTCTATGGTCACATCAACATGTTGGACCATTGTCATGTTCCTCCACATGTTCCTGATTGGTTGGTGTTGTTGGGATTTCCATGTGCATGAGGGAGTGTGTTTGTTGTGGGACCATGTTTATTTGGGTGTCTAAGTCTGATCAAGGTTTTCCATCAGAACACCACATAGAACCAATATGATCAATGATATTCACTTCACCTGTCAGTGGTCAGGATGTTGGGGCTGATCGGTGTATAATATAATATAATATAAGACTCTCCTTGTGTCTTTTTTACCGTCTGTTTCTATGATGATGATGTTCTGAGTCTCGTTAAAATGGTTCGTGGCGCTGTTTCTCTTCAAGAAGCCGATCTCCCCGCTGACACTGTGCAGAGCAGAGTAGAGGTTGGTGCCAGTCTTGCGCCCGTGGCCTGAACATGAACAAACACAAAAGGCTGAATCACTGGAAGATAAATTGATAGATAATTTAGTGAACCACAGAGAATGTTGGTGTGTCATGATAGAAGTGTACGGCACCGATTCAGGCCTACCTGAGGACAGTCACTACAAGTGGAAAGGAATAAAAAGCAACGTCCTACTGTGGTAGTTGAAGTCCATCAGATGCCATATGACGTCCTCGGCGCTGCTGCTTATGTCTGCGTCTCTGATGTTCACAATTACTTTAGCCTCGCTGGCAAACGACAGAACATGGAAGTTCATCTGCACTTCGTAGCTGTCCAGCTGGAGAGCAAACGGAGAAGATATGCAGATTTCACAGCTGCTTTATCCGAAGCTTTAACACCTGAGCTCATCAGATGCAGACCTTCCTGATCAGAGCGACGGTGGCATTCCTGGATATCTCAAAGTCCTCCTTTCTGATGCTTCCTGACGTGTCCAGTAGAATGTAGATGTTCATGTGACTGCCTTCGGCCACACGGAAGGATCGGCCAAAAGTCATGCCAACATCTAACACACAAAGCAGATTTAAATGTTTTATTTTGCAGATAACTGGTGAGGATTTTAATAGCAGCTTTAACGCCCCGTTGGAAAACTCCTAGACATGTCAAAGTGAAACAGATTTACACAAACTAGTGTCATTTATTTAAAATTGGATAAGTATTCATCGCCTTTGGCTGCAATTACAGAATACTTCTTTACAAAACGACTCAAGCTCTGTCAGGTTGAACAGGGAAACATGAGTAATCAGCCCTTTTAAAGTCTCCACAACATCCACCTTGTCTTTAAATCATCTCTGTGTATCTTTGGCTTTTTGCTTCAGGTCTTTGTCTTGCTGAAAGACAAATCTTCTGTCCAGCAGCAGCTCTCAGACTGAATCAGGTTGTCCTCCAGGATTTCTCTACACTTGTCTGCAATCATTTTACCCTCGACATTCACAAGTCTTCAGTGTCTACTGCTGAGAAGGATCCCACATCATGATGCTGCCACCACCGTGCCTCACATCATGATGCTGCCACCACCATGCTTCACATCATGATGCTGCCACCACCGTGCCTCACATCATGATGCTGCCACCACCATGCTTCACGTCATGATGCTGCCACCGCCATGCTTCACATCATGATGCTGCCACCACCATGCTTCACATCATGATGCTGCCACCACCGTGCCTCACATCATGATGCTGCCACCACCGTGCTTCACGTCATGATGCTGCCACCACCATGCTTCACATCATGATGCTGCCAACACTGTTCCTCACATCATGATGCTGCCACCACCATGCTTCTCATCATGATGCTGCCACCACCATGCTTCACATCATGATGCTGCCACCACCATGCTTGACATCATGATGCTGCCACCACCATGCTTCACATCATGATGCTTCCAACACTGTTCCTCACATCATGATGCTGCCACCACCGTGCTTCACATCATGATGCTGCCACCACCATGCTTCACATCATGATGCTGCCACCACCATGCTTCACAGTGGGTCTCCTCAGATCAAAGAACCTTCTTCCAGTTGACTTCAGAGTCTCCACATGCCTTCCTGGTGAACTCTAGTAGAGACTTAATATAAGCTTTTCTTAACAGCTGCTTTCTCTTGACCACTCTCCTATTAAGCCTTGACTCGTGAAGGACAGACAAAGGTTGTTGTTTGCTAAATCTTTCCCATCTCAGAGGAGTCATAGGTGTCTTGGTGGCCTCCCTCACGAGTCTCTTTCTAAAATGGTCACTCAGTTTTTGAGGACGGTCTGCTCTAGGCAGATTTACACATGCGCCATACTCCTTTCACTTCTTAATGATGGATTTATCTGAACTCCAAGAGACATTCAGTGACTTAGGAATGTTCGTGTCTCCATCCTTTGATTTCTGCTTTTCAGTAACCTTGTCTCCGAGTTGCTTGGAGTTTCAGAATTTTATAGTCTCTCCAGTTTGCATGGCTCATGATGACCCATTAACATCCCAGGACTTATGTGCCTGAAGGTGTGAACTGTTGTGAAACCAGGCGGTCCAACAACAACGACAGCAATTATGGTCATGGAGAGAAGAGTCTTTTTTGTAAATTCTTATCAA
The DNA here is from genome assembly GCA_024666655.1 of Dascyllus trimaculatus. NCBI lineage: Eukaryota > Metazoa > Chordata > Actinopteri > Pomacentridae > Dascyllus > Dascyllus trimaculatus. The sequence continues at coordinate 35,504,387 of CM045453.1, forward strand.
AAAAGACAAAATATACCGACCATGATTCAGTATTGAAAAGCAATAAAAGGGAAAAACTTCCAAGGGGCTTAGTTCCTTTTAAAGACCAGTGTATTTAAAAGTATACCAACCTTTCTTTTTGGAGTCTGGAGAGAGAACATCCATCAGCCCTGCAAGTGATCCTCCCATGGCTGCAGCCACTCTACTGGGGGAGTCAAAGGTGTTTGGGCCTGCAGTAAAGCACAGAAATTCATAATATAACAGATAACCATGTGCTGGTATGGTTTTGAGATTTTGCTGTCGGTGTTAACAGCAGTTTTTTTAAAGGGCATAAAGCTAAATCTGAAACACCTTGACACCGCGGTGCTGAGCCACTCCACTCCCTGTTCTCCAGGCAAACCCTCTCAGCCGACCCGAGCAGATTCAGCCCAGCCTGGCACCGGTAAGTCACCTTCTCTCCTGTGTAAAACCGTCCAGCCGACCTCTGGGCTCCGGGTGGGACTCCTGGGTCGTCACAGTCGTCAGCTGCATTCAAAAGGTAACAACATACAATCATGACAGATTTGGGCTCACAAAATGTTCAGAACAAACCTTTATTCATCATAGAAGTTGATTACTGGGGTCTTGTGCTGTCTGTCCTCACCATGGTTGTCACAGACCGGAGTAGCTCCCGTCCACTCCCCAGAGACGGTGCAGTTCCTCTCTGCTGACCCGTACAGGGTGAAGCCTTCCTGGCAGGAGAAGCTCTGCGTCGTCCCAACACGGAACCACTGGTCTCTGGGCACGAAGTCGCCATGATCCAGCTGGAGCTGAGCCGGACACAACACATCTGGATGCACCAGAGAGGAGAAAAGGGGATGGTGCGACACAGATTACAAGAACGGGAATCCTTTTGTGTAGAGACTGAAGGAATCATCAAGCAGAACATTACCTTTGCACGTGGCCAATGACACAGGTCTGCCATTGGCTAATCTCATGGTCGACCACTCCCCATCAGCACCACAGTCCCTGGAGCTGACTGGGAATGGGTATTTCCCCGGGCCGCAGTGAAAGGTCAGCACGCTGCCCTGCAGCCCTCCCTGGAGAGGAAACATGTGGCCACTCTTACAGTTAAATTAAGCAACCCAAAGCCTTCCGGTAAAGAGATGCTTAGTTCCTCTTTATCGTGACCAGAAAATGAACCCTTAAAGTTAGTGTTGTCAGTTCACATGCATGCTTTACTGCTTTACGCTTTGACTGCTGCTTCGTTCTCCTCTGTTTTGGAGCACCTAAAGATCCTTCCAGTGAAAATCATGTCTTTTGCCTTGTTAACATTTCGATGTGGTGTTTTTTAGACGCTGGAGGACGTACACTGTATTGCCGAAAGTATTGGGACACCCCTCCAAATAATTGAATTCAGGTGTTCCAATCACTTCCACGGCCACAGGTGTATAAAATCACTTCTCTGTCTGGAAAACCGATGGATTATCTGGCCCCTTAGTTCTAGTGAAAGGAACTCTTAATGCTTCAGCAGACCAAGACATTCTGGGAAATTTGATGCTCCCAATTTTGTGGGAACAGTTTGGGGATGGCCCCTTCCTGTTCCACAAAGCAAGGTCAGTAAAGACATGGATGATCCAGTCTGGTGTGGAGGAACTGGACTGGCCTGCACAGAGTCCTGACCTCAACCTGATAGAACACCTTTGGGATGGATTAGAGTGGAGACTGAGAGCCAGGCCTTCTGGTCCAACATCACAAATGCTCTTCTGGAAGATGGTCAAAGATTCCCATGAACACACTCCTAAACCTTGTGGAAAGCCTTCCCAGAAGAGTTGAGGCTGTTATAGCTGCAAAGGGTGGAACAACTCCATATTAAACCCTACGGATTAAGAATGGGACGTCATTAAAGGTCATGTAAAGACAACATGTCCCAGTACTTTTGGCAGTATAGCGTATCAAGGGGCAAAGTTTACAGTCAATGCCATGGCTGAGAGTTTCCACTTTTTAACAGCTTTGTACTGACAGATTCAGACTTCCAGGGTTTCAAACACAACAAGCCTAAAGGACCAATCCTGCGCAGGGAGGGACTTCCTGGATCATTATTCCTGAATATGTACGGCTGAATTGCTCCAATACTACAACTTGTCATTGTGTGTCGCAGAGTAGCTTTGCAGTGTTTGAATAGAAGTGGGGGTGAGCTGGTGTGCTTGAGCTGCAGCTAGGAGGGAGAACTCATAGATCTGCTCATTTTAAGGCAGGAGGGAGTGACGGTCATGGAAACATCTCCTTAACAACTGTAGCTTGGATACACAGAGATGAGTCTTTAGGGGTTTTAATGAAACAACCAGGGAGGAACATGAAGCTTCTCGGTAAAGACATTCTTAGGTTGTTTCACTTTCTAGTTCCTCTTTACTGTAACCAAAACACAACCTTCCTAAATCTATGCTTTACATACATGCTTTATTTTTGACTATATGACATGATTTTTTACTTTCTTCAAGTCCCAGGCAACTTTGTAATCTATGTTTTGCACTCTAATTCCATTATCAGCTGCTTCACTAGTTCTGCTGACGTATAAATTAAGATTTAATACATGAGCAACAACAACACCGGAGTAGTAAACATCCAAACACACTACGCTGTGCTAAATAATGTACTTTGGTGTAAAACGTCTGATTCCCACCTGTGAGTAGGTGACATGCCCGCCTCTGATCCTCTCTGTGACGGAGCAGTTCAGAGGCCGCGGCTCCTCGTAGTAATCATAGTCGTACTCCTGCGGGGACACTGGAGAGCACAAGCAGCCATGTGGCACCAATCCCTGCAAATCAAACACAATCAAACGCCCTTAAAGCTGAAATGCTCACCCTCCTGGATGAAAACGAGGAGCAGGATCCACGGTGCGGACTTGACGTACATGGCCAGACGCTGCAGCTGATGCCTTTTTGCCTTTTCGACCTGCAGTCAGCTGTTTTATTTGGAGACTGATTACCCATTAACACAGCAGCACCAAACAGGGAGGGAGCGATTGAGCAATTTAGGACGGAGCCTTGATTTATACTCACACTTTCGCTTTTGGTGCCTCTTTCTCTTAAATCAAGTCTCTCTAAAGCCTTTAATTAAACTCATGAGCCAGCTTCCTGCAATTTCAAATCTCTTCAGCACTTAATCTCGGCTAGTATTCACCATTTCCACCCTTCCTGGAGTTACCACTAAATAACTCAGGCTGCTTCTGTGCCAGTGTTTCTGGGGTTTACAGTGGTGTAATGTTTATTTGCACTTGTGTGTTTGTGCACCTGCTCGCTCTGGCCTCGGACGCACAAGTGTGTTTCTCAGTGAAGAGTTTTAGGAGCTTAAAAGACCAATATGGGGATTATTGAGATTTAACATGGACCCCCAACTCCACCTCCACCCTCACCCCTTCCCCATCCTTCCCTCCTCCTCCTCGGTGGCTCAGTCCTCTCAGCTGACTCGGCTTTGTGCAGCACTGTGAAGGAGTCTCTGAAAGTCTTTTGTGACCAGTCACACACATCCAAAACAGTAGAGACATACGGGTCGATGCTCCTCGTACGGACTTAATATTTCATCCTTACCTGGATCATGTTGATGGATTTCCAACTGAGGGTTGTGTTGTGCCGGAGGGTTGAGGCCTGCAGACTTTCACAGCTACAGCGGAGGTTTACAGTTGGTGCAAAATGATGAGAAAAGTCAGGAAAATATCTCTAAAATTCCCCGGCAGAAAAGTAGCTCTCCTCACGATATCATCCCGGATGTTTTCATCACATCGGACCATTTGAGAAGAGGAGCGCCGACCAGAGTCCCTCTTCTTTCTCTGGGAGAGGAGGCCTCGGACCAAAGATGTCTGACCTCAGCCAAGTCGCTGTGTACTCAGACTCTTCGGATATTTATAAGGTGAGCAGCAATCTAAGGTACAAATGAAACATGTTCTCCCCTTTAGCCAGTTTTGCTTGCCTCCACAGCCACAGCCTGGATTACCAAAGTGGGCAAATGTTCTGGAGCTCCAGATTCAAATGTTTATGGAGTATCCCTTGATTGTGAAAGCTTGCAGAGAGGTCCTACATCAAAGTCTAGCATTGAGTTCTTTGTGGTCTGACGAAACGCCTCCAGCTCTATGCTAAGCTTTAAGTTACTATCAGCTGCTATCAGGAGTCCGATCGGTTGAAGCGTAATCTCAAAAGCCGTTCTTGCAAATGGAAATCCCAAATGTCACTGGATGAAAATGCACCCCACCACATGGCAACAACACCAACCAATCAGGAACATGTGGAGGAACATGACAATGGTCCAACATGTTGATGTGACCTCCAGACTTCCTACAGCCCATTCTGATCAAGCATCAACAGGATGCAGTGGAACCAGTTGGATTGACAGAGGCCCCACTGGACAAGCCAGAGTAGCCAAAGGATCCAGTGGTCCCAGACCCCATAGGACCCCCTGAGAGGTCCTCTGGTCCAATGGTTCAGAGCATTCTGGACCACATAAGGGGGACCAACACAGTATTAGGCAGGTGGTCATGATGTTATGCCTGATAGGTATGAATTTATCCCGAGCACACCAGCTCACCTACAACCTTGCTGGAACAATAAAACTACTACTGAGTTGTAGTACTATAATGATACAGAGAGTCCCACCCTGTAAGACGACAGGATTGATTCCAGAGGTTTGTTACACATGAAACCCTAAAAGTCTGAATCTGTCTTGTTGACTCTGTCATCAACACACTGCAGTGGTGTTGACTGCTCATTTCACACTTGATGTGTCTTCCAGCATATAAAAAACACCACATGGGCACGTTAACAAGATTATAAACTTGATTTTCACCAGAGTGGTTCTTCAGTGAGGCTGTTTTTACAGTTATTATCTTGTAAAGCACAATCATGCCTCATGTGTTCTTTTTAGTCTACTCATTTATCTTTTTTGAGCGCACTGTTAATGTAACTACTATACTGGTTAGCATTTAAAGCCGGACAATTACTCAGAGACGGCAGGATGGTTTTCTTTCGCCAGTTGCTTTGAAGTAGCCATAACTGATTTGGCGTTTACACAGCAACAGCATGCAAACACTACGACTGTGCTCCTAGCCATTTTTCTGCAGAAAAACAAACAAAAGCTCTCAAAGTTTATTTTTTTTCAGCACAAAACTGAAGACAAGCAGTTTTAAGAGATGTGCATTTAGTCACAAAAACTCAGATATTTCCTGGAAGAACTGGTAGAGACCAAAAATGGAGCTAAAAGAGAGCAAATATCATCAGGTGTGGAGTGGAGCGAGATCATAAACAGAAAATAAAGATAGCAAACTCACTTATTGATGTTTTTACCTCCCTCAAGGAGGTTATGTGATGGCTGGCGTTGGTTTGTTTGTTTGTTTGTTTGTGTGCAAAATAACTCGAAAACTCATGGACGGATTTGGATGAAATGTTCAGGAAATGTGTGAAATGGGACAAAGAACAAATGATGAAATTTTGGGACTGATCCGGATCCAGGATTTGTTTTTAATGTAAGTGTAACCGGATGGACAATTAAATGTGGTTTACTCTAAAAGCCACCAGAGGGCACTCTTGTTTTTGGGGTAACCCCCTCAGACCACATGACATTTTGGGTCTCCATGCGACAGACAGCGACAGTGACGGAGTTCTCTTTCCTTCCTGAGCGACATACGCACGGTTGGGCCGGCATTCTTATCTCCGGTTGTCTAAGAAGCTGGGAGGCTGTTAGGAGCTGCCGAGCTAGAGGCCGCGCCTGTTCATTAGGTCTGATGGGGTGAAGGCAGCATTGTCGGTAGGACATTTGAACTGTATGTAATTACATTTATATCTGTAACGTTCCATACAAAATATGTGAACTGGGAGATTGTGTTGGGGGTGGACTGAAGCTGCTTGGCGGAGGTATGAGCTCTCTGAGGGCTTTTCTAGTTATATAATATAATGTAATATGATGTAAAACCACACCAGAAAAAGCTCTGTGTGTTCAAACGACTGCAGCTGTGTTCAAGGAATTCATCTTAATGAGGAAGAACATGAGGTTTTATCCTTTAAAATGCTGTCTGGGTGACTACGTGAAGTTCTTATCTCTGTTTTTTCTGTTCGGCTTCCCACAGAATGTGTTCTGCAACCCGGCCTTCGAGCTGGAGGGGGAGCGAGAGGAGAGGGTGGAGGGGTTCAGGACCACCTCTTCCACACCTGAACCAATCAAACCACCAGCAGCCGGTGAGCCAGCCAATCAGCTTGCTGCTTTCTGTTATTAAACTGGAATATTTCACCAATTAGAGTTCAGCTGTCCTCCAGTTTGGTGACTATAAATATGTGAACATAGAAATCCCCAAAGCTTGGCCTTGGAAAACACAGATTTATAATAGAAGGTCTGCACCTAAAACTACGTAAAAGACATGAGTGTTTACCAGGAAGGGATTGTGTAATGAAAAATACTACACCTCGGCATTATGGGAATAGTAGATCCTTTGGTTTAAGAGTTTCTCTCACCCTTACAACTTAAATCTTAATCTCTGCTGCTTAACTTGTGGAAAAAAAATGATTACACAATGACTGCAAGGTATAATCTGGTTGCAAAACCCAGGCAAAGTCCACAAGTTTATTTTTAGCTTTCATGTCATGTCGTTGTAAAGGTTTGAGAGAAAAATGACCACAAAATCAAAATTACAAGCAAGAAAAATCCAATCAATCCTGTATTTTAGATTGTTAAAGTATATAAGTGTTGTCTTGCTGGACGCCCATGAGACTGTGTATGGATGCATGTCTGTGATCTGTCATTCAGGTCTGGGTCGGGGTCTGTTTGGGGTGTGTGTGATGCGTCTGCGGGGCCCGGATGGTGGCTGGGGGCTTGTGGTGGTCTCCGCCGCCGCCCTGCTCCTGTTAGCGGCCCTCGGACTGGCGCTGGCCCTCATTCTAACACGTGAGTCCCTGCTGCCTCTCGAAAAACAGTCATCACAACGAGACAGAAAGAACTATATGTGATCCTCAGTGCTTGAGTAGAAAAACTGGACTTCTTGAAGATGCCATTCATGTGAGACATTCTCATTCCTGAGTGGTGGCAGGTCCCAGGTATTCTCACCCACATGACTCAAGACTTGTAAACAACCTTAGATTCACATGGATCAAGGTGCGAATGATGGTGATACTGCTGGTAAACATGGTTTTCTTAACTCCAAAGAGGAGTGAAAGCAGCCACCTGTGTTAAACTGGAACACCCATCTCCAAACAGGGCCTACAACTCCACTTGTCACACACCCATAATGCAGTCCTGACATCCCTCCACAGGCAGCTTAACCAGCATTCACACCTTGAGTCATGTGAGTTGAATCAACAGTGGGACTCAAAACCAGTCAGTTAGCAGTGAGAGAACCTCTTTTACGAGATAAAACATCCCCAAGAACCAAAAGAGAAGCCCAGTCGCCTTCTACTGAATCACTTCATATTGACATTTTTGTTTAATGTATTTATTATTATTTTATTTATATATATATATACACACCGATCAGGGTTAGCATCATGGCCACCTGCCTAATACTGTGTTGGTCCCCCTTATGTGGTCCAGAATGCTCTGAACCATTGGACCAGAGGACCTCTCAGGGGGTCCTATGGGGTCTGGAACCACTGGATCCTTTGGCTACTCTGGCTTGTGCAGTGGGGCCTCTGTCAATCCAACTGGTTCCACTGCATCCTGTTGATGCTTGATCAGAATGGGCTGTAGGAAGTCTGGAGGTCACATCAACATGTTGGACCATTGTCATGTTCCTCCACATGTTCCTGATTGGTTGGTGTTGTTGGGATTTCCATGTGCATGAGGGAGTGTGTTTGTTGTGGGGCCATGTTTATTTGGGTGTCTAAGTCTCATCAAGGTTTTCCATCAGAACACCACATAGAACCAATATGATCCATGTTATTCACTTCACCTGTCAGTGGTCAGGATGTTGGGGCTGATCGGTGCATACCTTTATCACTTCCCTTTTTATTATAGTCTTCATTTGCTCTCTGAGTTTTCACTTATCCGGCTGCTGGTTTTTCCTGACTGCATTTATTAATGACAGCTTCTATTCGGTTCCTCAATCCTTGCTTTTTTAAGTCCTTATGGAAGCCTTTAAATCACTTTGTGCTACCTTGCATTTGTCTGAAAAGTGCTAGATTAATGGATTGATAGTATGTCGTTGCTGAAAACATGAAGTATTATAATTTTGCCAACCCTGTCCTGTTAGTCTTTTACTATTCAGGTGGAAAAACTTGTATCCTAAAGTTTCAATTCTGCTGTTGTTTCCTCATTTAGAGATAAAAGGTCAGGCAGTGGAGGATCAGCTGCTGCCCACCATCACTCCAGACCTGCAGGGTGCAGGTGATGGAGCGTCCCACATTTCACCAACGGTGGCTGCCAACAGAAGTCAAGGGGACAGTACAGCTGCACCACGGCCTGCCAGGATCCCTCCGTCTGAAACAAGTAGGTCCATCCTCACCCAGCAGCTCTTTCTGTTTGTTTACCTGAGACAAAGCGTTCCTTCCCGCCTCTCAGGTTGCGGAGGTGTTCTGACCGACTCCGAGGGCAGCTTCAGCTCTCCAAACCACCCGGGCTCCTACCCCTCTAACTCACTGTGCGTCTGGGTGATCCGGGTCCCGCCTCCCTCCGTGGTCCAGATCCACGTCTCCTCCTTGAACGTGGAGGGACCGTCTCCCTGCCTGTTTGACTGGCTGGAGGTGCAGGAGCAGGTCGAGCAGAGTTCTGTGGTCACCAGGTTGGTCCGGTCCCTGAAAAAGAAGCTCATCTTCACTCTTATTTAATGCACGCTTTAGTTGGAATAACACGTCGTTACCTTAATCTGTTGCTAGATGGCGCTAAAGGTCTGTGCACAGTCCTTCAAGGAGGCTTTTTGGAAAGATCTCATTAGAGCTGAATGCTTTGGCCTTTTTCCTTACTTACCGAGATTCTTAGAAAGTGTCGTAACATGATTCATGAAATTCTACAAACTCCTGCTCAATAATCCTGTTAAGAATTTATAGCTGCAGTGTTCAGACTCAAAGTTCAACCCAAAGCTGGAACAGAGAGAGAAAGAGACAGACTCTGGTCGGCGCTCCTCCTCTCAGGTGGTCTGATGTGGTGATGAAAACATCTGGGACGATAAATTTAAAGATTTAAAGATAATTTCCCGGCTTTTCTTATCGTTGCTCAGTTTTTGCACCGACTGCAAACCTCCTCTGTAGCTGTGAAAGTCTGCAGGCCTCAATCCTCCAGCCTCTGTTGGAAATCCATCAACATGAGATGAAATAACATGAAATGTTTTTGAAAAAGTAATACAATTAGACTCAAAATTTCCTCTCCTTCAGGGACGTTTCAAATGCATCCATCTCCTGCAGGTTCTGCGGTAACGTAGCACCGCCGACAGTCAACACCAACAGCAGCACGGTGTGGGTCACCTTCCGCTCTGACGCCAGCATCGCCGGCAACGGCTTCACCGCTCAGTACCGGGCTGTCCTGCCGGGACACAGTCAGTAGTCTGCATCTGGCAGCACATGCATGACTTGTGTCTTTTTGGATCTTACGTGCGTGCATCTGTTGTGTTTTCTCAGAGAGCTGCTCCAGAGAAGAGTTCATGTGTGACGGAGGTCGCTGCCTGCTGCCCGTGTCGGTGTGCGACGGCCATCCCAACTGCAACGACCAAACAGACGAGGCCAACTGCAGCCACAAACACAAGGGTGTGCACACAAACAAACCACACAGTTAGAGAAAAAGCCCCAAAGACACAAGAGTGACCTCACATCCCTGCTATTTCACGTTGAGTTAAGGGTCCAACGTGGCCACTGTTGGGCCCTTAACCCTTCCTTCCACGGCTGACCCCTGCGCTCTGACCCCAACAAATTTTGCAATGCTGTAAAAATGCATTTTTGACAATAAAGCTTCTTCTATTTCACAGAATGCGGAGGGCAGAAGATCGGGCCGAACGGCTACCTGGAAAGTCCAAACCACCCCAGACCTTACCCTCACCAGCAGGTACGTTCAGAACCGCTTCGTCCTCCCAGACTGCCAGCGACAGGACGGTGACACTTGCATTCTTTCACCGATTGTGCTTTTCAGTTGTGCGTATGGTACATATCCGTGGAAGAAGGTCACGTCGTCACACTGAGCTTCAGAAACTTCAGTCTGGAGACTCAGGATGTGTGCGAGTTCGACTACGTGGAGGTGCACGACAGCGTCAGCACCGGAGCCGGGAGAGTCCTGGGCCGGTGAGGACTTCTTATCCACTTAATAATCCTTTTGTTGTTAACATTTAAACCCTGAATTATTCACACCTATGCCACATTTTGATTGATAGTGACCTGATAGTAAAGAGGATTATTCACACACTTTTAGTAATTTGCAGGAACAATTATGAAATGGTTCTTATGATGCTAATAAGCTTTTTACGTGTCTCTGTCCGAGCCACTCCAACACCGTTTCTCGACCTCAGTCAACAACAGTCCCTCAGTTTATCAACAGCATCTCTGTCTTACTGTCTTTTGTCATTTCCAGCCAAAATAAACCTGATTGTCAAATAAAAATTCACCATAAATCAACGTGTGGCCTAATCTGGGGCTTCAATGCATACGTTGAGGGTAAATGAGGACAAACGCGTCTTTCTTTCTGGGAGTTGCATAACCAGAATTTTCCAAAGCACCTTTCCTTTCCTCTGCTTTGTGCCAGGTTTTGTGGCACCACCGTCCCCCCAGACCTGACCTCCTCCGGCCCCCACATGACTGTGGTGTTTGTGGCCGACGAGGGAGTGGCCGACAGCGGCTTCAACGCAACCTACCAGGCTGTATCCGTACTGGGCAGTGAGTTCTTACTTCTGTAAAGCCAATTCATATTTAACCAAAGTGCTCCTCTTCACTTCCAACCTCTCCTGTGTTTTTTCTTTCATGGTGCTTAAAGGAACGTGTGGTCCCAGCCAGTTTGCCTGCAGTACAGGGGAGTGCCTTCAGCAGCAGTGGCTGTGCGACGGATGGAACGACTGCCCCGACGGAGCAGACGAGCAGGGCTGCGGCAACTCCACCTACCCTCCTTTCAGTGAGTCCGCGTTATCTCTGACCTCGATCGCAGCAGTTTCTGTTTCCACCGCCCTGAGAAGAAGCTCCAGGAGGGAATTTGCCGTTGAAATCAGCTCAGAGCAAAACTGCAAAAACATGCGCTTGTTGTATCACAATTTAAAAATCTGTATGAAAACATCTGGTTTCTCTCAATGTCTGAGTGTGAATTAATGACTTCCTCTCACCATGAACCCAGCTTCATCGTGCGAGGTCATAGAGGTAGAGATGTGTCAGGGCCTCAGCTACAACCTCACCTCATTCCCCAACATCTGGCTGTCCATTGCCGACCAGAGAGAAGCCGCCACACTCCTGCGACAGTATCGGGTAGAAGCCACCTTCCGAGCCACAACCATAGCATTATCCTACAGCTGCAGCTTCAAGCCCCACATTCACACTCACTCTTTCTCTGGGTTTTGTCGTCCAGGTTCTGATGGAGCTGGCCTGCTTCGAGCCTCTGCAGAGGCTGGTGTGTGGGATGTTTCTCCCCCAGTGCAGCCCTCAGGGAGGCGTCCTCCAGCCCTGCCGCTCGGTCTGCTCCTCAGCTGAGCAGCAGTGCAGCCAAGCCCTGGATCTGTTCTCCTTCAGCTGGCCCTTCAACTGCCACCTTCTACCCGACTCACAGGACCCCATGGAGTGTTCGCTGCCTTGAAGCGTCGAGCAACAGTGAACTAACAATGCAACAGTGCAACACATGATCACATCTGGTCCAGTCCTACACTTTGTTTCGACAGGGACATACCAGGTCTGCAGCACGGCGTTTCGAGGACTGCGTTGCGTTTTCCACACCTGGAGACCAGATTAAAGCCTGCATCTGTACAGCATCCAACAAGCACAGTCTGCAACGCCTGTGCTGAATGTTGTGGACCTGTAGCAACGTCTCAGACACAGTTTTAAAGTAGAAGTTGAAGAGATGAAAAGCTTTTGAATCTTTATGTAAATCAAACAAAATGATAGTTTTCAATCTGCAACAGGAATCAAATTGTTGTACTGTAAATTGCCTTTTTGCACTATTTATTGCTTTGATGTCAAATCATGTAAAATGGTAAAAACAGCGAACAACACATAGAGATTAACTTTAAAACAAACTTTATTGCATTGTTCTTTCGCATCACCCCGATGTGCTTCTGTTAGTTCAGTCTTTTTCAACAGTCCAGGTTTGATCTAGTGCGACACAACAAGGGAAACGGGCAAAGCTCGACACACAGTGGAAACCATGGAGTCTGTTCAGCTGTACTTTGCTTACCTGAGATGATAAACGAACACGAGCCGCATGTGGAGGTCATGTGGCGTGAGTTATCTCAGTGACTCACTGATTCAGCTTAATCATAATTGGGAACTGTTGGTACAGAAGAGCTGGAAATGAATTAAAGGATTTGTAATTTAAACATAAATAAACGCTCAAGTAAGGATCAGTCGGGTGTATAAAACGCCGGCCTGCCATTTGATGTTGTTGCTTGATTCATATCCGTTCTACAAATCAGATGACGAAGACTTCCAGCATCTGCTTTTTATCAGTGACATCAACACAGCTGGCCTCTATCTTTATACACCCAAACTGTTCTGTGGAGGTTCTCACACATCTGAAGCTCAGAATGTACTCAAGTTCTTACCCTGATGATCCCAGGGACTCCATCCTAAATAAGTAAATGAAAATATTCTGTGGTCACTCGGTTTCCTGATGATTTTTGCTACACAGAGTCTTGAACGCACATTTGTTGTAATAGTCCTCGAGTCACTGGTGAAGTTTGCGACTGAGCAGCTACGGAGGGACAATGAGCTTCAGGGCATTGTCTAAGGCGACAGCGGTCAGGCCCCACACTCGGTGCTTCCCGTTACGAAACACCGGAAGCGTGTATCCGTACTTGTCACCTGTGCGGAAGTGTGTGTAGCCACGGTTCTCGGGGTTGCACACGTGGGACAGGGACATGGTGAAGATCTCCTCCACCTGGGAGGGAAAGAGATGTAAAAAATAAACACAGGTTACAGACAGAAAAAGGTGGAGCTAATCACAAATTAGCAGCATCAGCCAACACCACTCAGAGGAAACACTTCAAACATTCTACTGGTCCTGTAGCATTATTCATTTAATTAGCCACTCTTAACAACACTAGCATTAAGTTATAACACTAAAAGATGAGAAATCATGAATTGGCAACCTACACTCGGTTACTGGGAACAGCTTAGAGTTCAACTGTGGCATAAAATAACATAAAACATGCCTTAGAATAAAAGCTAAATGTGCATAAGACACCAAGGTTGAGAAATGAATTAAACTCCAACAGTCAAGGTATTGTTTTATATCAGCCGGTGTTCAGTATTTCTCTGCATTTATAAGATATGGTGGCCCAGAAGGGTCAACGCAGCAGCAAATCCACAGAAGTTAACCCACAACGGAAGTGCATAGCGGTCAGAAGAACCATAGACATATAAACGTAGACGCCGCATTGACTGTGGAGGGACGTGCCTAAAGCTCCGCCATCTTGGTACAGGGCTAGCAGAGGGGGGAGTGAATGTAAGTCTATGGAGGTAAGAGCTACTCCACAATCTTAAAGTAGAATTATTCACTGAATTTTAGACCGATTTCCAAACGGTTTGGTTTGTTAAAAACGTCACACATGTAGCTTTGACACAGGATGCTTGGATGCTTTTGTTCTATTTATGTCTGCCTGTCCGTCCTCCATGTCTGACGTTTGTAACAAACAATGTATGTTGACAACTGATGGATTTATGATCACTTTTATAGTGCAGACATGTCATTCCTCTATAGACGTAATGCACTGTAGGGGCGAGTGGCACTGTACCAAGATGGCCGCCGCGTAGGCACGTCGGCTCCAATCGGCAGCAGCAGTCAACGCGGCGTCTACGTATATATGTCTATGGGAAGAACAGCCTTTGTTTCCGGGGGACAATATTTTCTGACGGACTGTTTTGATGACGGGAGAGTTTAATGAGACCTAAGTGAAGCACTGCTGCTCAATGACTGTGATTAATGTGTTTTCACAAATCAGCAATCTTGGTCACCGTGTTGAAACTGTCATAACGTCATGTATGTGCTCATTAAACTCTCCCGTCATCAAAACAGTCCGTCAGAAAATACTGTCCCTCCGGAAACAAAGCCTGTCCTTTCGACCGCTGTGGGTTAACTTCTGTGTTTTTGCTGCTGCGTTGACCCTTCTGGGCCACCGTAATAGAAATGCAGACACTGAATGAGTTGCTCAGCAGCCCCACTCTCCCTCTGACATGGTGTGAAAATGATCACTCTCCCTTCTGAGACTAACCTCCAAATGTCTAACAATGCTCACGGTGTTAAAATGTTTTGGTTGCTTGTCTCGATTAGGAATTTCCCTGGAACACACTTCATGAATTTAGAATTTATCGCCCACTTCAGGCCTCTGGTAGAACTGAAGAACCAGTTTGACTGCGTATAGACAAGTTCTGCATTATGTCATGAGCCTTTATGGAGACGACAGATAGAAATATTTAGAATAAGTATCAGCCCATAACGACCGACCCGCATTTTATGGCAGTTGTTTCACCATCTGTTTAATTTGTATTTCTATTTATCTACTTATCTGAGCCCCACAAGATCATCGGGAAAGGTTAAGTCTAAATCTATATCTGGTGTATGTCAAGGCCAGGCACGTCACGACTTAACAAAACTCACAACCACCACGTCCAAAAAGACAAACTTCCATTCATGTAGATGTGAAATATGGGATGACTGTACCTCGCCGGGGTTTGGTTTCATGGTCAGCTCCTCAAGAGGGCCGAGGTTCGCCAGCACAGGAGCAACCAGCATCCCTGACTGGAGCGACGCACAATGTAGACACGACAGAATCAGATTCACACTATAAAAGAACTGCTGCTCTTTTAAAATGATTTTTTTTAGACCTAACAGGGAATCTGATAGTGGGACCTTTTGCTCCTAGAATTTCTGATAAGCATTTCTACTACATTCATCACTTTCACTATTATTCATCAACTAAACAATACAATAAAACATGGAGACAGATTAATCAGTGATTGTAAACCCTTACCAAAGACAACAATGGAATATAACTGGTGAATAACGTCTCCTAAAGCGATGTTACTGTTTATGAGGCTCATAAACTGTTAGAGTATAAATAGTTCAAAACACAGCCCCACTCACCCTGTCCCTGAGTGGATTCATCACCCCCCACACCCTCTCCGTTGCCACGTTAACACCCAGCTCCTCCTGGGCTTCCCGCAGTGCTGTGGCCACCACATCGCTGTCTGACGGGTCGCTCTTCCCTCCAGCAAAGCTGCACAAAAACAGAAAGGAGAACTCATCCTAATCAGAAACGCTTTGGTAATCCCAGGAGGGAAGTTAATCTTTTTTTAAGGGAGAGTTTCTCGTTTTATTGGACAGAGATAGACAGAGTGAAAGTGGAGAGAGACATGCAGCAAAAGATCTTGAGCCGGACTCTAACTAATGACCACTGCTAAGGGACTGAGCCCATGTGGTAACGCCTTAACTCAGTGAGCTAAACAGCGGCCTGGGAAAGTTAATCTTACATCAATTTTGCTCTCAAGAAACTTAAAAACAACGCAGCCTGTGTCTGGCCTCCGACTAACCTCACGTCTCCCTTGTGCCTGCCCTTCAGTGTGCTGGAGCGCAGGGTGAAGAGAAACGAAGGCTCCCCTTCCACAGAGCAGAGACAGACCAGGATGGACGCCCACCTCCTCTGGTTCTTTCCGGAGCTCTGACTCGCCCCTTTGCCGCCCTTTTCCTTCTCGTAGAACTTCAAGTTGGGCCTCAGACTCTGTCGACACCTGTTTTCATTCTCCGAGGACAGGCAGTCTCTCCAGGTGTCTGCCTCGCGAGGGGCAGCCTGATGAAGAGCTCTGCTTAGGTGAAAAGACTGACTGGGGGGTTGTGGTCTGATGTGAAAGTGTTTTAAATTATGTGATGATGAACTTAAAGCTCTAACAAAATACTGTCTGTGCTGTAAATGGCCTTGAAGGTTACATTGAGTCTTATTGGTGAAGTGGAGTAAAGGCTGGCAAAGGTCCCGAGGCCTTCTCCAGCTCTGAAGGCAAGTCATGTTGATTAAACAGTCCCCATTAGTGCTCAGAGGATCAGCTGTTGGTTTGGATTCTGGGGGGACAGAAGCCTGAGATCTGTGACGATGGCTTAACAGAATGGCTTTGGAGGACAGGTTTTCAGATGAATCCCCTCTCAGCTGATGCTTGTCGCAGTCCGAGCTAAAAAAAGACGGCTGTGTGGAGCAGCGTACGCTCTCCGTGGACAGCCATGACCCATTCTTGCTTCTGCCTCTTCCATTTACTTCTTCGTATCGTTTTGCTCCCTGCCATCCAGCAGCAGTGTGCTCAGCGACAGCAGACAGGTGGGATTCTCTCAGCAGCAGCAGCGACCTTATGGGACAAGACCAGGTCAGGATCTGAGGGCCCCTAAACATCCTGCAAATAGAAATAAACATTGTAAGACAGTCTTGAATGCATCAATCAGCTCGTCAGACCAACGTGAAGGACATCCAAGGGAATCAAACGCCATGAGAGTAGATAGTGTAGGTCAAAACCCAGTGATGGTTTAAAAGGTTTGTTCCACCCAAATAGTACTTTCTATCCAAGAACTTATATTTTAAAAGGTTTATTCCACCCAAACAGTACTTTCTAACAAACAATTAAGGGTTGCAAAGACTGAATCCATCCAAAATACGACTTCCTAACCAAGCATTTACATTTTAAAAGGTTTATTCCATCAAAAATACTACTTTTTGTCCAGGTGAGTAAAGGTTTAATCAACCCAAATGTACTTTCTAAGCAACGAGCAACAATTGTAAAGGTTTATTCCACTCAAATAGTACTTTCTAACAAACAGTTCAGGGTGGTAAAGATTGAATACACCCAAAACACTACCTTCTATCCAAGCACGTATATTTTAAAAGGTTTATTCCACTCAAACAGTACTTCCTAACAAAACAGTTATGGTTTAAAAGGTTTATTCTGTCAAAAACACTACTTTCTGTCCAACTGAGTAAAGGTTTAATCAACCATGAATATACTTTCTAAGCAATGAGTAACAATCCTTAAGGGTTAATCCACTCAAATGGTACTTTCTAACAAACAATTTAGGGTTGTAAAGACTGAATCCACCCTAAATACTACCTTCTAATCAAGAACTTACATTTTTAAAGGTTTATTCCATCAAAAACACTACTTTTTGTCCAGGTTTAATCAACCCTAAATGTAGCTTCTAAGCAAGGAGTACCAATCATAAAGGGTTAATCCACTCAAACAGTACTTTCTGTCCAAGCCCTTTTATTTTGGTTTATTTCACACTAAACTGGACACCAGTCTTAGTGGACTAGAAAGGCTAACTTTCTCTCTGGAGTAAACAAGTTGTCGCCATGTTATCTGGTCCAAAAGAGGAGTTAAAGAATAAAGGGTCCTACAAGTACAGTCCTACAGCTGCAGACAGACTACTTCACTACACTGAAATACTACTAACAATCCAGAAAACGTGTCCCGTATCACCTCCAGGTCTCTAAACACGAAATGTCCAGCTGTCAGTCCCTAAACAGGGTAAAGTTCGTTTATCCATCACCGTCGCTGTCAAACTTTGGCTGTTAGCTACGGCTGCTACTGAACTAGCTAGCTGCATTCTGCTAACAAGGCAGACCATTTAAAAATAGATGACATCCTGCCAACCAGTCAAGCCTAAAGCTTCCCCACTGCCGACAAAAGTTGGTTCTGGAGCCATTAATGTCCCCGGCGTTAAATCGAGCTGTCGAGAAGCAGGCAAGCTAACTGACCGGCTAACTAAGCTAGCAAAGGAGAGCTAACAAGCTAATGTCATTCATATCCCAAGACGACAATTTAGATTTAGACAAAAGTGAGGATCCGACAGGTCCCAGACAAAGTTAGGAAAGACACCAGCAGTCAAGGTTTAAATGTTACCTGAAAGCAGAAAAGACTACTTACTTTGGAAGTTGAATCAGCAGCAGCTGGCCTCTCGCCCAGCTAGCTAGCCGGCTGCCACCAGTAAAGATGGCGCCGGTCAGCTTCAGGCGCGTCACTGTTGCCCTCACTGCGCTGTCATGACGCCAAAGTTATTTCAAAACTCCTAAATTTAGCCTCTTGTTTTTCTGCAGAATGGAGGGCGAGGGTCAGACAGAGAGAGTTCACATTATTTAGTGGTGAAATCATTGTGAAAACCAGTCTGTCTGGTTTGGACTCTGCATCAAACTCAGCCTGTTCACCTGAAGCAGACTAGAACAAGTGTTTCTTACAGGTTTAGTTTCAAGGGAACCCAACATACATGACTGGTTTCAAATGCCTGAACAATAAATGATTAAATTTCTAGCAAGCAGCTAATTTAAACAGTGATATTAAGCTGCTTTTAGTTCAGAATCAACTTTATTGGACAATTTTATACATGCAAACAAGGAATTTGACTTTAAAAAATAGAATAAAATAAACATAAGAGCATTATAAGCACCTATAAATAGCAGCATTTACAGCGTGTGTGTGTGCAGAGTGGCAGGGTTACTGAGGTAGGTGTGGTACATTTAAAGTAGTGACTCATGAGATCATCCAAAAGCATCTGACAAACTGGGAAACTCAGGTGACGTACGACAGAAAAACTCCTCACTCCACCTGTTTTGCCTGTTTGAGCCGAGGTTCTAGCAGCGTGTGATTCCTGTGAACTGGCATTTAAGCGTCGCCATCCCTGCCCTGAGTTTCTCATCTCTCTCCGTCCACCCACAGCGCCACATGGCCTCGGCCTGGTCTGAAGAGAGCTTCGCCTGCCCCGTTTGTCTGGACACCCTGAAGGACCCGGCCACGCTGCCATGTGGACACTCGTACTGCTTGGCTTGTATAAGAAGCCACTGGGACAAAGGAGACAGCAAGGGGGAGTACAGCTGCCCCCAGTGCCGGCAGGTCTTCAGCCCGAGGCCCTCGCTGTCGAAGAGCACGTTGCTGGTGGAAGCCATGGAGAAGCTGAGGACCAGCAGCCTGAGGCACGGCTCCTCCTCAGCCCCGCCATCCATGCCCGTCTACCTGGAGGTGCTGCCAGACACAAGGCCGCGACAGGGCAGCGTGTACCCCCAGCTGCCCTCGGTGGAGCCCAGACCCTGCCCTCTACACAAGCAGCCCCTGGACTTGTTCTGCCACGAAGACAAGGAGTGTGTTTGTGAGATGTGCTGCCAGCAAGGACACAAGGGACATCGTGTCCTCAAACCACAAGAAGAGAGACAAGAGAGACAGGTGTGTAACTGGAAAGGATCATCTTCACTAAGGGGACACTTTAAATTTGCTTCTGTAGTTGTGTTTTAGTCCCTTGATGTATAAAACAAGGTGTGGGTGAATCAAGAACCATGCTGTCACAGGTGTAGCGCGTCCAAAATGCAGCTGAACTTGAAGTACCTGTAAAACGAGAGTCTTTACTGGGTCATTCTGTGTCAACTCATGGAGGTTAGGGGAGGTCAGCTCCTTGATCACCTGGGAATCTCTTGAAACTTTGTAGGGATGATCTTTGGCATCCGAAACTGACATCTTCCAATTTTTTTTTAGTTGAAATTCCTGGAAATGTTCAATAAATCTCTCGCGAGTTGGAAATTGAACGAGATGCCACTTTCAGACGTATGTATCTCATGAAGTTTAAGCCCTAAAGTCTTCAATTTTTTAGGAGAGAAGACAACATGGAAGAACATTTCAACTTGGCGCACCAGTAGACGATACTTCCATCTCTTACTATCCTAAATGTCATCAGCCTACCCATGATTCAAGACGTCCATCTGGCCGTTTAGAAATTAATTACTTGTTTACTTGTGTCAACTTTGATTGGCCATAACTCCCATTTCTGCTAACATATAAAAGCTTTCCAAGCATTAGTGATGTCATTCAGATATTCTCACAATAAGATTGATCAAACAAATCGAACTCTATTTTGAAAATCCAGTTTATTTGCAATTTTTGAACAAATCCTGAATCTGAGAGGTCTTGAGCAGAAAACTGAGACTTGTTTCTCTCAGTTCACCAGAAACTTCCAAACATCTCCTGTAAATATGAAGACTCTAGGACGTATACTTCAAGAGATTCGAACGTCTGAAAGTGGCTTCTTGTTCAATTTCCAACTCATGAGAGATTTATTGAAAATTGCTATTGGGTAAAAATTATGAAAATGTGGGAATTTCAGCTAAAAAAAAGAAGCAGATGTCAGTTTCAGATGCCAAAGATCATTCCTAGAAAGCATAAACGAGTTCTGAGATGGTTAAGCCACCACCTTGGCTGAGTTGACATGGATTGACCCTACAGTCCCATGTTTGGAGGTGTTCTTCTTCTTCTTTAAATGTTTTTTCTACCATAAATATTGCAATCTAGAGCCATCACTGACCTGCAATGTGTGAGGCCTCCTTTAAGCCACGCTGTGTGTGTCTTTGTGTAGAGAGAGTTTGTCGAGATGCAAGCAGAGGTGGAGAGGAGAATCCAGGGGACCGAGAGGAAGCTAAAGGAGCTTCCACATTCTGCTCGTCAGCACAAGGTGAGAAACCTTTGTAACTAGAAAAGCCCTCAGAGAGTTCATACCTCCGCCAAGCAGCTTCAGTCCACCCCCAACACAATCTACCAATTCACATATTTTCTATGAAACGTTACAGATACAAATGTAATTACAGACAGTTCAAATGTCCTACCGACAATGCGGCCTTCACCCCATCCGACCTAATGAACAGGCGCGGCCTCTAGCGCGGCAGCTCCTAACAGCCTCCCAGCTTCTTAGACAACCGGAGATAAGAATGCCGGCCCAACCGTGCGTATGTCGCTCAGGAAGGAAAGAGAACTCCGTCATTGTTGGTCCGTGCACGTCGCGGCCATTCGTTTTTTTATTTTGAGATTTCAAAATAAAAACGAAAAATAAACCGTTTCCTGTTTTTTTCAGTGATACTACAAAATGAAAAATGGAAAACGGGCCGTAATTCATTATCCATTATCTGTTTTCCAATTTAATTAAATGTGTTTGTAGATGGAAATTAAAATTAAAATACACCCGAGGAAAACTTATTTCTCTACTTCCTGTTGGTTTTGGCTCCGTGACCCGTCTGACTTCTGATGAGGAAGGATCTGGTATCTAAAGCTCCAGTGTTAGCTCACTGTTAGCAGACCTTGCTGTGTGCCGTGGCCTGATGAAGACCCACTGTGGGGTCCAAACGTTGCTTGGCTCACATTGTTCACTATTTCACAGTGGACTTTTCACCAGCTAAAGTAACGTAAAAACCTCAAAACCTCCCCAAAATGTCCCGAAAAGCAGCCGAACGCTAGCAATTTAGCGCTAGCGGCGGAGCTAGCGGCACCACAAGGTCCCTCATCTAATTAAATCAGATAACGGATAATGGATAATGTTCTCCGTTTTCTGTTTTTCATTTTGTGTTATCACTGAAAAAAACAGGAAACAGTTAATTTTTTCGTTTTTATTTTGAAATCTCAAAATAAGAAAACGAATGGCCGCGACGTACACGGACCATTGTCGCTGTCTGTCGCGTGGAGACCCAAAATGTCATGTGGTCAGAGGGGGTTACCCCAAAAACAAGAGTGCCCTCTGGTGGCTTTTAGAGTAAAACGCATTTAATTGTCCACCTGGTTACACTTACATTAAAAAAAATTCTGGATCCAGACGGTGATCTGGATCAGTTCCAACATGTCATCATTTCTTCCTTGTCCCATTTCACACATTTCCTGAAAATTTCATCCAAATCTGTCCATGAGTTTTCCAGTTATTTTGAACACAAACAAACAAAGAAACAAGCAAACCAACACCGGTCATCACATAAGTCGCCCTTAATGCTGCTTGTAGTTTCGCTTTTGACACGCATGTTCTTTGCGCCACCACTTCACAACATCCTTGTCCTTCTCTCCCTGTCGACGCCCCCAGGCCTTGGTCCAGGCTCTGCAGAACGAGAGCACAGATTTGTTCTCGGAGTTGGTCAAGAATGTGAACCTAACCGGCTCGCAGGTCGGTGAGCTGCTGGGCGGCCATGAGACGTCTTTAGGCAGCCAGGTCGAGGGGCAGGTCCACAGGATGGAGCAGGAGGTGGCACAACTCCGCTGGAAGAACGAAGAACTGAGCAGACTGGCTGACATGCAGGACGACATCTGTTTCTTAAAGGTAATGATTGGGAAGCAGGGTGGAAGTAGACTCAAAGTAGTCTTTAATATATCCCCGAGGGGCAACTGGTCTTACAGTTTCACCACACTCTAAAACCACACAACAGACTAAAAATATGACAATAAAATAAAATACTAAAGATGAAAAACTGAGAAAATCATCAGCAATCATTGGAAGAGGAAATATAATGATACAATTCAAATAGAATTAAATTAAAATAAAAAATGCCCCCAATAATATAATATAACCACATACAGCTGTTTAGAAGGACCAGTGGTAGCAGTGTTTTCAATCTGTTGGTCCACCTATACCCAGTATCTGCACCACACAGAGGACGACCCTGTTTCTGTCTCTGTGAAGCGCTGAGGTCTTTCTCAGGTCAGGTCTTTAACTGTGAACCTTGGTGACATTTGCCCTGAAGAATTTCCTCACCATGGAGCCTCTGGGTCAGACGGGAGTCGTTGGAGAGTCGATGCTGAGTCAGCAGGAGGCCGTGGTCGCCTCCATCCGCTCGGCCCTGAAAGAGCTGCAAGAGTCGGTTCGGGATCTCTGCAAAGCCAGTCTGGCCAAGATCGTCACATTAGGTTGGTATTACTTGACTCTTATACACTCTACTCTACTCTACTCTACTCTACTCTACTCTACTCTACTCTACTCTACTCTACTCTACTCCACTCTAATACACTCTACCCTACTCTACTCTATTCTACTCTACTCTATTCTACTCTACTGTACTGTACTTTACTCGACTCAACTCTACTCTACCATACTCTACCCTAATCTACTCTACCCTAATCTACTCTACCCTACTCTACTGTCCTCTACTGTACTGTACTGTACTGTACTGTACTCTCTACTCTACCATACTCAACTCTACTCTACCCTACTCTACTCTACTCTGCTCTACTCTACTATGCTCTACTCTACTCTACTCAACTCTACTCTACTCTACTCTTATACACTCTACTCTACCCTACTCTATTCTACTCTACTGTACTCAACTCTACTGTACTGTACTTTACTCGACTGTACTCTACCCTACTCTATTCTAATCTACTGTACTGTACTGTACTGTACTGTACTCTACCATTACCTCACTTTACTCTAATCCACTGTACTCCACTCTACTCTACTCTACCCTACTCTACTGTACTCTACTCTACTGTCCTCTACTGTACTGTACTGTACTGTACTGTACTGTACTGTACTGTACTGTACTGTACTCTCTATTCTACTCTCTACTCTACTCTACTCTACTCTACTCTACTCTACCATACTCAACTCTACTCTACCCTACCCTACTCTACTGTACTCTACTGTAATGTACTCTACCATACCATACTGTACTCCACTCTACTCCACTATACTCTACTCTACTCTACTCTACCTTACTCTACCCTACTGTACTGTACTCTACTCTACTATACTCTACTCCACTTTACCCTTCCCTACCCTATTCTACTCTACCTTACTCTACATTACTCTACTGTACTCTACTCTGCTCTACTCTACTCTACTCTATTTGTCCTGTATCTTTGTAGTGAACCATGACTCAGTGGCTTCAGCACCCGATGGTGCAGCAGCAGCAGCAGCAGCAGCAGACACAACAACAGCTGACTCTTCAGGTCCAACCACCGTCCAAAATACAGGTACGCTAACCTCACCCAGATCACCCAGTGCAACATGAGCCCAGAAGAAGTTCAAGCTGAGAAACAAGTTTGTTTTAGAAAGGGACACTTTCAGAGATGTTTCTCAACAGCTGATTCTCTCTTCTGTAGTGTATGAGTCGACAATAAACGCTCCACCTTTGCCACCTCTAAGACCTCAAGGTAAGTCAGAAATTAAAGTCCCTCAGTATTATTAGTCTTCAAGGCCTTCAAGGAAAGAAATAAAAGTCTCTCCAACAGCACCTGATGACAGTTTCACTGATGTTCGATGCCACATAGTTGTGATTTCCTTTGGTTTATGTGTTCCCTTTGTTGCCTCTCTCCCCATCGGAAGCTTCAGCCCCTCCTGCACCTTTCCCTCCTCCTCGACCTCAAGGTAAATACAGAAGTACTAGAAAATGTCTTGGAAAGAAAGACCAGTTGGGATTTGGCTGGTACCCCTTTGAGTTTAAAGACACAAGACCAGATAAATTTTACTTATCCTTTTTACCAGTTCACCAACTTTATTTATTTTCTCTTAGCATCTTCTGTAAAAACGATGGGACTTGTGAAATCGGAACCAAAAACTAGAGAGGAAATGTTCAAATGTGAGTACATCACCTTCCACAGTACAGACCCCAGTGTCAAAGCCTTAAGGGTGGTCCAGAGTCTTTATTCAAGCACATCCTCTTCTTTCAGTTCGCTTTGAACCCACCATGGACCCCAACACGGTGTACCGACATGTGCAGCTGTCAGACGGCGGTCGTAAGGCCACGATGCGGGCCGAGAACCTGAACCCGCCAGACCACCCCGAACGCTTCCAGTTCTGGAGGCAGGTTCTCTGCAGAGAGCCGCTGGCAGGGAGTCCTTACTACTGGGAGGTGGAGTGGACCGGCCAGAAGGTGAGTCCTTTGTTGAATCACTCTATGAGTATTATGTGAAATAACACCTGGATTAAGAGTCAGGTGAGTGTAGGGTCCTGTTTGCCTAAATAAATACTTAGTGGTGGATATGAAAGAGATCTCCAGCCGCAGAAGGACCACCATAAGACTGGTCAGACAAAGCTGGAAACCATATTACATCTCCAATCCTTCTGCTAACCTTGGGTTCATTCGTTTGGATGCCTTTAGCTTCCACCACAGTGGTCCATTCGTTTTCTTATTTTGAGATTTCAAATAAAAACAAAAAAATAAACTGTTTCCCGTTTTTTTTCAGTGATAATACAAAATGAAAAACAGAAAACGGGCCCTAATTCATTATCCATTATCCGTTATCCGATTTAATTAGATGTGTTTGTAAATAGAAATTAAAATTAAAATACACCCGTGGAAAACTTATTTCTCTGTTTCCTGTTTGTTTTGGACCCAGACTATGCTAACTTAATGATTTCTAACCCTGGTAATGAAATAAAAATCCCTCTGAAAGCCCCACTACACTAATGTACGGCAGAAAACACCAACAAAACCCAAAAAAACACCCCGCAAATGAAATGACAACTCAAGGCAGAAGCCCCCCACCCTAAGGAAACGTAAGGAAACCAAAAGGCAAAGCTAAAGGAACAAAAAACCTCAAAACCTACACAAAAACGTCCCGAAAAGCAGCCGAACGCTAGCGATTTAGCGCTAGCTGAGGAGCTAGCGGCACCACAAGGTCCCTCCAAAGGGACAAATAAACCCCACGCTGGTGAAAAGTCCACTGTGAAATAGTGAACAATGTGAGCCAAGCAACGTTTGGACCCCACAGTGGGTCTTGGTCCGTGTACGTCGCGGTCAGTCGTTTTCTTATTTTGAGATTTCAAAATAAAAATCAAAAATAAACCATCTCCCGTTTTTTTCAGTGATAATTTATTTTCCATTATCTGTTATCCGATTTAATTAGATGTGTTTGTAAATGGAAATTAAAATTAAAATCCACCTGTGGAAAACTTATTTCTCTATTTCCTGTTGGTTTTGGCTCCGTGACCCGTCTGACTTCTGATGAGGAAGGATCTGGTATCTAAAGCTCCAGTGTTAGCTCACTGTTAGCAGACCTTGCTGTGTGCCGTGGCCTGATGAAGACCCACTGTGGGGTCCAAACGTTGCTTGGCTCACATTGTTCACTATTTCACAGTGGACTTTTCACCAGCGTGGGGTTTATTTGTCCCTTTGGAGGGACCTTGTGGTGCCGCTAGCTCTGCCGCTAGCGCTAAATTGCTAGTGTTCGGCTGCTTTTCAGGACGTTTTTGGGGAGGTTTTGAGGTTTTCTGTTACTTTAGCTAGTGAAAAGTCGACCATTTAGACCAATCTGGGCTTTTCAGGAAGGGGGCATAAAGAGACAGGACTACACAACACTATAGTATGAGTAAAACAATGCGTTTCTTTAACACTAAAGCATGTACACATATTCTAGTACCCCCAAAATAAAGTTATACACCTCTAGACATGCATTATATTGGCTCTTTAAGCTAGATCCAAGTGTTTTTACTAAGAAATTTAAGAAAATGGAGATCAGTTGCTGACTATGCCTCCAGTTCCCTTTAATTAAACCCTTAAACTTCAGCATTTGAGCTGCAAATGGTATTTAAACCTATTTTTGATCCGGATAAATCTACGGATGGCAGTCCAATACTTTGGTCCACAATGAAATATAATACTAGATAATTATTGGGTTGGCCACTTTGAAATTTGGCTTAGACATTCATTAAATCTGGTACTACCTTTAGTTATCCCCTAGTTTTCCTTTATGTACCATCATTAGGTTGTTTACGGCAAACAGCAGTTGGTTTGGTTGCTATTAAATTTGGTACACACATTATATTTTCTATATATCCTTCTCTACCATTTGCAGCCATCAGGATTTGCTCCCTTCCCTAATCCATATTCTCCGTCCCACCACCCAGGTCACCATTGGTGTTGCCTACAAACAGATAGACCGGAAGGGTTCTGATGACAAGAGCCGCTTGGGCCACAACGCTCTGTCCTGGAGCCTGTACTGGTCCGGGACCGGCTTCTCCTTCTGGCACGATGGCAAGGAAAAGCTGCTGGGCTCGCCTAAGTCCAGGCGGATCGGCGTCTATCTCGACCAGCATGCAGGAATTCTGGCCTTTTACAGCATCGCCAACAACCAGGCCAGCCTCATCCACCGGCACCAGGAGGAGTTCAGCGGCCCACTGTACCCAGGATTCAGGTTCTGGGCTGGGATAGGGGACGCCGTGACGATCTGCCAATTAGACTGAGATGTATATAAACGAAAGGCTGCTGAAATTGCATGTTATATCTTCTTGCTTTGGAGAGAGGAACCAAAAGCCTCCAACGTTCTCCATTCATGTGACGCAGATGTTCTAAATATGTCTTTGTATGCAAATAAAAGAGGAATAAACACATTTCATCAATAAGATCTGCTGCTTTTTAACATTGCTGATGGTGTTTGTTTTACATTCAGGTCCTCTTAGATTCCATCTTCAGTCTTATGTGACTAAAACCGGTACACCTCTGATCTTATCTTTGGCTCCTACGTTTCAGTGACCTGGATCCCCGGAGCCCTACCTCCATTTTGTAGTTATCTCTCATATCTTCAGTACTCCCACGTGTGGATTTGGAAAAACCATCTTTTTCCTACTCTATTTCTTTCTGTCGACTCAAGCAGGATGTTTTTGATAACCTCGCGATGAGAAGTCTTGATTTTTATCCGATCAAAGACGGTTTTGACTCGGGTTCTTTCTAACTACTTGTTGTTGTTTCGTGAATCTTTCCCCTCTTGTTTCAAACACTCGTGAACAATCGCAGTGCTTTGTGCTGCTCGGTAACCTAACGCTATTCAAAGGAGGACAAGGAAGCTCTCATTTTACACCTGGTTGCAACACCTTGTGTCCTGTCCTGATTGGAAAAACGTTGAGCGAACTCGGCAGGTAGCGCAATAAACGCTGACGGCGAGGTGTCCTTCAGGGCTCGAATGGGAGACGAACACTCTAATGTCCACTTTTAAGATGGTTAACGTGACCCAAACACTTGCAGACACAGATGAAAGAGGCCATCTCGGTGCCGATGGGAACGCAGACCCACGTGGACAGCTAGCCTCGGGAGATAGATGATACCTGACCTACAACGACAACACAAAGACCCGGAGGATGTGTGGCTGTCTGCGAAGCCCCCACTCAAAACAGACATGAGTGAACGTATAGGCACGAAGGCGCAGAGGGAGGTTATAGGGGGAAACGGGGAGGAGCTATCTGATGCCAAAAGAAAAGAGCTGTTGGGACGCATGCATGCTGTATATATATATAGCTGTTGACCCTGCATCAGTGTACCAGAACTTCTAAAGCCTTCTGAAGCTACCATCAGTTGTCGGCATCACCATGCGAGGTGAGACTTGATATAAGTAGAGCAACGCCTGTAAGAACTTACAACCGTAGAGGCAGTTCAAGGAGATGGTTGGAAGTCTTAAGCTGTAAGGATAAACTTTTAATTCTGATTCTCTCTTCTCCCAGCTGTTCTGTTGTTGTGCCTGTTGGAAGCAGCATTCGCCAAGCCTGACTTTAGCTGGGGCGGAAACTCAGACAACGGAGGAGGCGCAGATCCCAACACAGGAAATGGTGAGAGATTGGTGAAGTAATTGGAGTAACTGTCAGCGTAGTATGTGCACATTCGTCTTCTGCAGCCTCTTCATGTGTGTGTGTGTGTTCAGTGTGTGTTACGGACCAGGCGACGTGCGGCTGCTGTCTGATGCAGCAGCAGATTCACAGGATGAAGGAGTTCTTCAACATGAGCCTCGGAGAGCTGGAGAAGGAACTGACGAAGACGAAAACGGTCCTCAACAACGTCAGAGGTGAGACACGTGCATGCAGACCAGAGGAACATCAGTGAGTCCAATGCTTCTCCACACATGCAATCCAGTCTTTATCTCCTCTAATATACGCCTCTTCTCTTCTCCATCTCCACCTCCAGCCAGCCGGAGCGCCTTCTCCGTCGCTCTGAGCAACGAGGACAGCTTGAAATGCTTCGGTCCGTTCCGTGACGACAGGCTCATCGTCTACAAACACGTCTTCATCAACCTGGGAGGCGGCTACGATGTGAACACCGGCGTCTTCACTGTTCCCCGCTCCGGCGTCTACAGCCTCGCCCTGACCGTCTACAGTGATGCCGGCTCTCCCGGCAACACCTTGGCCGCCTGCGCCGGCCTGCTGGTCAACGGCAGGGTGGTGGCAGGACCCAGGGAGAAGAACATGCAGGACCAAGAGGACAGCGCCACCATCGTTGTGGCCCTTCACCTGAAGGCCGGGGACAAGGTGGCGGTCAACCTGCCCATCGGATGTTTCCTCTGTGACAACGACAGCCACTATAACACCTTTACTGGCTTCCTGCTGTACGCTACCGACTAAATTAGGGGAAAGTAGCAGCTTTGGGCTTTGTTATCCTAAAGCCGAGGTTTGAATCTATTATATAAAATCTTTCTGACGTGACAGTCATACCTTGTACCCTCTAATCCTGTGTAGTCACACCGTGCTCTCATCTTTATTTTCATGTTTTGCATCATCAACCCCCACTAACCCTGTTTTATCCAGTGTTACCTTCATTATTTCAAGCATTAGAAATCTAATTCTAATCTTGTACGTAGCAACCGTCAATGTTCAAACCTCCTCACACCTGACTGATGTCATGCAAAGTATTTTTGTTCTCGACAGATTTTATGTAGTGGAAATATGTGGCCTGAGAAAATAAATCTGGATTTTGAAAACATGCTTGTGTTGTGAGGTGTTTTGCTTTAACCTCCACTAGAGCGCACTGGAAAGTCACTGAACTGATCAAGCAACTGATAGTTGTTGGAGTCAAAGCTGAGCCAGAAAGGTCAAACTTTATTTATCAGTGCACTTATACGACATCAGCTGAAGTGGCTCGGGCACCTGGGCATGTCCCACCTATAGGAGGCCTCGGGGTAGACCTAGGACACGCTGGAGGGACTATGTCTCTCAGCTGGCCTGGGAACACCTCGGGGTCCCACTGGAAGATCTGGAGGAGGTGTCTGGGGTGAGGGAAGTCTGGGCCTCTCTGCTTAGACTGCTGCCCCCATGACCCGACCCTGGATAAGTGGTAGAAGATGGATGGATGGACTTATAAGATGTTAAAAGTTGTACTTGACGTCAAACTGGACCAAAAAACATAAAGAAAATGCTATTTATCAGACGGAAACAAGCACAGTCATTTCTTAATTAGGGGCCATACACTTAAATGGTTTGTAAACTGATATTAGATTCAAAACATACTATACAGAGACACCAAACAGGAGATCTAAGACACTACTGGACACTATTTTATGCAATGATGTTCGAATTAGAAATCAAACACATCCAAAATCTGCTATTCCACAAATTAAGGTGTAATTAGAAACCATATTAAACATTGTCAGCATGGGTCTAGATTAATTAGACATCACAGCTGTAATACTACATTACATTATGCTCAGAAGACAGTACATTTATTTGACCTGATTGAAGACATCGTCACGTTCTTACAGGGTCATAGTAAGAAAGCTGCTCAGTAAACTTCAGTCAAATCATAGCCTGATGTTCCTGGGTTGGATGGTAACTGATAAGAGAGTAGAGCATATTACAAACTCAACAGGACTCCAAACAACATCAAAGTTACAAGGGGCGTGTAAAGTAGAGACCACATGGGACCCGATGTGGTTTCACATGTCAAGTGACGTACTACACCATGTGTTATAGTAACTGCATGTCTGTCTGGCAAACACTTCGAGACAGACCCTGCATTCCTTTGGATTATGGCTACCCGGCCAGTGTGGGTTCAAACCAGCCCGTTCTTCCTTTAGGGCTTTAGTCTTCTATACATATCAACCCAATTACTAAGAGGAAGGATCTGCATTACTGCTGTAAGCAAACATCCAGTTCTGGAAACAGCAGCAGCATACTGTAGTTTCTTGGGAGCAGATAACAGCCTAATCTTCCAGTGGAGCCAACAAGGCACCTTCACGAAAATGGACCAGCAGATTTTAATTGAAAACTGGAGACTGAGTAAAAGAGAACTGAACTGCAATGCACTATAGTTACTGTGCTAATCTATACAGGAAGGTGGCAAACATGAATAACATATGTCAAAGACTGTAAATAACAGATGAAAATAGCCTTTGTGGTGCACTAATGCCAGCGATGAGCTAACGTCTTGTCAGTGACAAGGTAGCCACACCCCACATACCCGGCTTTATCGTTTATTTGCTTTGATTCGGAGTGTATTTAACCAAACTGGCATCATGCTGGTGCTTAAAAAGTCTTAAAACAAGCAAATGGGACCGTAAACCTGTTTGAAAAATGTTCACTGATGCAGCAGTTTAAGTGAGAAGTACTTCTAATTTTCAACTAGCGGAGTCGCCCCCTGCTGGCCATTAGAAAGAATGCAGATTTAAGACACTTGCATTGGCTTCACTCCTCAGACCAGTCCATCTTTTACATACCGGCTATGAGGTAAGGGCCCTACAGATCCACTGTACCATCTCTTTAACCCAACTGAAGGTTTTTACTCCTCTGCTGTTCTTATTTTTGAACATTGTTGATTAAAGCCTAAGACCAGTGTTTAAACTTTATTTATATATAGAAAATAAAGCCTTGCTCTGATACTGTAGGTGTAAAGTGGAGATGGGGGACAGCACAGAAGTC